>CM076584.1:916862580-916960112 GCA_034641835.2 Pinus albicaulis
GCAGGTTCTGACCTGTTTTCAGTGCAGGTCGCAGAAAATAGGCTGAAAAGTGCGACCTGGAGGTCCAGGTCGCAGGTTATGGGCTGAAAAGTGCGACCTGAAGCTTCGAGTGTCTTGGCGGTAGATTTTCAGAAAAGTTGACGTCTCAGTTGCGGCTGATGTCGGTCACCTGCGCAATAGGGCCAGAAACACGCGGAAGTTAGAAACTTTAATGTTTTAGGGTTTTATGTGAGAAAAACAACATAAAAATAGGAAAAACAAAAAGCTGAAAAGAAACCCTAGGGTCTGAAGTAGCTGGATATGCAGGAATATGAAAAACGACAGCGGTCGTAATTTAAAACCCGTGTGGAGTCGCCATTTGCTAGTATGAATCCTTTGTCGAAGTGTACGAAAAAGGACCACTTTAGCTACGCATAACTAATAGCCCTAACAACAAAAGTGGCTGCCAATATCTTCAGATCTGCAGTTATTTGATCAAGAAAAGAGCTGCAAAAAACCAGATCTATGCATAGAAAGACATTAAGCAGTAAAAAGAAGGGTTTGCTCCATATATCCAATAGAAAAGACAAGAACAATTTTTGAAAGAATTTTTGTATTAAGGGCACCTGGGAGGAAAACAAGAAGATGTTTCCAATTCTCCTCAATGGGATGGGTTCTTGGAAGTCCTCAGCACTTCAGATCTAGAATATCTCTCTCTTCTTGGTGTAGAAAACCCAGACAAAGATAGAACTCAAAGGGAGCTCACACAGCAAATAATGTAGAAAAATGTGACCAAGTGTATAGATCCGCAGTGATCTAATAGGCAACAAAAGGTGAAGAATGGTAGGAAAAACCCTCCTATTTATAACAAAATATTGGGTCATTCTAGATCTTGGTGCATGATTAAAATAATGTTAACCAAATCTAGATCCACCTTTTATGGAATATTTTATTATATTTGTTTGAGGGAAAAGGTATTTGACTTGGGTCAAATCCCTTGATTTGTCAAAAATAAATAAATAAATGATTTATTTATCTTTTTAAGGAAGCGGTTAGAAGATAATCAAATAAATAATGATTTATTTAATCATTTGTGGGTGATTTGGTCATATTTAACAAGGAATATTATCTAAATAAGATTTAAATAATTATTCCTAGAAAATAATAAGATAAATAAAGGTTTATCTAATTAATTTCTTTGTTTTTGGGTTAAACATGACTAGGAATAATAATTAAATTATGGTTTAATTAATTATTCCATGAGGAAAATCAAACAAAATATGTTTGTTTAATATTTCCTTTTGGGGTTTCCTGTTTAGACCATAAACAACCTAATAAATGTGGTTTATTAAGTTATTTTACATAGTGAAAGAAATTTTACTTAGGGTAAAATTGGTCTTACATGGTGTACTTGGGTCCATCTAATGATAATAGGTTAGATGACCAAAAAATGGTGTAACACTTAACGTAGAAGTCCATTCCTGCATTGATGAATGAACAGAGTGGGGTTGATGTCCATTTGAAACATTAAAATGTTTCACGGTGGAAGACCAAGTAGAGTGTTGTCCCATTGAATTATCATAGTGAAGAACCGAAGGAGACGGAAACACGAGTCAACAGAACCTTGAGCATTGAACAGTGAAGGCGGAAATCGGAAACCGTTTGTGGTTTTCGCAAAAGTTTTAAGCGATAAGCGGTATCCCAAAAAAAAAATTGTGATACACCTCTGGGGATGACACTTGGCGGAGGTTGTATTTGAAAACTGTTTCTTTCGCTTTTTTTTTTTTTTGTTAAATTATTGTTCAAAAGAAAATGTGAATGTCGTCCAATCGAATATGGATGAAGATCGATGGTCGTCGCATAATCTAAATGGTTCGAGTTTAAACCTTTTGTGGACCCGATGCGTTATAAAATGTGGTTGAGTCTCTTGAGTTCCGGAGATTTGGATTAGAGTGTGGGACCCGAACAGTTGTCGGGTTTTGTTTTAAATTAAATTCTAGTTTATATATGGGCGGATATTAATATGTGTTGGCATCGGGAGTTGTATGTTAATTGCCCATACATATGTTAATAAGAAGTGAGCGCGTATAGGAATTTTTATATGAGACTTTGGTGGGCCCGAGTGTTGTATCACGTCGGGGTTCAATATAATTTGTAATGTTGATATGTATATTATGTTTTCTGAACCTTGTATGAGATGAATTTATATGTGGGGGACATATTATAAGTCATGTGTGAAAGGTAAGCCATAGGCTTATTACATATTGAGTCTATAAAGCTCAGATGTTGGGTTGAAGGGAAGCTTAGATTGAGTTTATGCGAAATTAAAATAGCTGATTTAAATTTCATAAGAGGGTGTATTGTATGGTTTCATAACCATAGGCTTAGCAAGAGGTGAGCTTCCACATAGTGTTAATGTCTGCCCAGATTTAGAATTATTTGGGTAAACTTGGAGTGCATTATTTTTATATGCACATCTTTGAGAATGAGAATGTGGGTTAAGTTAGGTAGCCCGGGCATCAAAAACAGGAGGCTCTTATTATGAATATTGATCTTCTCAAAGCATATGACAGCGTTGATTGGTCGTTTATTAGAATAGTTTTAATGAAGGTTGGGCTCCCTATGGAATATTTGAGATGGATCATAGCCTGCATATCTTCAGTCAGATATGAAGTGATTATAAATGGGTTGCCTACGAAATTATTCGGGGCTACACGTGGTCTAAGACAGGGATGCGCCTTGTCCCCTCTCATATTCATATTATTCATGGATGGCTTCAACAAGCTTATGGAAATGGCCATGCGAGCTTGTTATATATCTGGATTCTCCTTCTCAAATTTTGTAAGTATTTCCCACTCGCTCTTTGTGGATGATCTTCTTGTTTTTGGCTGCCTTATTAGGAATCATTGGTTTTACATTCACTTCTTTCTTACACGCTTTGTAAGTGCATCTGGGCGATGCATAAACAAGGGAAAATATTTCCTCCTATGTGAATTTGGTGATGAGGATGAGATTAATTTCATTGCTGGCTTTCTTGGTATCCATACTAAGAAGGATAATGAAGGCTTTCTATATCTGGGATATAGAATCAAACCTTGTGGATATAAGAGTAGGGACTGGATGTGGTTGGTGGAGAAGTTCAAAATCAAAATCAGAAAATTGACACACAAATGGTTGTCATTGGGTGGTAGATTCATTATGATACAAGCAGTACTATCTCAATTCATAGTATAATGGGGGCATCTATTTTATATTCTAGAAAAAATTGTTTCCAAAATCAATCAAATTCTAATGCAATTCTTATGGGGCGGTGTGGGTATGACGAAGAAACATCATCTGTGCAGGCTTGAATTATTTCAATGCCCAAAACAACATGGACTGTGGGGCATACTAAACACATGAACTTTCAATACGGCTTTTCTAATCAAATCCCTATGGAGAGCCATTATGGGGAATGGAATATGGTCTGGAATTATCAGATGCAAGTATTTATCAAGAGACACCTTACCCAAGATATATTGTCAGCAATTATCTTTTTCACGGACCATGTCTACAATATGGCATGGTTTCAAGAAAGTTATGCATCTTTTCGCGGAGCAGCTGAAGTGGATATTTGGGAACGGACAGAGGATTCTATTAGGTTTCGACAGCATATTTTGCATGTCTAGTGATTCGCATCTAAATCAGCATCTTGTTCTCCATCTGGCTCACAGAGGTATAATGTATTTCTTTCAGGTGATTCACTATTGGGCCCATGGGGCTCCTATCCTTAAAACAGCTGAGCAAATCAGCCTTATTGGCCTAGATGCGGTGGAGTGGAGGAATTTTACAGTAGGAATACAGGCGACTAGTATGTGTTATATGCCCGGGGGTGATAGAATTGAATGGGAAGGGGAAAAAAAGGGTGAATCTCTGATCGTGAAGGAACTTTATTCTTACATCAACATACAGTCTTATAAGGACAATACAACCAAGGATTTATGGAACTTTTGGCATAGAAAAATTCCTACAAAGATCATGTTATTTGGCTGGCTTGTTTAGAAGAAGAAAATTATGACGTGGGATTCGCTCATCCGACGGGGGCTCTATGGGCCTGGAAGATGTGCTCTTTGACTCCTGCATGAGGAAACGGTGGATCATCTATTCTTCTCCTACCCAAGGGTTATGGAAACTATTTAGTCACTATCTATTGGAAAATATTAAGTCACTATCTATTGGACCCTTTGTGGACTTCGGGAGATTTCATGGACACAGCACATAGATGGGACAAGGCCTCTGGTAAATTTCAATCCTTACCCTTTTTCCTCATTTGGGAAGTTTCGCTTGCTAGAAACAAGGTAATTTTTGAAGATAAGATGTTCTCCATCCACCATATTCATGTTTCTATCAAGAAGTGGATTAACGATAGGATCCTGCTGTGGATTTGATAAGAGATCACTCCCGAAGGATAAGACCTCATCCCATCTCACTTCCCGCAATATTTTTTGATGGTGCATGTCTTAAAGGACAGATGGGATGTGGAGCATGAATTAAGATCTCTCAGGTTGAAAAGATTCATATATGTTGGAATGGGGGTATGGGTACCAATAACATGGTGGAGTTGATGGCATTGTGGGGTGATTTATTTTCTGCCCACAATATGGGTTTGAAATATGTCCAGATATATGGAGACTCTAGAGTGATCATTGATGCCATTTCTAGCATATCAGTGCTATCCACTCCGGGATTTTAGGGCTAGCTCATGAGAGCAAAACATCTATGGAATAAATTGAATAATCTGCCCTTAAATCAAATTTACAGAGAGAACAATACCAGAGCAGATGGACTATCAAAAAAGGGCATCAACACTAATTTTGGGTTTTTGCAGGTTACACAATTCAGAAATGGTGAAAAAATATGGGCTTCAGAGATCCCCATTCCATGACATCTCGTGTGGAGGATATTTCTGGAGTCTTGAATCAAGCGAGCCTGTCATTGCACAATTCTAAAATTTGCACTAATTCTGGGTGCCAACCGACTTCAAGCGAGGCTAAGTATTATGGATCCGAACCTAAATTAATTTTCAGGAATTAATTTTGTTTTAATATGGGACAAACAGAATGGACATATTATGGTTCAAAATTTTGAACTATCTACATGTTGTTATATTATCATGTGAACCTTATGATGTTGTATGTTATTTCTAGAGTAATGGATATCTGTTATAGGCTCGTATCTCTCTTTGGATGGATATACACAATGCGGATATTTCATTGTTGTGTTATTTTCCAGCTTTGAATATGATGTTCTTGGAATGTACTGTTTATAATCTAATAGACAGTGTTTTTTTCCTTCTTTAAAAAAAACAAAAGAGGAAGAGTGTGATGTGAAAGTGGTATCATTCCTTTGAATAGTGAATCCAATCTGAACTTAACATTGTATGTTTATAAAAGGTTAGTAAAAGGCATGATTAATTGGCCCTCATCGCAATCGCTAATAATTTCACTTCATCCATCTGTGATGAGTGTTTGAGTAAATTTCATTTTGTTGCATAACTTTTATTGCAATCCCTAGGGATTGCCTTGATTAGTATCAACGTAGGGTTTATTTCCGCATTACTAAAGACAATTCCAATTTAAAATAAAATTGTTGGGTATAATGGTCATGGAGATGCATTCAAAAAAACAGTGGGGGAGAATTGCTTTCTATAAGTGTTATAGCAAGGTTCTAAGACAAGGACCTCATAAATATTCATTTAAGGAGATTTGTCATTTTTGGGAAGGCACACAAAAGGGGAAGAATAAAATGAATTAAGAGTTGAAGATAAATAATTAATGAAGAGTTAAAAGCATTCATAAGTAAATTTTAAGAATTCTAAACCAGATGAAAGATAGATTTGAATGCAGGTCATAAACAAAGCCAAAAGAACAAGTAAAAAAAAATTGAACAAAACAAAACTCGACTACAATTCTTGATCTATGAAAGGAAGAGGAAATGTACATAATTCATCTTAAACCCATATCGATCAACCATCAAGAATGATCAAATTTTTTAAAGTGATTCATAGATCCAGTTGGATATATGTTAGTTTTTTTTTTTAAATGATGCCAAGTGCATATGTATATATGTAGTTATTTATATTTTTGTTGACATAATACATAAGTATTTTATTTTATTTATCTTTTTGTTGTCACATAATTGTATGTGACATTTAACCCATATTGTGTTGTAGAGAACTTCACTACATTAATTTTGGTGCAATCAACTATGAATAGTGTTCAATCTTATTTTTTTTCATTGTGAACTAATAAAAAAATCATTTTTTTTAATTCTGGTATTAGCTTAGGAGCATAAATAATTTTTTGCGTCTTGAAATTGATACTCAGATAAACCATATATTTGCAGCACTTTCTCTCGCCTCCTCATTAATTTGCTATACAAGGGCCCAGGTTGAGAAAGGAGGAAACCCTCATTTGATGAAATTCACTCTCACAAAATTTAAGGGATAATGTCCCTGGTTGTGGGACTCAGTGTGTATGTATGGAATTGAAATAAAAATGAGAATTCAACGCAGAAAAAGATCTAGATAAACAAACGCAAAGATTGATGAGATATAATAGTGCTTGAATACAACAAAATTTTACCAATTTCTTATTCAAGTTGGCCTAGATGAATTGGAGGATGAAAGAATGGAAATGTATGTAAATGGCCTTAGGATTCAAATTCAAGATGAATTTAGTGTATTGTGTTTTTATTTGATAGAACACGGTTTTCAAAAGCTGTGAAAGTCAAAGAATTCTCACAAGGCAACAAAGTTCTTGCCCTGGAAGAGATATACGTAGAGGAAGAGCCACAAGTAGAAGAGCACAGGGGAATGTGCAAAATGCAAAATAACATAGCACTAGTGTTATGAATTAGTTAATTATAACCCTAATAGAAGAAAATAATATCATAAATATAAAGAGAGGTCGTGAACTTGCCAATGCCTTGGCAGGTTGAACATCGAACATACAGATGCCCAAGAAAATCAAAATGACAAAGAATGAATGATGCTAAAACACATGTTATACAATCAATAAATTTAATTTTTGGTGATAACATTGTCAAAATTCAAGGTAAGAAAGGCAAGAATTTGATTTCTGAATATAGAGCACAAATTTTGGGTATTTTCATCTCAATGGATAATTGTGACATTTTATTGGATAAACCTTAGTCGTGTCCCTGAAATTTTTTTTGTGATGGGAAGATGACATATCAAATTAGCAAAGAAGAAGAAATTTCAAAGGCGCTCCATGAAGGGATAATTTCATGCCCCTAAAGTTCCCTTCATACGAATGACCTCTAGACATGCGGCACCAACAAGTTTCGTCGCAATGGTTGTGACCAACTTACAAGTACTTGCACCTGGACTACGCCTCTATCCCTTATACTTCTATCATGTGTTAGATATATTATGTTTGTGGAATTAATATTTAATCTTAACACAGGTATAATTCCAAACATTCATCCATCAACGTCATGTATCATTCACATTTATAAGTGTGCTACAATAACATGTCTCAATATAATTTCACAATGTTACATATAAACATCCATGTAAAAGGTGCACCAATAATATGTGTGCGGTGAGACCCTCCTGGTCCACCCAAATATATCAATATAAAATACAATATTTCTACAATAATACAATATAAATCAATGGACAAAGCCTCCAAGTATTTTTGGTCTAGGATTCCCAAGCTTAACCTCTCAACATAATGGAAAATTAGCTCCAAAAATCCCACACACTCAAGGGTTCTCAACCCATCCCTCTAAAACATCAAGCAAACCCCTACTCTTGTTGTATATAGGTGTGGTAGAACTTCCTCAACCTTTCCCCACAACCATATCTCTAATAGGATGAGAAATCACCTTAAAATGGGTGGTTATGGTTATTGTCACCTTACTGACCACCCTAACAAGTCACAGAACCATTCAACCCCTTATTTTCAAACCTTTGATCGGACCTGCAGTCAAATTTCTCTTTGCCACGTGTCCAAACACCTTGTACAAATCCTCTTTTGCTATTTAACCAAAACTTCGCTTAGAAATCCTTCATTCTTCTTGATTATTCATCTACCTTACCTCATGGGTAGGTAGGCTCTCCCATCCAAATATGGAATTTCTAGCTATGGTTTCATTATACACTATGAATTTAGGATCAATTCTAAACTTTCCTCCAGGCTCCTCCTCAAATTCCATCCATTTTTTATTTATAATGGCATTTATGGGCGATAGGGTGGTGAAGGTCGTGTCTCTTCACCTTTCCATTGTCACCCCCCCAAAGCGCCCTTCATACTAAAGTCCTTTAGACATGTGGCACCGGCAAGTTTCGTCGCAATGGATGTGACCAACTGACAACTACTTGCACCCGAACTATGCCTCTAGCCCTTATACTTCCATAACATGTTAGATATACTATGTTTGTGAAATTAACATTCAATATTAACACAAGTATAATGTTGAACATTCAAACATCAACATCATGTATCATCCACATGTATAAGTTTTCTACAATAAAATATTGCAATATAATGTCACAATTTTACATATAAGCATCCATGTAAAATGTACACAAATAATGTGTGGGGTGAGACCCTCTCGTTCCACCAAAATATATCAATATCAATAGCAAATATAATACTTTTGCAATAATACAATCTACATTAATGGACAAAGCCTCTAAGTATTATTGGTGTAGGCTTTCCCTAACCTCTCAATATAATGGAAAAATACCTCCAAAAATACCTCACACTCAAGTATTCTCAACCCATCCCCCTAAAACATTAAGCAAACCTCTACTCCTGCAATAGGTAGGTGTGGAAAACCTTCCACAACCTTCCCCACTATCAGATCTCCAATTGAATGATAAATCACCCTAAAACAAGTGGTTAGGGTTGTTTTCACCTTAACCGTCCACCCTAATGAGTCATAGAGCCATCTGACCCTTTATTTTTAGACCTTCACTCGGACCTGTAGTCTGATTTGGCTCTACCACATGTCCAAGCACCCTTGTACATATCCTCCTTCACTAGTGCACCAAAACTCTGCTCAGAAACCCTTCGTCCTTCTTGGTTCTTCATCTACCTTACCTCATGGGTAGTTAGGCTCTCCCATACATATACGGAAGTTCCAACTATGGTTTCATCCTACACTATGAAGTTAGGATCAAGTATAAACTTTCCTCCAAGCTCTTCCTCAAATTCCATGCATTTGAGTTCATTTATTGTGTACTTTATGGGCAATACGATGGTGAATGGTTGTGTCTCTTCACCTTTCCATTATCAACCCCCAAGAGATCCCTTCGTACCGAAGTCCTCTAGATGTGTGGCACTAGCGAGTTTCGTTGCAATGGTTGTGACCAACTTACGACTACTTGCACCCAAACCACACCTATAGTCGTTATACTTTTGTCACGTGTTAGATATTTTATGTTTGTGGAATTAAAATTAAATAATAACACAATTCTTCTGCCAAACATTAATCCATCAAAATCATGTGTCATCCACATTTATAAGTGTGATACAATAAAATGTTGCAATATAATGTCACAATTTTATGTATAAACATCCATATAAAATGTGCAGCAATAATGTGTGTGGGGTGAGACCCTCTTGATCCACCCAAATATATCAATATCAAATAGAATATTTTTTCAATAATACAATGTACATCAATGGCCAAAGCCTCCAAGTATTCTAGGTCTAGGCATCCCAAGCCTAACCTCTCAATACAATGGAAAAATACCTCAAAAAATTCCACACATTCTAGGTGAGCACCCTTAGGGTAGGGAAAGGGCTCTCAAATCATCCCTCTAAACATAAAACAAACCTTTGCTCCTATTGTAGATAGGTGTGGCAAGCCTTCCTCAACCTTTCCCCACAATCATATCTCCAATCTAATGAGAAATCACTCTAAAACGAGTGGTTAGGGTTGTTTCCACCTTAATTGTCCACCCTAACAGGTCACAGAACCATCTGACCCCTTATTTTTAGACCTTCACTAAGACCTACGGCCTGATTTCAGTCTTCCACATGTCCAAACACCATTGTACATGTCCTCCTTCATTGTTGCGCCAAATATCCACTCAAAAGTTGTCCATCCTTCTCGGTTCTTCATCTACCTTACCTCATCGGTAGGTAGGCTCTCCCATCCATACATAGAAGTTCCAACTATAGTTTTTTCCTACACTATGAATTTAGGATCAGGTCTGAACTTGTATCCAAGTTCCTCCTCAAATTCCATCCATTTTATTCTATTTATAGTGGCCTTTATGGGCAGTAGGGTGGTGAAGGGTCGTGTCTCTTCACTTTTCCACCCTAGCTAATGTGTGCACGCAACCTATGGGGTAGTGGTTCAAGATGAGGTTGCCACTTGTATCCCAATACATATTAGATCCAACCCATGTTTCTCAAATTCATCCATACATCCTCCATCATACCGTGTCCAACCTAAGTGGTCTAGGTCCACCCTACAGCCATATGTGTGACTTTATTCCAAGGGTGAAGGTGCCAGGTGATAAAACGACATGTATAGCTTGTGGTATAGGAGGGCACACATGAGTTAAGTTCCCAAGCCATCTATAAGGTTATTCCACTTCCAATCTCCCCCATCAAACTCGTCCAAACATTGCAGATGTCTTCACAACCATGGGTCACACACGATGTGTCATCTCTCTCCACTCTCTCTAATATGTCTTATTTTCCCTCTCTAAGATGTGAGATTATGGTGTGTGCATACCTAGTGTATAGGCATGATAAATAAGGTGGAAAAGGTAGTAGAAACAAAGTAATATTGTGTTTAGTAAAGGAATTTTTGGAGGTGAAGTGATCAAACATTTGCCTTGTGATTTTCCTAAATGATAACTGATTTGAGGAGAGAGATGTGCCATTCGAAGTGAAAGAACCATTGAAGAGGAGATTGTTTCAACAAATTCCATATTTGACTTGATATCTAGATATTTTTTGTTAAATAATGCACCTCACAAGATGACACTAATAGATATTGGGGAGTTGAACAAACAAGGTCAAGAGTCATTGAACAAAGGATTGATTCAAGGGAGTTTCAACCATTTTCAGCCATCAAGAATTTACATGAATTAAGAGGCATCAACAAGATAAAAATCAAGTACACATTTTCCTTACCAAGAATGGATGATTTAATGAATTATTCAAGTGATTCAAGATATTTTTATAAATGACTTGACGAATGGTTCTCACCAAATCAAGTTTGGAATATAATGTTAAAAATAGGATGGTTTGTATGAATGGATGGTTACCCCATTCAGTTCATTGAATACATCAACTACTTTAATGTGATTGAGGAATGGAATACTAACATGTTTTATGGGTAAATTCATTGTTGTTTACTTCGATAATAGTGACTTTCAATAGCACAATGGAGGACCAATTGATGCATTTGTAGTAAGCTTTGGAGAAGCAAACAAAGTTGTTGATTAACCTAAAAAATGCATATTTATACAAACGTCGGTGTACTTGGAGTATGGGATATCTCAAGCAACACTAAAAGACTCGAAGTTAAGAACAATTGTATATGAAATACTTTGAAAATAATTTTTGAGGTAAGAAATTTCCATGATTAGTAATTTTGTACATGAAGCTTGTAACAATTGATTGAGTGCATTAAGGGGCATAGTTTTCAATGGAATGTCGCGGTAGATAAATTTTTGAAATTTTGAAGAAGAAAATGACAAAAAAATATGTGTTGAAATTAACAAATTTCAACAAGGTATTCTAGGTTGAATATGATTTCAGTGGAATATTGATTGGAGTAATGTTCATTCAAAGGTAGAGCCACTGCAGAAATTGAATCATGTGAAAAGAATGCATTCAATTTAGGTTCAAAATATTTATGCCAACTTACTTATTCTAAAGAGTTTGTTTATATTATAATAAGAAAAAATTACCATATATAAATACTCTTTAAGTTAAATCAATGACACATGGAATGGGGTTGAATTTATTCAAAGTTATTCATTTGTATATGGGATTGAATTTCTTAAAATTTATTCATTTGTATTAAGGATATAGATCAAGAAATTCGAAAGAGTCGTAAATGCTTTCAATAGAAAAGTTGCATCATTGAATATCATGTATGCATAAGTAATTGGCTCAAATCAAATGAAATTTGTACAACGAGGATGCACATGTTGTAGCAACATGAAATGGTTGCAAGGAGCATTGGATCTAGAACTAAACCCCTTCCTCGTTTATTTGTGTCCAAAGAGGGTTTATGTTTAAGTATAACGAATTGTTTATCCCTGAAGGATCCAAGAAGGATAATTTTTTCGAAGATTTGCATGGTTGTGACTTAGGAAACATTGGCACTAATAAAAACCAAAGCATTGCAAGAGGGAAGATACTATTGATTAGGTATTTCCAAGGATGTGAGGAAGTTTATTGAAATTTGTAGAATCTATCAGTGTGCCAAAGGAAGAAAAAAAAACATGGGTTTGTATATGCCATTGTAAATTCTTGATAGAATCTAGGAGGACCTTAGCTTACAATTCATAGTTGGGTTGCCCAAAACTCAAAGATTTAACGACTTCATAGTTGAGAAGAGATCTTCAAAGATAGTGCATTTTATTAGGTGTAAGGACACTAGTGATTGTATAAAAAAAATCAATTGTTTTTCAATTAAGTTTTTCAATTTCATGGGTTGCCTAGAATCATTACTTTTGATGGGGAGAGAAAATTTCCAGGTCATCTCTTGAAGACATTATGAAAAATATTACGAACAAGGTTAAATTTCAATTTGGCATATCGTCCTCAAACCAATACACACATGCATTAAAGTAAAGAATTGAACACTTGGAAATTTATTGAGATGCTTAGTTGGGTATACCTTAAACGGTGAAATTGGTTTTGGCACGATAAATTTGCTTATAATAGTTCAATCAACAGGGTCCACAAGAAAAATCCATTTTCATATTGTTTATGACGAGCCACCAAAAGCACTTCAAATTAGGTACAATTTTCCACAAAGCATGCAAGAGGATGTAAGAATTTACAGGGTAAGTTCCGTAGATCAAGAACCAAAGGTCACCGCTCACAAACAAATCACAAATCAGTACACCAGTATAATCACGTGGTTAAAACCCTCAAAGAGGGAAATAGTCCACGCCCTGAGCCAACACAACCACTTCAGGGAATTTATTAATATAAAAGAAAAGTTACATATGTTTCTCTCATAAACGGTTACCGGACAAATGACCCTCCATGCTCTTTAAATAGAGATCATGGACCAATCAGGTGTTAAGCCATAGATCAAGTGCAATTAATACCAAGGTGAGAGATAATCATCGGATCACTACAAATCGTGACCGTCGGATTATAAGTTACAAATGTATATGGTAAAGAAACACACATTACCTAACTCTACACTAGACTAAGTTATTCTTAACTATTTCCTATGTGTTGGGATATCCTAATAGAGGAAAATATGCAGTGTTTTAATGCGTTCATGAAAGAGGTCCATAAGCAAGTTAAAGCGACAACTACAAAATAATGTGAAATATAAACAGGGAGCATATAAGATTTGGGAAAGGGTGTTTATGAAAAGGGATAGAGTCATGGAATAGTTGGAGGGATATAGGTTTGAATATGAACTCATAAAAATTGAAGTACAAGAGAGGGCCTCAAAAAATTTGACGAAAATTTTTAATAATGCATATAATCCAGAGATACTAGAAGGTTTGGAATAATGTCTTTAAGTTGGAGTTAATAAAGGTTTAGATGTTTCAACTACATTTAATGTTGCAAACTTGAAGGATTATGACGATGTTATAGGCGATGAATAGGAAGGAGGTTATGCACCATCTCTACAATTAAAACATAAATTTGACCAACATTGTAAATTCACTATGAAAACGATGGTATCGTATCCTCGAAATCACAAAATATTAGAATAATAATGCACATCGAGATGTGACGTGGCCACTACCCTACGAAAATGAATATATGTGAGTGTTACCGATGTACATAGGAATATGTTCTCAAGGACACCAATCCATTTTTTTGCACTCAAAGCCCTTCTTAATAGAAATATGATTCTATCATATTTTCTTTTTGTCACGAAGCCTAACCTTCAGACCTTAACATAATTTGAAAAAAAAATATAACAAAAATTTGTTTGAAGGGAATGAGATTGATTGCCTCATTCACACTACAATGTTTTAACTACAATACTGAGTTCTTTCACACCATATCCATGAACATGTATATCAATATATCTGCTCATGTTGACCTTGGTATATACCTACGTTGCACTGGCTTTGGGGTCAAGAACGAGTTTCTGAAATGGCTAGAGTGCACTTTCAAATTTTTCAAGGAATAGGTTGGGATGGCATATATAAAAAATTTATTATATATAAAAAATGTGTACCAATGTTATCGAAATGGTGTCTTTATCAAACCAAAAAAAGCTTTGAACCGAGAACTGATTAGAACTATACCATAACCAATGAAAAAACGAACTAAAAAAATGGTCTACTAAAAACACACAAAATATTGAAATTTTAAATAAAAACATATATATTCATATGCATTCATATGAATCCAAACCATTTATACACAAATATGCAAAAGTTCTCACTTATATAGCAAATAAGAGTGCATATAACCAAAATACTACTTAATGCAATATATTTCTGAGCCAAAAATACATCAACAAAGAGGCTCTAGATCCCTTCTAGTGTCAAAAAAATCATGGTACAACAAATACCTACATATCATCAAATCATTGTCTATATTGGGATATTCATCATCAATATCACCCTTTAAGCGTTAAAATAAGATAGAAAAAGCTTCACATTGCAAATTGAGATTTTTTCGAGTGATGGTTACATTTTTTCTATATAGAGGATTTCAACCATCAATGCCACTAACATCAAGGCACATAAAGGGGACTTGGTTCTCTTGATTAAATACTATTTCCATACCCTCGTACATGAGAGAATCTAATGGAAACGTTGCAATCTCCCCAGTCCCAAAATCCTGAAAATTGTTAACTCTATTGAATTTTTAATGAGATCTAAAATTATACTTTCTCCATATGAAGTCCTATGAAGTCAAAAACACTCTCAAACATCTTGAGTCAATTAATGGTAATGTTAAAAATTTAAGTAAAAGTATGAAAATGAAAGAAAAAGGAGAATGTCACTTTTACTTGCATAGTAATAGTTGGGTCATAAGCTACCCTACTCAAAAATTCATGTTTTTTTAAATAAAAAAATATGTTTGGAATGTCCTTGGTCACATTGTACAAAATTGACTGATTTGGTACAACACTGGCCAGTTCAGTGAGAAAACATAGATTGGGTACCAAACCAGGCATTTCCAGTTCCAGACCTTGAACCGAACCAGTTATGATAACATTTATTTGTACATATAAAAATGTTAGTTTCCAACCTCTCAAACCACCACTGTCATGCAATACAGTGTAGTGACCAGTGACTTGACATAGTCACACATCTCAAACCATTAATGTTATGCAACACAATGTAGTAACCACTGACTTGGAAGAGTCACACATGAATTTGCAAATGCTCTCAAACTTTAGGGCAAATATATTATGTTATTTCACAAAATTTGTGATAAAAATGATATATTCATGTATTTATAAAAATATTTTAGCTTTCAAATTTATAATTATAAAGAATTATTGTTTTACTACTTTTTTTTAATAATTTTTTGTTTATTTGACATGATCTAGGGGAGGGACGTCAGTAGTTGGGTGCCCCACCTTGGACCCATTTAAATGGGCCATGTAAACCTCCACACCAATTGTATGACATCATTCCATTCGACACGACCACATGTTTGGTAGGTGGGTCAATAAATTTCGATGTGAAAAGCGTAGTTTAGGGTTTCCTTTTGGCGTCAGTTCTACAAGTTCCTCGAACCACCATGTTGTTTTGTTTGAGCCATGGTAGATGAGTGTTTCATCCCCCCAGTACTTACGCAACCTTGTTGCAATGTTAGTCGCTACTATCACTAGTCTTGGCGCTGCAAAGAGTGGGTTATGCTTAGTCTTGGTTGATGGTTCATATGGATATTCAGTTTTTCACTTGTGTGGAGTTTGGTTTACTGGGGTTGTTGTTCTTCACCGTCGCACACCAGCAACTAAGTTATTCATTTATGCTCGACCCTGTAGGGTATTTTCCTTCTCTCGGTGTTGGATATGGTCGTTTCATGCTATGGAGGGTTTATTTGAAGGTAATTTTCCACTTTTCAACATTGCTTAGAGGATTTCTTCTTCTTCTTCTTCTTTTTCCAAGGTTTAACCTCGTGACATCTTTGTGGCCTCCTTGTTCATCTTGCAAGTCATTGTGTGCGAGATGATGAGGAAACCATAGAAGTCTCTATTACAGTTAATGGTTTTCGAGCTCCTAGGGTTCCTGTGGCGTGCGAGCATGGAAGAATCACAACACAGTCCAATACGGTAGAATTTTACTCCTACCATCTACTTTTTCCACTTGTGTTTTTAAACACATTCAACCGAATGGATTTTGGCCACCTTTTATGCAATTTATATGTGGGTTTTGTTCCATGTCATCTTAGAATGGTTTCAAATTCTTGCCACATGTCATCTTTGAATGGTTTCGAATTTCTGTGTGTGTTTGTTTGCATGGAGTCTTACTACAACTTTGCATTAAAATATGGGTTTCAAATTGTTGCACGGTGGTTTTCGAATAGGGTTTTTCAATTGCAAGAAAATTTATTTATTGTGGTTTTCAAATAGGGTTTTCGAATTGCAAGAAAATTGTTGCAATATGGTTTTCAAATAGGGTTTTCGAATTGCAAAAAAAAAAATTGCACTGTAGTTTTTTAATATGGTTTTCAAATTGCAAGAAAAAATTTGCACTGTGGTTTTCGAATAAGGTTTTCGAATTGCAAGAAAATTGTTGCACTGTGATTTTCAAATAGGTTTTTCCAACTGCAAGAAAAAAGGGTTTTGTGATCTTCCCTGCAATGTAATATATATTCTGTCAAATGTATGTTTTATTTTGAAAATGGTGGCTATTTTCTATGAAAAATATAGGGTTTATTCAGGAATTATTAATCGTTTTGTTAGGGTTTCGGCAAAATACTAGGGTTTGTTATGTTGACAATTGTTCTATAACAAAATTAGGGTTTAAGAAGTTTACATGAAGAATTAATGGCACTATGTATTTGTTTAAGAGTATGTATTTTAATGGCTTTAAGAGGGATTATTTGTATTTGTTTATGTTTGATAGTATGTACTCCAAATCTATATGTGTAATCAACCATGAATATAAGGCACAACTATATATGTGAAATAAACAATGAACTCCAACTACGTGTATCCATCCAATCGATTTGTGTACACTTCCAACAGATGGAAGACATACCAATTATACATTATTATTTGAACATTATAGCTTATGTTGCTTGCATTTCATTTTGAAATGATACTTGCATATTATTTCACAATGTGCGCTATACGTGAATCTTTGTATGTGTAATAAACAATGAAAAGTTATCTTTGGATTTGTTTGATGGGATATGTATCCATTAAGGGTGTTGTTGTATCCACTTAGGAAGCTTGTTTTTAGGTATTTGTGTACTTTTATTCCATGTTTGTTTTTATACACTGCATCCCCATACTTCACATTTGCAAAAAAGTGTTAGGTTATGAGAGTTTGAAAGCATAATGTGTTCCGATCCTAAATCTCTATTGTCTAAAATATATTTAATAATAGGAAGAATGATTTATAACCTCCTTGTAGTCTATTCCTCATGCACACATCTCACCTTAGCTTCTCATTATTTCTCATTGAAATATAGTCCCAAATATTTATAAGTTTAGGTACTCTCTAATGTCTCACCTTTAACATTGATTTGTAGTTTTTTATTCCTTTTTAGTGAGAAGATTACTATATTAATTTTACTATTGTTAATATTCATCCCAACCTACATGAAAAATAATTTTAAGGTTTTAGATGACCTTATTGGTTGTGTAGTGTCCTAATTTTTGCTATCACATTGCCTACATACAACAATATTTTTATGATCATTTGTGTTCCCCCACCTTTCATGTTTATCCATTCCTCTGCTTTGTATGTGAATCTATGTATGTGTAATAAACAATGAAAATTTATCTTTGGATTTGTTTGTTGGTATATGTATCCATGAAAGTATGTACTCGCTAGTTTATTGGGCAACTGAAAACAACAAACTCCAACCAAAGGCCAAGCACAATATATCGTAAGTATACGAAAATCTCACAAAATGTGTTGTGAACTATTACATTAAACTATATTTTCAATGTATGTGAATTTTTATATTAATCATGCAATAGATTTCATCCTTACAAAATACACATTACAATGTGGTTAAGAACAAAAAGTCATGCCACCCCTATACTTGATGGCCTCCATTTTCTGCATTGTCCAAACTTGTTGAGTTGTCTGCCCGAGCCAAGTATGGTGACCTACCCAAGAATGGTTGATTAGGATGTGCCTAAATGTTGCCATATGCTTGAGTCCAGTTTACTCCTTGTAGCCATGGAGGGAATGAGTAGTTGAAGTGTCCACTTATGCTACTAACCCCAACACTGAGTGGAGGTGTCATATAATCACACATAGGATTTAAACCTAAAATGATATGGGTATAATACGTGGGCATAACCCTTGGCTAATAGTGGGGGTCTTGGATGTTAATCATATTATGGTATGATGGTGTATGCTCTTCAATTTGGTCCATAGTGTTGGAAATCATCTTGTTTGCCTCAAACTGGCTTGAACTATAGTCTTCCCTATCTGTCACCCCTTATTTTTTGAAAACTTATTGAACCTTTCATGCCTCCCTCTCTTGCCTTGCCAATTGTTTTTTATGTTTCTTTTCTTCCCTTGCTTTTTGTATTTCCAACCTTTCCTTTTCCTGAGGTTATGTTGTTGCAATCCTTTCATCTCTCTTTTCCTTGGCCAACTCCTCCTTTCTCTGTTTAGATTCTTGAATTTTAAACTTTTTACATTCAAAATCAAACAATAGGTTCATATAGTCTTCAAAGGTAAGAAATTGTGAACTCCTCCCTAAATTAAGACAATTTTTTGTCAAATTCCTTGATGAGGCCTTCACTATCTCTACTGGTAGCTTTAGGAACCTACCAAGTCTTGGTTGCTTCGTTGTCACATGCTCCTTAGGGCTTGACACTTTCCTTTCAACATTCGCGACAACTGATTGACCCCCATTGTTGCCTTCATCTGGTACTTCATGTTGAACAAGATCTTCCTCCAATGATTCATTTTCCAAAGAATAATGAACAAGTTCAATGTTTGACTCTGCTAGTTGTGAAGGCATTTCCATGCTTTCCTCATTGGTGGATGACACATTATTTGTGTTGATATTCACAATGGCCTCTGCCAACCATGATGGTGGGGTTACCTGGGTTTTCATGCTAAATTTCTCATTGTTTAATATTGTTGCATTATCATTTGAAACCATTTTTTCATTTTCATTCGCATGATCAATTACCTCATATGGAATATCACATGTAGAATTGGCAGGTGGTTCAGTGGGTGCGACATCCTCCATGATATTGACAAATGTTTCATGACTAAATTGTGTCTCACTCACATGTTCATCATCATCACCATAGAAGTCCCCTTCAGAAAGGGATATCATACCTTCAGCAGCAACAACATCTTCCTTCCCATCCACATCTTCTTTGGCATCGACATGATCATGCAAGTCCTTTGCTTCTTGACCTTCCACATCAAATATTTGGTTGCAACCAGTGTCATGCATAAGAGCATCAGCATTCGGTGGCCATATACCAGTCCTCCTAAATCAAAAATTGATATTAAAATGTGTGAGATCCCTTTTAAATACTTTACTTGCAAGCTCAGTTAGCTCGAACTTTTTTACCTCCACCCCTAGATTATTTTCCATCCATGAAGCTCGCTCAGCCCTGAAATAGTTCTTGAAAGGACCAAACACGTTTACATCAAGGGATTGCAATCTGTAAGTGGTATGATCCAGTAGCGTTAACAGGTCAATGACCAAATTGTTGACCTCCTCACTTGTTTGCACAGCCATGTGGATTCCATGGCCATCTAAAACTAGTCGGTATATATTTCTAAGAAAGAGACCACCTGGTACAAAATGCAACGAAGTGACAAAGACAATTCAAGGATTGTTCATTTTTCATCCATGCATAGGGATTTGTAGCCATGCATGCACCTGGTTCACAATTCTATATATAGCTTTTTAGTTGAGTTTTACCTTTGAATAAATAAAAAACTGATATTGAAGAACCAGTTGCATTGACACAACAAAGAATAGTGATCCACCACTTCCTACTCTTTGGAAAATATTAGGCATGTTTTTGCTCCCTATCTTGAAAATTATATTCATGCTACAATTCCTTCCCGCCTGTAAGCTTGTTTTGTCACAGTTCCATATATGGTATGGGGCATATGGGTGTTGCTCATATGTAGCATAAATAGTGTCATAGAACTTGGACACAATTGTATGGCATAGATTTAAATCCCTATCTCTGTCAAGGCCCTCAGTTGTACGTAACACAAGGTCTAGATGCCTTTTTTTAAACCCAATCCACCATGATTTACCAGGAAACCCATCTTTGAAGTGGTTTTTCCTCCCCTGACATATTTGAGCTACTGTGGATTTAAGTTGTATCATCTCTAACCCATGTCCCAACCGGGCCATCTCCTTACACCACTCGGCCACCTCGGCCCCCTCTTCAATCATAACAGTAACAGGCCCTCAAACCCTTACTGAGTTGCATTTGAAGCATTATGAACACACTCAGTAAGGGTTGAGATTGTTTTATAGTTTTTATATGTTGAATTTGATTGGTAGGGAAGGCTCGCATGGATTTCCATCTCCCAAATTCAAATTTGTGTTATGGATTGATTTGTACATGATTCGATGGTTAGTAAAATTTCATGGTTGATCCTTGTGCTCTCCCATGTTTGATTCCTAAATTGAAAGGGTTGATGTCATTTATTGCATTCAATTGTTGAATGGTGCCATTTATTTCCTTCATTAGGTTGAATGGTTGAACACACCTGTAGATATGGCTGACACACATTTCACCTGTTCTTGTGTAGGTATTACCCATCCATGGGAAGTGTTGCTCCAGTGGAGATCTGTGGGTGTTTGTTTGATGGGATAGGTGTATTGTTGGATAGTATTTAATGGAATGTTTTGTTGTGCACTTTGGCTTTTTTAGTAATTCATATCTGTAGGTAGTTGGGACAGGATGTCTTGTCAACTTGTTACATTAAATTACTGGTATTTGACCGTTGTTGGCCTAGTCAACATATGGGCCCATTTCGGACATAAGTTAATAACTTATATAAATTAATATTAAATATTTATGTGCAATTTATGGATATTCTATTGTCATTTTTAATGGATGTGTGGGAACAGTGCTATATTTAGAACCACTATTCCCTGCACAACAATAGAAGCCTCTCCCCTATGTTTCTCGAGAAATGAAAATGATTTCAGAAGCCAAGCAAATTTCGCAAATAATGAAGGGAGTTCTCAAGAAGCGAGTTACTCATCAAGACATCAGAAATGGGTACAAGAAATGACGCTCAAAATAACCCAAAAAGAAAATTCTAAAGAAAAATCCTACTAGAGCACAAGGGAATAATGGCAAAGTGGTGGAAGGATAAAAGGGTTTAACTTTTTTTTAACAGTGAGAAACCTACCATAACTTAGTTGTCAAACTAGCAGTGAGGACAACCATCTTTGGATGTTGTCCACGAATGGAGTTTGACTCATCACCGTTATTTAAGGAAAACCATGTCACCTCGAATGACCAACTAGTGGTTCGTAAGGGGGGTAGGATCTTGCTCCCGCCAAATGCCTCTAGGTCTTGGGTCATTAACATGTTCCCTTATTTCCGCGGAAAACCTCTTAATCAAACAATGGTATTCACAGAAAGGTTTAACTGCCAAAAAAAATATTATTAATTTTTTTATGTTTAATGATTAACCTGGCAATGAGTGGTGTCGAGGGATAACCAGACGACTACCCCAAGCATTCATCTATAGACGTACCCTGGCCATTTTGAAATGAACGAGGAACGAAATGGGATCCTTTAAAAAAAAAACCACACATTCCTAATGATGTGACCAACCATTTAGGAGCATCAAAACGAGTCTCCATGTAAC
Source organism: Pinus albicaulis (assembly GCA_034641835.2). Classification (NCBI taxonomy): domain Eukaryota; kingdom Viridiplantae; phylum Streptophyta; class Pinopsida; order Pinales; family Pinaceae; genus Pinus; species Pinus albicaulis. The sequence goes on from CM076584.1 coordinate 916,884,770, forward strand.
AAAGATATATACTTACAAACATACATTGCTATGTACATAAACACAAATCTTTAATGTACTCTTACAATGTGCATAATCATTACCCAACTTCATGATCTTTGATTTCACTTGCACAAAAAATAATGCACATACTTTCTATCTTCGTTATATGTAGAGTAATACTCAATGGCCTATCTATCCTCCACTTGCAAGCTATAGTTTATAATACATATTACATATGTCACAAGAAGTTGCATAACAATGGAAGTTATATATATATCATTATTTTATTTTATTAAAATGTGAATGTTTAATTTTTATTCATATATTTAATTTTAATAAAATATATTATGAATTTACATAATATGTATTTTTTATAAATTAATATTGAAATTTATAAATTTCATAAAGGGTTATCTCAATTAGTTGGGACATAGGAATGGAATTCTCCACACCCAAATTCAATTCCCGCAAGTAACATAACACATATTGACAATATTGTCGGTAAACGTATATTCCTCATTTGAAATATATAGTGTTGTACCAGTGAAAAAATAAAAAAATTATATATAGTAATGTAGGAAAAGTAAAATAATGTTGTAAAGAGTTTATATTTTAAACTTTAATGGCTTTATGAAAATCTATAGAACTCTTTGAAAAGATTAATAATCTAATCGAAATAAAATTATAATATTTTATTTACATAAATAATTTAACAAATAATTTTTAATCTAATCGAAATAAAATTATAGTATTTTATTTACATAAATAATTTAATAAATAATTTGTCATATATGTGTGTACACATTTTCAACTTTTATTTCATAGTAATTATAATACAAATGAAATTCGGATTGCAATATCACCATAAACATGACTTTGGTAGGTCACATAGTTATCACTTTGAATGCAAACATAAAAATCATTGATTATAAACTTGATTATGAACCTAGATGCATGGTCCCAAAAAAAAAATAGTCATGATGCACTATTGAATATTTTTGGGCAAAGTGAAACAATACACACACAAACTAAACCCAAAAAAAAAAAACAATTCCCTAAATCACATTCCAATATGCCCAAAAATATCGAAAAAGTTTAAAAGAAGAGTAAAAATATGGTGAATAATGAAATCGTTGATCGCTATGCAAATATTTATTTTTTATAAATTAATACATCAAAAATTGTAAACTTAATATAGCATAGTAATGTAATAAAAGTAAAATAATATGATATAGAATGCATATTTTAAATTTTAATGAATATATATATATATATATATATATATATATATATATATATATATATATATATATCAAAAACATTAATAACCTAAACAAAACAATATTATAAAATATTTTATATATTCTAATTTTCAACTTTCATTTAATAGTAATTATAATTATAATACAAGTGAAATTGGGATTTCAATATCACCGTAAGGAGGAATTTTGCAAGTTATAGTGCAACCAATAAAACTAAGCCAATTATAAAAGTATATAAAAATATAAAAATATTTGACCTTAAATTTTCTTCAATAATATTTTTCATATATCGATAACACTACAGAATTAATCGTTATCACTTTCAATGCATAGTAAACATTGATTCAAAACCTCATTAAGAGTCTCGATATGTGGTCCAAAAAAAATAATCATTATGATGCATTGCAACTATTTTATTTTTGGGTAAAGTGAAACAATATATACACAAACTAAACCTAAAAAACCATTCCACAAATATGCCCAAAAGTGAACCCTAAATCCTATTTCAAATATACCCAAAAATCTCGAAGTTTAAAAAGAAAGTAAAAACATGGTGAATAAAAAAATGGTTGATTTCTCCTGAACTTTTTTCCTAACCACCTGCAAATTCTATTCATTATGTGTATCCTTGCGAGCTTGACTATGTGTATTACTTTAGCCTATGTTCAACATTGATACTTTAAACCTAATTTATAGTGCTTTAACCTTAACTTATAGTTTATAATACCTTAACTTAATATAAAAAACTTATACTTGGTTAGTATCACATTGATGGAAAAGGAAGGCATCTTCACATGTGATGTTAAATATGTGACGGGTGAGATCATTTTTAAGGAGCCATATGGGTATATTACACTTGCTCATCAATGATTTTAGGAAATATGGTGGTTCAGAAAAATTTAGCATTGGAACCTTCCCCTAAAGCTCAAATGCTTAGGGTGGTTGGTCTAGTAGATCAAGATATTAACAGGGGATAATTTATGCCAGATAGGTTTCATTGGACTGGGTGGATGTGTAATGTGTAAGGTGAACCTCAAGGGTGTGGCTCACCATTTCCTTAAGTTTCCATTTGTGGTCTCCACTTGGACTGGAGTGTTGAACATCTTAAACATATTTTTTGATTGGAATTACATATCAGTGGAATCTTGTTTGTAGAACTGGATGATGGGTTTCAAGGAATATTGATATCTTCTTCTTTACATATTCTAGGGCATTTGGAGGAGTAGAAATGAAAATATATTCGAAAATATTCCATTGGACATCAATTGAATTCACATAAATATATGTGCATACTTCAATGAAATTGGGTCTGTGGTCAATAAGGGATCTTTGATATGCATTCATCTTGTGAATATCTAGAGCAGATATCCTGTGGGATTTTTTGATGGGGTTGCAAATAAAAATATTTGTGGCAATGGGACTTACATCGTCATAAAGTCTGGTCATTTTTATCATTTATGTTGGAACAATGGGTTAGATTCCAACACTCGGGTGGAGATTATTGCTCCTTGGGGGGTCCTATATTGTGCTAAATGGTTATATATAGAGACAATGGATGTTTTCGAAGGTTCAAAAGTGGTTATTGAATGGGCTATGTGTTATATCTTCCACAACACTTCAGCTACAGGTCTATGTCTAAAATCACGATCATAAACAAATTGAAATACCACAACAGTAGCACTTTGCACGGAAAAAAACATACAACATTGAATCAATGTAGTACGCAAGACAATTTTTAACCCAAAGCTTGTTATAGAACAAAATTTAATACAAAATATGTAAGGCTCTCATACCAGGGATCATGACCCTTACAATTATCTCTTATAAAAGAATGACTAGGGCTTGGATTCAACAACTTATGAATACCAATCTATCCTCGAGCAATGCGCACTTGACTTACTTGTTTTTGTAGCGCTTCCACAGCCCTTTCGGTCCAGGTACCTTGAACACTTCTGGTAGATCCTTTGCCTCCTCTACTACTGGTCATAAGACTCTTGCAACTTCAAAAATGCTTGCATCACCAACTGATGAATCTTCCAATATCAATTATAATTTCTCCTTCATTGTCACTGATATTTGTCCCATACAAGTCTGCCATGTGGCTTCTCTCCATCTCCTTCATTATTTCCAACTCTTACGGGCTTCAATTATGCCCTCTTCCTATCTCTCTGTTGCTCCAAAGATGACCAGACTTGGGGATAAATCAAGTTTCCCTCACACAATGACAAGTGTGTTCCTTTGTCACCTTACTTAGGGCTTTCCAATCAGCCCACTCATAGCTCCTTAACACCACTTAAGGGAGACTGATTTATGGCATCACACATCATCCCACACACGGTCCCTTAACAACATATGAGGTGACTAAACTAGGGCATCACAAAATTATTGTCCTTAACCCTTTAGGACAAACTTATCCACACACTCCTGCACAGCAATCCTCCTTGAAGACAGTACTAATCGCCCCCCTAAAAAACTCGGTCCTGTAGAGAAATACCTCAGTCCTCAACACAAATTGTATTGTCCCACTTTTCTATGCACAACATCATAAACGAGTCACCCTCATACCTCCATTACCACAACTAAGAACTCAGTGTATAAGACCTTATTCACATTCACTCTCCTCCACGTCAACACGAACCTTATTCAATAGGAAAAATATCCTCTCAGCTTCATGCAGAGAGATTCTTTGTGCTCTTGAACAACAGTAGGATAAGTCTTCCCTAATACACAGAAAATTCAAACCCTTATTCACAGTGATACTCCACACTAGGATGTAAATAATTTAGCCACAGAACCATCATAAGATCACAACCAATCGCTTCCTCCTTCGACCTGTTCCAGAACATGAGACAAAAATAGAACCAAAACATGTCTTTTTATTCCTTATCCAAATCATCTCTTGAGGTATGCGGCTCTTTTGCTTTTGTCTTTCCTTGAGAAGAAATGCAAGTCTTGTGGATGCTCTCAATGAACTAATCTTCATCTCTACTTATATCAAACTTAGCGGAGTCAATTTTCCCTCAAGAGTCACCACTTCAACCAAGTTGACCTGAGTTTGAGTGCTCAAACATAAATAACATAAGAGATGAAATTATTTTCATTGATCTTTCGCCACTCCATTGAAGTCTTAGGTGCCCAGTATCCCTTTAAGGGTACCCCACATGCTCTCAATGAATAACCAATAAATTTCACCACTTGGTTTCGTGCCCACAACATTGGGTACAAAACCCATTGCTTGGGTACACTACCTAGAAAACCCATTTGTGGGTCAATTCCACACAAACCTAGTACCCCAGGGGTTGTGGGAGTACTTCTCAAGTTACACAAATCAACATTATGGAGATGTCTTCCTTTGATCCTCCCATGCTCTAAAACTGGATGAAAATAATTAGGATGTTCACTGGTATTTTCTCTGGGGTGACATTTTCCCATATATACCGGGAACATAATGGAATTGTTGACGCTCTATCAAAGGTGGGACATAGATATGAACTAGGGGATATCATCTACTCTACCTACTACAATGACAAATTTCAAAGGATGGGGAAAATCCATTGCACATAAGTTCTTCTTTCTTGATGCAGATCTTATGTTTTCCATATTTTGATTAATTGTCATGTTCCTTTTGAGATGTAATGAATCATATGTGTTTTATCTATTTAGACATTCTTCAGAGACAAATTTCAAAATTTGGGATATGTGATAACATTTTTGCGCTTAAAATCAATACACTAGAAATGGTGATATATTGAAAAATATGCCATATGTAAACAGCCTATTATTAATATAAGTTTGTTTTTTCTTTTCTTAATATATATATGTGTGTGTGTGTGTGTGTGTGTGTGTGTGTGTGTGTGTGTGTGTGTGTGTGTGTGTGTCTGTGAAATTAACTATATTATTATAAAATATTATATTAAGAAATATATTATCCCACATCTAGTGCTTTAAACCTAATTTATCATGCTTTAACCTTAACCAATAGATATAAATCATATTAAAAAAAATATGTATATTAAATTATATTAACTGTTAAATTTCTAGGAAAAACAAAAAAGGGAGGATGGAGTTCGCTTTGAGTGCTAGGGTTTGCTTCGACTGCATTTCACACCCTTCTGCCACTGCAGGTTGAAGGCTTGTTCTTTACTGTGAGGATGTGCCTAGGTTTGAAGATCCTGCCTCCAGCATATTCTTAGGCATTGACAGACATATGTACATGCTTTTGTTTGCAGTGGCTTGGCCCCCTCTCTATTTTTGCTAGTTACAAGTCTTTGTGGGCATGAGTTGGTCATGCCTTGTGGTTTCTTCACAAGTCTGTGTCAGTTATACACCCAATGTCAAGTGTTTTAGGTTGTCTACGAGGCTCAAAATTTGTTTTTTAGGTTGATTTATGGATTTATTGAGGCGGATCCGGTGATCAAGCCCATTGGGGACGTGTCATATTTTCCCCTTTCCCTTTGTTCCATAGTTTATTTTTTGTTATGCTCTGAGGGTGTTGGAGTCGGTAGTGGTTCTGTTGCTTAAGCTCAATTGGGATTCTTTCTCTCCAAGAGCGCTCATAAGCTTGACCGGACCTGTTTTGCATGATCCACAGGTAGAAAGAGGTCAAAAAAAATTCCAGATCTTCATAAAGAGTGTAAACAGAAATTCCTCCCTATACTTGAAAAGGAGCTCAAAATCAGTTAATACTCCTAATCAAATCATAGATAATGGGTGAGGCATTCCTATAAATTTACAATGCTTGATATATGAAGGGAAGATGCTTTAGGACTCTTCTGATATAAAAGACTATTGTATCATCCAAAATTCAACGATACTCTTGAACCTTACGTTGTGTGGAGGAGCTCCATGACCCGAGACATCAAATGGACTAGTTTCTTACTCGGATGTGGCACATGGAAAGGATTCTTACCTCTGTTGTAAAACCTCAAAACAATCTAGGGCCTTATATTGTTGAACAAATGTATCAAGCACCTTCAATGGAGGTAAACCTCCTTGAGGTGAACCATCTTTTTTCTGCACTTCAGTCAAAGGCTATAATATGTAGAGTCAATGGCTTCTGGCCAAAATATGATGTGCATTACATTAGTGGGTCTTTTATTCTTGGACCCCAAATTGTGATATTTATTTATGCTCAAAAGGTTTTTTTTATTGTCTAATTTGATACACAAGTTGATATGGAGAAATTCCTACATGAGGGGCCCTTGTTTTAGGAGAGAGCTAGACTCTTTATCACCCCATGGTTTCCAAATTTCGATTCCACAAAAATGGCGGTTTCAAAGATGCTAATTTGCGTGCAGCTACCAAATCTACCCCTCCCTTTCTAGCATCATAAGGTTTTAGAGGAAATTGGAAACACTCTTGGAAAATTCAGGAAGATGGACCTTGAAATAACAGAGAAAGGTCTATTTACCTATGCAAGAATCTGTGTAGAAATAGACCTTAGTAAAGATCTATTTAACCGCATTCAATTGAAACATAATAAAATTCAGTGAATCCAAGAATTAGATTATTAGAACATGACATTTTGATGTCGTATATGTCACCAAAAGGGTCATTTCCAGAATACATGTCCACATGGAAAGAAGTCTGAAAAAATAAAAAGGGACAAGCCCACAAACCTAAAGGATGGAAGCCCTTGAACCCCAATTTCTCCAAAGATGAAGCAGAAGGAACCATGGAGAATCCTCCAAACCAAGCAGAAGAGGATGTATTGAACCAAAATTAAAATATATCTCACCTATAAAAATGATATGAAGGTCCAAGAGCCACAGACTTCAAACTCGAATGATGAAACACATATATCAAGTGGGATGGGGGGTGTAAAAAGTGCTCATGTTTCTAAAAGCTCAGACTCATACAAAGAACGCCACCAAAGGAAACAGGGAGAGAACTAACAATGGTTCTAGTTGAATCAAATTCAAAGGGATGGCAGCAAGTTCAAAAAAAGAATGGAATAAAAGATAAGTTAAATGACTATTATCACACTTAAACTAAGGGTTTCATTATTGTATTTTTGACAGTTTTTCCCTTTAGCTCAAGTGTCGTGAAGCGCTTCTTTCATGAATTCTCTCGAGCATATGCAGAGTGTAATTTTGTTCTTTCTTTCATCATGAATAAAATTGTGTGTAATTTCTACCGCCGTAAGTATAAATTATAAAACAATATATTAAGAAATATATTATTATGCCCATGTCAATGCTTTAAACCAAATTTATAGTGCTTTAACCCTAACGTAGGAATATAAATTATATATTATACTAAATGTTATGAATGTTAAATTAGATTATATGTAAGATAGATGTAAATTATAAAATATTATATTAAGAATATTATAATTTTATTTTAAATAAATTGACCGAATTTATTGAAATGTGGTTGTCATTGATGTCAACCCGAGCAGCACCAAACTATGCCTTGTCGTTGTTTACCAAAATCACATGGCAAATCATAGTTTTTCGAGTCTGGGTCATCCTTGTTGGATTCTCCTTATCGAGTCGATTCAAGTGGTATGTGGCATGTCACGAGAACCCTCACTGTTTGAAACATATGCTTGTTTGAAGAAGAAGCACCCAACTTGTGGGCAAAAACCCCAAAGAAACATAATGTGGCACCCTATCATTAGCTAGATCAAGGAAGTAGGGTTTCATCAAGGTTTATGACTAAAGTATTTCATGGAGGGCGTTAAATATTATTTTGAATTTACAAAGAGTTTTTTACTTCAAATAAAAGTTAAATCATAATCCCTAAAGGAAGTTGTCTCAATTCAAAAGGGTTTTTCCCTCTAATTATTTGAATTTTGATTTTTTATTCCCTCTAAATATCAAGTGGATGCCCTAATTTGACGTCTCTCCAAATCTATAAAAGGCATCTTATTTCATCTACTAGACTAGGTAATCTAACACACATCCTTGAATTATTATTGATCTGAAATATCTTTGGCCTTGTGGAGCAGAAGAAAATTAGACGAGAGGCTAGAAGCTTTGAAGGGTTCACAAATTGTGGGTTGGTTTGATTTATTTGTATAGTTTATGGGATTCGTTGGGTTATCTATTTGGAGGTAGAGCATGAAGTACATTATGCCAAGACATATATTGTTTCATTCTTAAGGTTATGCGGCCTATGTATCAGCGACTTTGTGACTAATTCTCTAATGCAGATCCAACTCAAAGACAGTGTGAGGTTTAACAACTATTTTAGCTCCTGTGGTGTGGGTGTATCATTGAAAGTTTCGACCTGTGAAAGGTTACAATGGTTCTCGGTCAATCCTTCTTTCGTGTCTAAGCTTGGTTTGGATATTTCGCATTGTTAGTTGGATTTAGCCCTGGTTCTACATAATCTTACAGGAGCCCTAACTGTTGCTCATCAATCTGAACTACAAATCAACTGCAAATTTCAGAAAAAAAATCGCAACCCTAGAAATGATTCGCTTAGTTGCTATGGCTCTATAATTTTTTTGAAACAGATTTGTATTGGTCTAGGATTTGTCTTACATTCACTTGCTCTGATCCAGAATTCACTGGATTTATAGGTGCAAATTACTCGAGACTGTTGACAACTTATGCACATGTACCTACAACTCAAATCTGGCCAACCAAATTGCAGCACTAAGGTATGTTAGAACTGTGTAATAGGATCTATCTTCGGAAGTCGTAAGCTGGAAGTGAGCAGTCCCTTCAAGTCTTGAATAGACATATTGTGTGGTGAAATCAAGGGTTGGTCGAATGCAGTTCTTCTAGATCTCCCTCAGTGATCTTTGTGCAGAGTTTAAAGTAGGTCTGAAAATTTTCGTATTGCCCTTTAATTGGCCAGATTTGTGACTGTCTCATTTGGATCTAGTTACAGCGTCCTTGTTATTACCAAATATTGTGGTTGCTTGTACTATGTGTATGATCATTGGTGGAGCTTGTCTACAAGGAGATAATGCAAAAATGATAGCGACATAAAAAGTACAATACTTCCTCGCAGGATGAACAGATTAGCTTGATAAAGAGTTGAAGATCATCATTCGAGTTTTCAGTGATTGTAGTAAGGGTTTCTACAGTGGCATAGAGTATTTATGTTATGATACCATATTGCATTTGTTGAAGAAATTTGTAGCAATGGTTTTTCATAACTTACAGCAATACGCAGTTTGGGCTTCAACATCATTTCAACTACATACACTAGGGGTTTTGGCATTCACTATATCATTGCTCCACGACATATCCAGGGTTTCAATTAACAAAGGTACATATGGTTTACATTTCACTGGCATTATTATTAAGCTGAAAGGCGTTCTCTTTGTTGGCTTGGGGTGAGCAAAAACTATTCACTCCAACCAATGAGAAGTCTTTCTTATCGCCCTTCCAGTCAGTAAAATTTAGACATGTGGCATCTCCTCCAACCAATGAAAATCTTCCATTTGGCCAAAGTACGTTTCAAAATCTTAAATGTAAGTCAATTTTATCTGTCAGCCGTCCACCAAGAGGTACGCTATCCAAGGGTTCATAAGCCGGGGCTCTGCACGTCACGGCCTCGACCCAGAACTGGAAAGCAGGTATGAAAAGCTCAAGGCATCGGTTTCGAACCTCACACCTCTTGGCCCTCCTCAAAGTCTAGAACGATGTCACAGTCATCTTTCCGAGTCAGGAGAGGCTAAATTGCTTGGAAATAATCCATCGTCCTCCACAGAGTCGCCGAGGAATTCGAACTCGAGCACCATCAGCGAGGGGTGCAGCATGTCTGTTGCATCTTCACCTCGGGGGAATTCGAACTCCAAACCCCCTAAGAAGACTTCAAGAACAGTTGTGGTGTCATCAACGTCAGTGCACTCTCAGAGATCGTGCTCATTGTCGCCTTCTCCTCCCAGGGCTTGTTTCTGTGGGTCTCTGAAGAAGCTTTTGAGAAGCTTGAGCTCGAAGAGATCCTCGAGTTCCAGTGAAATGAAGAAATTTGAATCCCATATTAGCAAAGATGAACTCACGGCTGCTGTCATTTCTAAGAAGTCGAAAATGAGGGTTCGGAATAGGGACAGGGTCAGGCCGAAGGACAAGCTGGACTCGCTGTCTGACGATGAGTTTTTGGCAGATTTGAGTACTTTTTCATTGAAAGGCCAAAGGAAGCAGCTCAAGAAAGTTCTCAAGGAAGAACAGAAGGTGAACCAAGATGCAGAGGATTTGGTCAAGTGGGTGAAGCAGGCCTCGGCGAGGATTGACGATAGGGTTTTAGACGACTTGCTTTCTGATCAGGAAGAATTCAAGTAAGAACACATAATATTATTTGCATGAAAGGTGGGGAGAATGATTTGTTATGCAGAAAATCATTGCGGATTTTGATCTTGTCCATTGGATTAAGTTCTGCAAATTGGCATAAAGATACAAAAAGGTATGCTAAGCAGGAAATTCAATTTTGTGTAAATGTTTCTAACAAACATCTTTGATTCTGGGGATTGAGGTAAATATTATATATGGCAGAGCTTTCAAATGCCTCTACTTCCTCTATATTTGATGGATAATTACAATGTAAAAAAGGATTTGGAATGTTTTAATAATGCATGTAGTTCCTCTATATTTGATGGATAATTACAATGTAGAAAGAGATTTGGAATGGGTTAATAATTTGGGTTACTGTTTGGATCAATTTTGCTAATGTACATTTTCATTTTTGCAAAACCTGTTAAGAATTACTAATTGGCTATTTTGTGTTGCCCCTAGTGTAATAGACTATTTGAGATCAATTAATTGTTTCTCTCATGTTGACAAAGGCTCAAATCATGGGGGTTAATCCCGTGCTTTCTCGGTGTTGGCAAGGTATTAGGTTTTATGTACATACTGGAGTCTTTGATCTTGATATACATAACAAGATCTTTTGATTTGGAGCTTGTGACGCTCATGGTTTGAACATAATTCCATATTTATTAGGAATCAAAGAATTGAGTGTAGCTTGGAAGGTATATGCCATATTTATCAATTTGGGTGTTTGGGTTATTGGCTATTCATGTGATGGGTTGTCCACATGGGAATGGATTTTTTATTGACATAATAGTTGATTAGTTATAAGATGAATATAAATGCTTGTTTGGCCTTCTCTCCTCTGTAAGATGATGTGTTGTGTCAGTGTACCAGTGCGAATAATAAATTATAGTGAATAAGTAAAAGGATCATAAATCGTACAATATCTCATGTTTGGAATCTTAGAATAGTTTCTACTACTTTAAAATCTCCTCTCCTCTCCCCATCCAATCTAAAAAAATGAAAAATGAATTGTGTGTAAATATGTCTCTTTACGATCAATTGGGTTGATATTTGTAAAAATCATGTGGTTTGCTTATATCTTTTCTGTTTTTATTTGTCATTTTTATTAATGAAGGAATATCTTTAGATGTGCCCATTGGAATTAAATGGTTCATAATTGTTTCTCCTGTAGTAATCCATCACCGAGGGATCAATTAGTACAGAGAAATTGTATGAATTTCTAGAGGCCGAGTTGGGTATTTCCTTTGCCATTCTCTCAACTTGGAAAGCAGATCATCAAGGGTTATTCCAGATCTTTGAATACTGAAAGGAGAGGTCGATTTCATGATAGGCTATTTCCACCTTCAAGCTGAGTAGAAGGGTCGAGTTCATCTTCTATAGAGAGTCGAATTCTTTTCAAGGAGACAGATATATTCTCCAGCAAAAAGATCCAAGTCTGAAACTTATTGTTCTAGGAGGGGAAAGAACATATCCTTGGTTTAACATCTAGTTTTAAAAAAAGGCATGAGTTCCCATTCTCAGAGGCAGAGCTTATTCTTATGAGCAGACATTATATCTATCAAGGCCAACTTCATTTTACCAGTGGTTTGATTTCCTACTTGCATTTCAATGACTCTAGAAGCAATCCATGTTGAAGAAGGCCGATATTAATACGAGCACAAGGAGTCCTGCACAGATTTGAATTGGCATTAAACAAAAAACAAAAAAATGAAGGAAATGGGTAGGTTGAGGGTTGCATTCTTGAGGCAAAGCTTATTCTTGTGAGGAGACATTATCTCTGTCAAGGCCAAATTCATTTTACCAGTGGTTTGATTTCCTACTTGAATTTCAGTGACTCTAGAAGCAATCCGTGTTGAAGAAGGTCTGTATTAATACGAGCCCAAGGAGTCCTGCACAGATTTGAATTGGCATTAAAAAAAACAACAAAATGAAGGAAATGGGTAGGTTGAGGGCTGCATTCTTGAGAGAAAAATATGAAGAGGAAGTTTTCATTGGCATCACTTGGTTAACCACCCATCATCCGAACTTCCAAAACCCTTGTGATGGCAACACAATCATATTACGGAGCACAATGAACTGAGCGCAAGATTTGAGATTTTGGACAGTAAGAGTGTGGGTGTAGTGATCCATCAAACCTGGGATGTTCACCGCCATATTTTTGTGCTGAGTGGCAGAGTATCAAGGACGCTGCTAGGAAAGAAAGAAATATGGCAAGTGTAGAGGGAGATGAGGTGGGCACAACAACATGAACTGAATTGCTAGAAGCCCTTGGATTGAGTCGTTGCTTATTACTTATGGGGTATGTACATGGTTGCCCATGGTTGGACAGTTCATTTGCATTTATTACTCAAAAAGCTGCTCAAAAGACTACGACGGCTCTTGGCAAGCTGTTGGTTCTAGATTTAGTTGTCCGAAATGAAGACCGGCTACCTTGTCGTCAGCTTGGATGGCGTGGGAATCCGGAAAATATTTTATTCACAGAAAAACTTCCATTTATAAATGTGGATGTCTCATTACATGAGAAATCTGAATTTTTGCCTCGAAGAAACAGAGGAATTGCAGTTTCTCATAGAGAAAGGAGATTTATATCAATGGACAGCAGGTCTGGTTTTGATAAAGTAGGTCTTGTTTCACACAATTATGACACATCTGATTGGTGTGGTTCTGTTGGGGATATTCATGAAAAATTAGAGTGTGGGGCATTGAAAAATGATATCAGTGACTTTTATGTTGTGGCAATAATCCCCGATTTGAATTTGTAGCACTAATATTGGGTATCTTGGTTTATGATGCCTCAAACTTGAGCGACGTTAATCAGCACGAGCTTTAGTTTGTGGCAACCAATATCAATTCGAGTTCTAAAGGTTTGAGAGGGATTGACAACCATTTCTATATCCTTCTACTCAAATAGGTCAATGAGCCTCACTAATGTGAGCTCAAGTAATGTTTTCTCAACAATCTATCAAGGCCATTTTTCTCTTATTGATAGCACAACATAATTCACGCCTCTTCCTTTCGACGTTTCCTTGCACCTCCCGGTGCAATTGCTAGTATTACAACAGTTTGGCAGAAAGAGTCTCGTGGTTCATGTTTTGTAGTAAGGGTTTTTTAAGTTGTAAGGTTGACTGAAAGGGTTTCATCATTGGGATTTCATTGTTATATCAGTATTCATTGTAAATGGGTCATTGTCTCTGGTAGTGGAGCCCACAAATAGTTTGCAAAAGTTTATTCATTATAAGTGGGTCATTATCCCTGGTATGGGAGCCCATAATAGTGTGTCAAACTCATTATCATTTTCAGGGTGGTTGGATGGTGCTAGGCAGGTGGTTAAAATAACCTTTAGGTTGAAGCCTAAAAATACTTCAGAGTGGTAGTGTGGTGCTAGGGAAAGTTGGAGTTTGCAAGGGTGTTGGAGCATCTTTTCAATAGCAGCTTATAAAAACTAGAGTGTTGGAGTTGGAAAATTGAACTCTTTTCTAGAGTACTAGGGAATTGGGGCTTCCCTTTTCAGTTGGAGCTTAAGCATTTGATGTACTCACCAAATTATTAGAAAAGAGTTCGGTAATTTTTCTCTCAAAATGGTTTCCACCTAAAAACATTTTGTGTGTTGTTATATTGATGTGTTGATGTTTTATATGTTTTTAATGCTCTTAAAATATTAATAAGTTACCAATTGATAATAAATATCGATTCACCCCCCTTTCAATGTTTCCAACAATTGGTATCAAATTTGGTTCTTTCATGAGCAGTGTAACCACTGGAAGGAGATCATGGAGTGGACAAAATGGACACATCTATGCATTTTGGAGTGGAAGGATGAAAGCATATGTGCAAGTACAAGGATATGATGTTTGGCAATCTATACTAATTGGATATATGGAACCCTCGACACCTCCAACAAATGATAAAGATAAGAAACTCGATGATAGTAATGTTAAAGCTATAAGCACTACTTTCAGTGGTTTAACAGAATCAGTGTGCCTTAAGGTTATGTATTACAAATCAGCAAATGAGGTCTGGGACAAGCTCTAAAATATATATGAAAGGGACAAATGGTAAAGGATGCTAAGCTTCAAACCTACCGATGTAAATTTGAGCAACTGAAAATGAACAAAGATGAAAACATTGCAACTTATTTTCTTCGTGTTGATCAAATAGTGAATTCCAAAAAAGGACTGGGAGAACCAATGGAAAGCAAGGTAGTTGTTTGAAAGGTTCTAAGATCACTTCTAATGAGATTCAATGCTAAATTCTCAGTTCTAGAAGAAAGAGAGGATTTAGAGAAGCTCAGCATGGACAAATTGCATGATATATTTACAGTGTACGAAATGAGAACATAACAAAAAATTCCATCTAGCAAAGAAGCAATCTTCAAAGTATCCAAGAAGACCAGGAAAAATAAACTGGAATCAAAGCCAAGCTCCAGTTGTTGCGATAACAAGTTCTCAGATGAATAAATTGCTAACTTTGTAAGAAATTTGAAAAGAGGAACATGTAAATTCAAGGCTAAGCTTCCCTTAATATGTTTCAATTTTGATGAGATTGGTCATTTTGTCGCTAAATGTCCTCGTAAGAACTCTGATGGTGAAGAAGAAGCTTCCAGGAAAGCCAAGAAGAACCAAAGAAGATCCAACAAAGTTAAAAAGAAGGGTTTTAAGAAAAGCTTCTACTCAAAAAAAGATAGCTCCTCATGTAATGAATAAACCGAAAGTGATGATGAAAATGACACAAAAAGAGTGTTATTCATGGCTAGGGACAACAGGAAGGAAGATCTTGAAGAGGAAGAAGATGATGAAGAAGAGATGGACAAGGTCGAATTTCAAAACGAGATGGTCAGAGTTATAAAGGATCTCAAGGTTGAAAGAGGAAATGACATAGCTCTAGAAGCCAAACTAGAGTAAGTAAAGGATCATGCCATATGCCTTAATAATAAGATTGAGGAATCAAAAAATACCATCATCGGCCTTAAAGTGCAATTGGAAGAAGCCAAAAAAATTGAAAAATCACTCACAAGAGAATTGGAAAGCAACAAGTCAAGAGAAGATTTAAACTCTTCACTAAGAAAGATTCAAATGCCACATGGCACACAGTAAAACATGCATTCTCAGCAACTAGTTACAAAGCATATCTTGAAAACACACGAGTTTGTATCAATGTCCAAAAGTTAGGATTACATAAGATTGCATGCAAGTTCCCTATTTTCCCCAGTGCATACATTATCAAGTAGATTTTGTCCACACACAGATGCAAAGAGCATAATCCTCAGCAGTGATAGTGGAAAAAGGCTTGCCCCATTCATGGCACATGATTTCCAGCTGATGTACCATTTGCCCTTGCCAAAAGCTTACATGGATTCTCACTTTTATGTAGTCACCAACTACATGATCACTAAAAATGTCATCAAAGGTTGGGTGAAATGGCCATCCAAATTCCGTCAGACACCCAAAAACACTGATAAGACTAAATATCTCATAAAGGAATTGCAATACTTCATAGTTATGTGACGTCGGATCTATGGTCAAAAGAGTACTGAAACCTTTCCTGAATGTTGGGCCTATTTGTTGCATCAGATTGTGAATGAAGCGAAAGCATTCAACTGGTCGTGTTTTTTGGCACAACAGTTAAGGATCCATGTAACTAATGCCAATAACCATCCTAACGGTAAGCAAGCCAGGCTCCATATCTCTGCTTACTTGCTAGATGCAATATGAGCTCAGAAAAAATTTTCCTGGCATGAGCTGGACATGGACACCAAAGGAGCTTGTTGTGCATATTTACTACAAGTTGCTTTTAGAGAGTAGCTACATAGGAGTCATGGAGAAGTTGACAGATAAATTCCTCATAGTATTGTACAAGATGTCTTTAAGGAAGAGCCACCTTACATGTCTCGTGAGGTGATGGAAGCATTAGCAGAATTTTCGATTAGTTTCATCACTGAATGGCACTTGCCTCAAGGTGTTTGGTGGTCAAAAGTCTTCACGGCTGCTACTGAGGTATGCCACCAAAAAAATTGGTCATGCAAGAAGTAACTTATCATCTTTCCACGATTGTATCAGGAGTCTTGCAAAAGAATAAGAAAGCACATTGGCCCACTCTTTCTTTGCATATTGGATCGTATGAGATTAAGAATTTGAGGGTTGCGGAGACCAAGGGCAAAGAGTTAGAGAAATCCGGGTTCGATCTTATAGAATACCACTTGTACGATCACAAGAGTGTTTGCGAGCAACATTGTGCAAAGATACATTTATGTTGGCCAAGCGAGACTTATTCCAGACGAGAGGAGGAAAGGATTAAGAATTGTTATAATTTCTCCAAGCCTCGCGCACCAATCAGCTTTGCAAGCTCATCGCAAGTCACTCCTTAGTAGGAAGCCACTCCGGAAGAAAAACCATCAAAGAGGCACAACCCAATGCACGAAAAGGGTGAGTGGAGAGTTGTGCACAATCCGGCAGAAGAGCAAAGACGCAAATTCAAATCAAATCCAATCATCTTGAAAGCAACTATAGCAGCGGAAAGGAGGAAGCAGAAAAAGCAAGAGGAAGGATTTAGCCAGAAGGAAGAACAAGAACGGAAAGAACAAGAAGAGAGGCAGAAACAAGAGGAATAAATAAGGAGAAAAGAAAAGGAGAAACAATGCTGAAGCAAGCCAAAGAAGAAGAACAAAATCGGCTACATGACAAAGAAAGCAAGCAGCTACAGGGTAAAGATCTTGCCTAGGAAAATGAATATTTGATAGTGATCGAAGACATGGAGGTAGATTCGTAGTAGCAGAATCAGGATGTCGATCTCATGCTTTGCACGGAGCATATCACCACTCAATCTCCCCCTCCTCCTACAGAAGGGCAAGCTCTAGGTGAGGAAGAGGAAATTTCTACTCTTGATGAAGGTCTAGTGATGGACATCTGTTAATGAGTTGCAGAAGAAGATTGTACAAGCAAGAAAGAAACAATCTCTGAACGACCTCGCACATCTTGTTTTTTATTAAGGAATGGATGATCATGATGGATACTAGTAAGAATCGAGAAGCTATTATCGGCTCGTCTTCATGCATATGTCATGGATGTAGTAATACTATTTGTGTTATGTTTACAATGTGTCATTTCATTTACGCTAACGCTTATGAACTATTTTGTTTGTCTTATTATGAATCTTGTTGAATGAGTTTTGTTATGTTATTTCGATCATGGTTATCATGTGAACTATTTCGTAGGTAACTTATGATTTTTTTGTCGCTTGTGTGTCTCTTTTATATAATTATTATTACATGCTTCTAAGGGGCCCACTCTCTTTCTCTTTGATGTAATGGAATTTCTCATGCATTGCACTTGACACTTCACAAAGACCATACACTTGTTTCTGCCAAAGTTATGATGTGGCTTCTAGCATCGTCAATAGTTATATAGCAACTACGAATGAAGAATTGGATAGAGTGAAAAGAATGATACTTGGGCACTGGTTTCACGCCCAAAGGACAAAAATGTCATTGGCACAAAATCGATTTTCAAGAACAAGACAAGATTGGTTTGTAAAAGATATGTGAAGGTTGAAGGAATAGACTTCAAAAAAGCATTTTCTCTCGTCGCTAGAATGGAATTCATCGGGATTTTCTTGGCCTATGCTTGCTCCAGAAGGATCAAGGTGTATTAGATGGATGTAAAGTCAACATTCCTTAATAGATAATTAAAGGAAGAAAGTCTATATAGAGAAACATGAAGGATTTTTGCTCACTAGCAAGAAGGCTTGTGTTTCCAAGTTGAAGGCCTTATACAGGCTCAAATAGACCCCCAAAGCTTGGTATGCTCGTCTCGACAAGGACTTGCAAAAACAAGGGTTCAAAAGA
The DNA here is from genome assembly GCA_034641835.2 of Pinus albicaulis. Classification (NCBI taxonomy): domain Eukaryota; kingdom Viridiplantae; phylum Streptophyta; class Pinopsida; order Pinales; family Pinaceae; genus Pinus; species Pinus albicaulis. Next base: position 916,903,087 of record CM076584.1, read on the forward strand.
GGAAGTCTCGATGGCAACCTTTATGTGAAGATTTACCAAGACAATTTGACCATCATCGAAGTATATGTGAATGACATCCTCTTTGGAAATGATGATAACAAGTTAAGCAAGAAGTTTGCATCAGATATGCAGTAAGTTTGAGATGTCATTACTTGGTGAGTTGACTTTCTTCTTGGGACTTCAGATATCTTAGGAAGAAAAGGGCATATTCACCTGGAAAACCAAGTATATTAAAGAAATGTTGAAAAGGTTTCAGATGGAAAACTACAAACTGGCTAGCAAACCCAATGGTGGTTGGTTGCAAGTTGAGCATATTAGATTATATATCCAAGGATGTAGACCATAAAATGTATAGATCTATGATTGGAAATCTATTGTATGTGACAGTTTCTAGGCTAGATGTCATGCAAGCAATTGAACAGGTAGCATGTTTCCAAGCAGCACCAAAAGATGCCCACGTTGTTGCAGTGAAGAGAATTTTTCAATATCTCAAGGGAACAACAGATTTTGGCTTTATGGTATCCAAAAGGAAATGACTTGACCATCACAGCTTATACTAATGCAGATTGTGCAAGCATTCTTGGTGATTGTAAAAGCACTAATGGAACAACCTTCTACTTAGGTGGTTGTCTTGTATCATGGTTGAGCAAGAAGCAATCTTCAATCGCCTTATCCATGGCAAAAGCAAAATACATAGCAACAACAGCATGTTGTACTCACATCCTCTATATGAAACAAGCATTGCAAGATCTTCATCTAAAGTTTGATGAACCCATTCTGATGTTCTGCAACAACACTAGTGCCATTAGCATCTCCAAGAATCATGTCATGCATTCAAAAACAAAACACATTTCTATCAAGTATCACTTTCTTCGAGAACAGGTGGTCGAGAGGACAATGGGATAAATAGATGACATCTTCACCAAACCCCTACCTCGAAGAATTTTTGAGTATCTTCGGCATAAGCTTGAGATTCTTCTAGGTTCACATTGATGTCTATTCCATACAGCGCAACAGAGAAGGGGAGCAAAGGGAGGTTACAGATCCACAACGCAAGCAAATTGTTAGGGGGGAGTCACCCTTTGCAATTGATGTCAAAGGGAGATAGAAAACAAGTCAAGAAGATCAATGGCATGAAATCAGGGGGAGAAGTGACCATAGGGGGAGTACATGTGTTGCCATCAATAACAAAGAGGGAGATTGTTCAAATGTAGTTGTCATTGATGTCAATCCAAGCAGCACCAGAAGATGTCATGCCTTTGTTAACCAAAATGACATGGAAAATCATAGTTTTTTCGAGTCTAGATCATCCTTGTTGGATTCTCCTCATTGAGCTGATTTCGATGGTATGTGGCACGCCACGAGAACCCTCACAGTTTGAGAGATATGCTTGTTTGAATATGAAGCACCCAACTTGTTGGCAAAAACCCCAAAGGGAGATGATGTGACACCCTATCATTAGCCAGATCAAGGAAACAGGGTTTTCGTCAAGGTTTATGACTAAAATATCTCATGTAGGGCTTCAAAGATTATTTTAAATTTACAAGGGGTTTTTTACTTCAAATAAAAATTTAATCATAATCCCTAAAAGGAAGTCGCCTCAATTCAAAGGGGTTTTTCCCTCTAATTATTTGAATTTTAAATTTTGATTCCCTCCAAACATCAAGTCGCTGCCCCAATTTGACATCTCTCCAAATCTATAAAAGGCATATTATTTCATCTACTAGACTAGGTAATCTAAAACACATCCTTGAAGTATTTTTGATCTGAAATATCTTCAGCCATGTAGAGGAGAAGAAAATCATAGGAGAGGTTGAAAGCATTGAAGGGTTCAGAAATTTTGGGTTTGTTTGGTTTATTGGTACAATTTATGGGATTCGTTGAGTTATCTCTTTGCAAGTAGAGTATGAAGTATATTATGCCAAGACATGTATTGTTTCATTCTTAAAGTTTTGCGGCATCTATACTAGCAAAAGACTTTGTGACTAATTCTTTGTAGCAGGTCCAAGTCAAAGATAACCTAAGGTTTGACAATTATTTTAGCTCCTGTGGTGTGGGTGTATCATTGAAAGTTTTGACCTATGAAAGGTTACAGTGGTGCTTGGTCAATCTTTCTTTTGCGGCTAGCTTGGTTTGGATATTTTATATTGTTAGTTGGATCTTGCCCTAGTTCTGCATAGTCTTATACAAGCCCTAATTGTTGCGCATCAATCTGAACTATAAATCAACTACAAAATTCAGAAAAAATCGCAAGCCTAGAAAATATTTGTTGAGTTGTTATGGCTCTACATTTGTTTTGAAACAAATTTGTATTGGTCCAGGTTTTTTCTTACGCTCTCTTGCTCTGATCTAGAATTCACTGGAATTATATATGCAAATTACTCAAGACTATTGATGCTATATATACATGTACCTACAACTCAAATCTAGTCAACCAAATTGCAACACCGAGGTAACCTAGAAGTGAGCAGTGCCTTCAAGTCTTATATAAACATATTGTATGGTGCAGTAAAGGGTTGGTTGAATGCAGTTCTTCTAGAGCTCCCTTAATGATCTTTGAGCAGAGTTTAAAGTAGATCATATTTTTTTACTCACATTTGGATCTAGTTACAACAACCATATTATTACCAAATTTCATAGTTGATGGTTGTTTGTCCTATATGTTTGATCATTGGTGGATCTTGTCTACAAGGAGATAATGCAAAAATGATAATGCCATCAGAAATACAAGACTTCCTTACAGGATGCACATATTAGTTTGATAAACATTTGAAGATCATCATTCGAGTTTTCAGTGATTGCAGTAAGGTTTTCTATAATGCCATATCATTAGAAAAGTTTTGAGGTCTAAAATGGGTCTCCTAAGAAAAACGTACAACCAAAATAAACTATATAAAAATCAATAGGATTCAAGATGATGATGTCAACCATAAAAACCAATAGGATTCAAGGTGATGATGTCAACCATGGGAATGATTCACCATTTTTGAAGTAGAAAAATAAAAATATTAAAAAATAATACTATTTTTTCAACTCTTGTTTTTAACTTATCTCCCGAAGATTTAACTTAAATTTCAAGCAGGAGTACTCGTTGGACGCAAAATTTGATTCCTCGTCCAAGGAGTACCCATATTGCATACTTTCGATGGACTATGTACATGAAAAATGAGAAATACATGAAAAACGTGATTATATTTCTCATTTTTTATGTAACAAGGTCCATCGAAAATATGCAACATGAGTAATTCTTGGATGAAGAATCAAATTATGCATTCAACGAGGGTTGCTACTTGAAATTTGAGTAAACCCATAAGGAGATAAGTTGAAAAAATAGGTTTTTCTTTTTCCCCTCTAAATTTTGATGATGTAATCTAATCTTATTTTATTATTTCCACTATTATTTTATTATTTCCACTATTTAATTTCCTTAAAAGACCCATTTTAGAACTCAAAATTCGTCACTCCAGTATTTATGTTATGGCGCCATATTGCATTTGTTGAAGAAATCCGTAGCAAGGGTTTTTCATAACTTACATCAATAAACAATCTAGGTTTCAACATCATTTCAGCTGCAAAAAGGGTTTTGGCATTCACTATATCATTACTTCAAAAAATCTCTAGGGCATTAATTAACAAAAGTACATTTTATATCTCTACCATACTAGGTTGTAGAGCAGCTCTCAACACAACATGAAGTTACATAATATTAAAAGTTGTTTATGTCACTTTATGTATAGAACCCTAAAAGCACTATTCAAAATCATTGTTTAATTTAATATAACTTATCTAGATTGATAACTTACCAGTTCAAACTTATGTAGATAATTTAAATTAATCAACATAAATTAACTGGTAAATTTCATTAACATTCATCTCGACTCTTTAACTTATGTAGATAATTTAAATTAATCAACATGAATTAAGTGGTGAATTTCATTAACATTCATCCCTTGACTCCTTGAACACCACTAGTTCCTTAATGATCATTATTCCTAACTGAACCCGAACCCAAAAAAACCAAAAAAAAATATGAATATTGTTAAAATGTGTTAATGATTGTTTAAGTGAGTTCTCTTGTACATGCCTCGTGTATTTGCAAACTTTGACCATGTCATTCCTCAATAACTCCTTTTTTTTAAAGTTTATTATAAATAAGTCATAGGAATTGTTCTCCTTTCACTCTCCCACACATATAATCTCACTCTCCCGCACATATAATAGAGGCCAAAGAGACCCTATTAAATATAGGGATACAAATGATGCAATGTAGTTGCGTAGAGCATTGCCAGACCCTATTAAATATACAAATACAAAAGATGCAACGTAGTTGCGTAGAGCATTGCCATCCAGACCACACGAACACGACACACACTAGCACCTAACCATTTTAAGGAGACCTTCTAGAGAGATGGCTAGGCTCAAGCTTGATAGCTCGAGTGCTTGTTCCAAATGTCCTTAAATTGCATGCGATAAGTTTGCCTCACGAATAGAAGCTTCGCTTTCATGGATGTTTCAAAGTTCAGTCTAGATGCCCCTTTTTATCGTGAATTAAACAAGACTGACGATTCGCTCATAAAATTTGGCTTCCAATTGTCGAAAATTGAATTAATTTGTCTAACTTAGCCTAAAAAAATTAAAATTAATTTTTTTCATGATTTAAAATTTCGAGGCACATTTTTATATCTTATGACTCCCCAACGTTTTTTATTCGACCTTTTTTTTTTGGTTGTCCAGCCTAATTTTTTCCAAAACTTAGTACCTTCTGCAGGGAGAGGTCTTTTTCAATGAAATGTTAGATCATGCAATATGAAAAAGCATAAAAAAGATGAACAGTATCAAAGAGCGAGAAAAAGAAGTACCAAAAATTTACACAGTAAAACCCTAATAAGAGGAAACATCCACAGAAAGGCAGCTTCCATCATTCAGGTATAATCTCCGCTTACAATGCAAGCGGATCCCCAATATAAACCACCTTTTCATTAGCTTACAATGCAAGCGGATCCCCAATATAAACCACCTTTTCATTAGCTTCCATCATTCAGGTATAATCTCCGCTTACAATGCAAGCGGATCCCCAATATAAACCACCTTTTCATTTGCCCGTTTAATCTCCGCTTACAATGCAAGCGGATCCCCAATATAAACCACCTTTTCATTTGCCCTTATATATCTAATAGGACCTCCTTCACCTCTATCATGTATGAGTGAAAAAAAAAAAAAAATTCCCATGATACATGTGGAATAAACCCTTTTAACAAAATCAACCGTCATCATTGTCTCTGGTGGGCACATTTTTTAGTAGTGTTATTTACAAATTATCGGAAAGAACTTTTTGGGAAAGAGGAGATCAACGGTTGTCACGTTGTCTGGGCAGTAGGCACAATGTTCACAGAAATCAAGGGACATCAAACTGGAGATTAGTTTAGGTGCAAGCAAAATAAATATTAGTATAGGTGCAACCAAAATAAATTAATAATGTTCTTTATAAATCATCCGAACAATCCATGACCTCATGTCAACAAAATCAGAAATATCGATGTGATCAACAATGCTGGCAAAAGCATATAGCCTACCTATTCAACATTTTTGCTGCCTTTTGGGTATATTTTCCGTTCAATTTTGCTCAAAACCTGACGGATTTCTTAAAATCATAAGACACTGCTGTATAATCTGCAGAATTCCATGAACTAGGCATTTTTTCAAGGTGTTAGAATCCATTTATATATTCAAAAACACATTTTAAACAATAAATTAATCGCAATCTCACCAAAAAAATGTACAGCCAGATTCCGGCAAAGAAAAAACAAGACATCAATAATTAGTCAGCGCCTAAATTTAATTATCAACTCATTATTATACTTGTACACTGAGAGCCCAATTTAACTCAATGTTTTTAGTTAAGCCAAACAAGACATCAATAATTAGTCTGCACCTAAATTTAATTATCAACTCATTATTATACTTGTACACTGAGAACCCAATTTAACTCAATGTTTTTAGCTAAGCCTAGCCTGCATGCTTTTCTTTGTCAACCTCACTACTGGAAAGACTGAATATTTTTCTTTACTCAACCATCACAATTGGAATAGTCAACCATCACTTCTTTACTCAACCATCGCAATTGGAATAGTCAACCATCACTACTGGAAAGACTATGAATGTTTTTCTTTACTCAACCATCACAATTGGAAAGAACAAAATTGGAGCGATTTCTAATTAACAGTTATCTAAAAAGAAAGAAGCAGAAAACTTCTGGGATGCTCATCTTGGAAGTTAGCACAAAACACTGCCTGATCATTAAAATAGTGAATTTGTTCTTAGTATGGGGCCTGCTCTAATTGCCCCATCACTAAAAGAGTTCACATATACGAAACCAAAAGCACATGATTGCCTAAAAAGCGATGAAAATGCTCAAATGATGTTGCCTAGTCTTTAAAATAGAAGAGTTCGTTTGCCAAACCAGGGCACAAATAGAACTCGAAAAGGTTTCCTGACACAGTGGTCGCTTCTGACACCCAACAATGCGTCAACATGTCACTTGAAAAGGTGAAGTCGCTAACCTTAGCCCATACTTGTTCATCATTCATGCTTACACGCCCAGAGCATATGAAGCTGCCCATCACTAAGGAGCTCTATAACAGGACATTACAAGACATTACAACATCTCTTCCATACTGTGCTGGAAATCTAATCTAATCCGATCACAAATGATATGGAATCCGAAATGAAAATCGGATACAGCTGAGGATAAATAGGATTCGATGACAAATGATATGTGATGAAGATCGGATATAGCTGAGGATAAACAGGATTTAACATCCGATTCATAACCATACACAAAACAGGTGGCAAAGGATGGGCTATAATCGATAAGAGTGGAATAGGTCAAACCCCAAGGACACAAATGGGTTTGGAAAACTAATAAGTTTCCGCACAACAAATTTCAGAAAGTAGCTTCAAAGACACCCTCAAGGTAACCTTCTTAAAATAGCCCTTTCTATTTCCAAACAGCCAAACATTAATTTACGAAATGAAACAGCATCTATCTTGTAGATCTTTATTCTAAAGCTCAAGTAACCCGTATCAGAGCATGTAACTTCTGGTGATTTAAGCATAATAAATCAATGTGCTGATGAGCAAAATCAAAAATTTTGAATTTATCATACATAACAATATACTGTTTGTATAATTAAGTATAAACCTCCGGAACTACAACGTAGCCTACTTCAATATATGAAATTGTGCAAAAGACATTTGCATATATACTATGAAACCGACGGCCAAATCAAAGAGCAATATAAGTCTAAATTTTTTCCAGTTTTGGAAACCTCAGCAGATCTAATAGTAATAACCAACTTGAAACTCATCAGGACTGTGAACTGGCCTAGGTCAAAACACCTTATACTACAAAGTATTCATCTCACAATTCTAGCTGCCTCTCCTGCTGAATAGGCATATATAGAGCTCAAAATTTCAATCTGCTCCTACACATCACCACCGTATCCTTTTAATGGATCTGGTTTCTTCCCTGATCGCGCTTCACTCCAAGCTTTGGCAATTGTTTTCTTCATATCATCATCACCCTCTTCATACATATTCTACAGGAAAATTGGAAAACAAAAAAATTATAAATTCATGCTTGAATAAAAAGCATTAATTGTATCTAGAAATTGAACCATATGACATCTATGCAAAACGTTTTTAATCCATGAGCCTCGCTATTATACAGACAAGCCCTGTTAATGTGGACAAGGCATATCCAAAATCATCAAAGCAGCAGTTGTCCAATTATACAGAGCTCATCTATGTAAGATTTAGCCTATTCCTATCAACAGATACTATGAAATCAACCCTAATATATTTCTACAACACCATTGCCTAAAGGCCCCATAAACAGGATAAGGTAGTGCTGGTGCATGAATATGCAGAAGAAGTTAGAACTACAAGGTGGACAACTGGAACGGATTTAAATATCAAATATTGATAACCTACATGAATTCTCCACGCATCTGATATAATCCTTGCATTTTAGGTTCAAGGATTGTTGTGCTATTATAGTTACATTTTTCTTTTCCAACTAAAAATGCGAAGGCAAACTTCTTGAAAACCAACTGTAAGCAATTGAATGAACTGTAAGTGTTTGGACTGCATTACGGTTATTACCTTCATCAGATCCATGATTCCTGCCATTGGATCTTTGTTCTTGTCAAGGTTTGACTTCAACTGAACACGAAAATCAACAGCAATAGCTCAGAATCTTAATGATGAACAATCTAAAATACACTGAATAGTGCAAGGCAAGCTCACATAAAATAGAAATACAAATTTAATAAAACAAGATGAAATCCTCAATAACATTACAAAAGACGGAATTTCAGCAACCAACCTTATCCTCCTTGTAATAAATATCTAGCCAATTACCCTTCTCAGCCTTCTGAAGGGTAATAATAACACGTTGAGGCTTAACAGTGAGTCTACATTTTTCTGGCACTATGGCCTTGTTCAGCTTTGGCACCCCACAGCGATAATTTTTTCCTTCAATATCATGAAGTTTGACATCAAATGACCAAGGCTGGAAATTAGAAACAACTTTCTCTTCATTTACTCCCTCGAGAAATAGATATACCTGCAAAATTTTACATTACTAAAAACCATCTGAGGATCTGGGAAAAAATGGCATATATGATAGGGTTCTTAGTTGTTCGAAACTCTTTCACATTATAAAATAGCTTACTCATTCTTAAAAGGATCAGAACAAAAATGTTGATGTCAACCTCACCTTGATTTTTTCATTATCCTGATCCCAGCTGAATGATCCGAGTGTTGTGTAGGATGTTTCTGGTCTTTTTGCAGCAGAGGTTTGGAAAGGTGCTGCTATCTTTACTGGACCTTTTGACTCTGCAGTCACTTGGGCCTAACAATGAGGCCATAGAAACAAGTAAATTATCTTAAAAAAAATATAATTCAATTCCTAGAACAGTTTCTGGCATATGTCCATGAAAAGAGACTTGGAATAAATGTTATAAAAATTTAAAAACAAAACAAAAATGTTCCCTTCCAGATTCCAACAAGGAATATGATAATATATCTTTGCAATAAAAGAATAATATTTGATTAGGATTGTTTACAGTATTTAACAATGTATCATAGTTTTTATATATTTCATTAAAGTTAACATATACTAAATAATACTGGAACTCTTCTGCACCTTAAATGATTTAAAGTCCTTGCCAAACACCCTATGCCAGTATTTCACCCGTCAAAGTGAACAATTATTGCAACAGAGACACACCACAACCCCTCCCACCCCACCCATTCCCCACCCCAGCCCCAGGCACATTTCTGGTTGTGATTAAAGGAAGCAGGGATGGCAAATCCACCTCCCCTCCCCCACACTGGATTCAAACAGACCGAGGCACATCCCTAGTTGTGATCAAAGGAAGCAGGGATGGCAAATTTACATGGCCAGTACTCTGAAGTCAAGTTGATGGGAAAGGATGTCACTGGCTCTATGTTGGAGATCTGAGAAACAGTTGCTGGCTCAAAGGATCCCATGTCTTCATTCCATTATATCATAAAAAGACAAAGATTCAGAGTTTTTGGCATTATTTTCATCTTGGAAGTTGGAACATAGTTGACATGCTACATGTAGACACAAGCAAGACTGCCTCCCTTGGCAATTCACTGGAGAGAGACCTCTCCAACTTCAATCTACATCTGCTCAAATGTGTTTCTATTTTGCTTGAACATTGCACACCCCCAAACAGGGATCACACCTGCCTACTTACATAGTAGAATTTTCAGGCCATCTCATTACCTAGAGTCTAGACAGCTTCATGCAGTTGTGTATATAGGGCTTCCTGAAACAGGGATACATATCCACAACATTCTCACATTTTCACTGCCGCAACATAAAGGTACTGCACCTGCCTACTTACATAGTAGAATTTTCAGGCTATCTCATTACCTAGAGTCTAGACAGCTTCATGCAGTTGTGTATATAGGGCCTACTGAAACAGGGATACATATCCACAACATTCCCACATTTTCACTGCCGCAACATAAATGTCCTGCGATCTCTGGTGTGATGCTAGGTCACACTTAGGTGGCAGGACTATCTTTGAAAGGTGGCTAGAGTATATTAAGTACAATCATTTAATCACATGCAGGGATTTTAAAAGTTGCTTGTACTTATGGCACTTGAACCCCCATTAAATGGTTTCTGCTCTAAAAATTGCGTATATAGAAAATCCATGGTCTGACTTGTTTGTATTATTTAGGACTTTCTCTACATTCATTTCATTTAGAGCTGCCCTTTTCCTGGCAGTACCTTAGACAGTCCATGGTCTGCCTTGTTTGTATTATTTACGACTTGATCTACAATTATTCCATTTATGCCCACGCTTTTCCTGGCAACACCTTGGCCAGTACTCCATGTAAAGTACAACATTTTGTACTTTACATTCTTGCAGTGCATTCTACTGAGCATGGAGGACAGTACAACATTTTGTACTTTACATTCTTGCAGTGCATCCTACTGAGCATGGAGGACAATTCAATCGCAAAGTTCCAGTGGAGGGTATGGCAAAATTCAGTAATTACTGATTGGCATCAAAACATTGATAAACATTCACTCAGTAATCAGGAATTCAATTCAACCAGTAATCAGGAATTCAATCAGTAATCAGTAATATATACATGAATTCAATCAGAAATCAAAATAAGAGGAATTCAATCAGGGGAATTCAATCATGCTAGACGTAGCCTTGGTTTTTATTGGCCCGGCTACTATTAAATTGGTAGTGGTTGTTGTGGGGAGCTTGCAACAAAGACCAGGCCAGCCGCCATACATCTAATCCTGGATAGCACTGCTGGGAAGTTTACACTCACAACTCTACCACAAATAACGGCCATATGGCCACCTGTTTGAAGACAAAGAAATAGAGATCAAAAATTAAATCCACAATCTCTCTATGCTGGTGAGGTGAGCAGATTACAAGTCCTTCATTTTTTGGATCATAAGTTATCAAAGTTGATGAATCCTTGCTCCCAATGCAATTGCTATAACTTAAGAGAAACTAGACTCCACATGAGAAAAGACCTATAGGCCATCAATGTGCAACTTCAAGAAGAGAATACACTTAAGGGAGAAGGTCTTGATATATGACCTAAGTCTTGCAAAGACAGAGAAGAACCTTGAGACCTCTTCAAGAACCGATTTAACAAACATCAAGACTCCCTCGCAGCTGTTATGGCAAAATTTAGGACAAGAACAAAGTGCAATTTGTGCAATTTGGAGAGGTCATCCAAATGGACTCACTCAGGTGATGGCTCAGTTGCAGCAAGTGTTGACAAAAAAGGAGAACGCACTAGTAAATCTACAACCAACTCCAAGAGGCTAGAAAAGCTCCTTCCATTATTGCTGTGAAAGCCAACACCATGATTGAGCCAAGCATGATAACTTCACCTTCTTCAGACCCTTCTCAAAAACATGTCGGTGATTTTGAACAGCATGCCAAAGGCATTGGCTCCAAGCTCTTAAGGCAGATGGGCCATGATAGACAAGGGCTAGACAAGAGAAGACAAAACATTCTGAGCCCCAATGTCGCTCCACTCAGGGCCAAGCACGAAGACCCCAATTTCGATTGCAGAAAAATAAAGGCCATAAACAACAAGATCACATTTGTGAAGGCAAAAAGCATGGCTGAATTGTCCTACTCGTTAAAAGAAATAGAAACACCAAATGAAGGTGGCAGCATAGTGCTGCTCCATCCTTCTTATGGTCAACTGCAAAAGGGTAGCAATGAATAAATTGTAAAGACTCAACCTGCACCAGCACTGAGAAAATATGGCAAGCCAATCTGTTGAAGAAGAACACCAAGAGGCCTGCATTAAATAGAGCATTCCTCATTTGTCACTACTATAAAGAAAAAAGGCAATAGCGCTACCAACTTTTGGTACCAGAAGCATGTTCAATCTATGGAAGGAAAAACCATAATGTGACATCTTGTTGGGAGATGCAAGCCACATAACAAGCTATATTGTTTTCAGAGGAAAAATGTCAAGAAAACATCCCCAAGACAACAGCAAACTCAGAGGCACATGAAGAAGAGGAGGACGTAAAGTAGTCTATACAACAACGCCAAGAACTTTTGCCTGCAAGTTAGAGTGAGCATTGGAAAGATAAGTGTCAACAACTTCATCCAAAGCTCCACGCTAGGAACCACACAGTGAAGAGTATGGAAAGTGAAGCCTAATGTAGATAAATAACTCACTGCATCTCCAACCCGTGCAGCAGAAGTCATCCAAGGATGTCAACAACAAAGGCAACCCCACTCCAACACTCACTCGCAATCTTTTAGAAGAAGATACACTTCTTAGATATGCATTATAGATTGATGCAAGGAAGTCAAGGACATTCCCTCAGCCTTGAAACATCCAAATATTGAGGTATTCTGTCACCCTCGTGGTATTTTAGGTTGTAGGATGAATGTCACCTATAGCTATATGGGTGTAGGATTTGTCAACTGTTAGGGACAAAAGAAGGTGCTACAATTGCACAAGGAGGTCATTTACGTGATGTTGTCGTAGGGACAAAATGTTGACAAGTATGTTACAATAGCAGAGGGTTGTTTCCATGCCAAAGAAGGAAAATAATCCTCTTGTGGAATTGCTACATAATGTTGTAGCTTATTGGGATCACATTAAGGAAAAAAACAAAATTTGATTTGGCTTCATCGACTACTTAACTAGATTGTCTCTGAGTCTAACAATGCAAGATACTTGCATGCAAAAGCGGAGCCAAAGGAGGCAAAACATGGCCTATAGCCCGAGCTAAAGCCAATGCTAAAGCTTGAACGAAAGCCAGCGCACAAGCTTGAGCCCAAGCTGGAGACAAAATTAGAGCCATGTTCCAAAGAAGAAAACAGAAGGAACGTTGATCCAGGCTAGAGCTGAAGCATAAGCCACAGCCAAAGCTAGAGCACAAGCTCCAGTTAGAACCAGAGCACCAGCTAGAGCCAAAATAGAGCTCAAGCTCAAGCTTAAGCCAAGAGCCAAAGTTAGAGCCATGCTCCAAAGAAGCAAACAAAAGGCACATTGATCTACGTTCATTGTCCTAGCTTTTGGAGACCAAAAAGCCTCTTGGTGAGGATGTTTGATCAGAAATGGATGTGAACAGCAATGGTTATAAGACTCAGTGGCTAAGCGTAATTTGGCAATTAATGAGGGTAAGAAAAACATCAAGAACAATGCAACTTTTAGAGACTAATGAGACAAAATAAAAACAAAATAAATAAAATAGGAAAATAAAAGAGAGAGGAATGGGTGCTGAAAGGTAAATCTCTTGGCCTTCCCACTAGCCCCCACCACTCCTATATCTCCTTGTAGCTTGACTCTCAAAGGGTCTTTTAGCCAACGGGAGGAGTATCCATGGAGAGCCATTAGCTGAATTGTAACCAAAATTTGCCAAAATAGATAGATTCTCCAAAACTATCCAAATTTTGGTTTTCCCGTTTTGGTTTCCCAGGTAAAAACTTTGTGTTTATGGTGTATTTGATATTACTGCTGTGTGATGTTCTCTAAAAATACTGCATGTGAGTAATTGGAAGCTCTTCTCTACACTACATTTACTACCTGTAGTCAAGTGATAATTTAATGAAGAATTTATAGCTATAAATTGTATTAGTCTGCCCAGAATTTCATTCCTCCATTAGCAATCAATTATCCTCAGCAACTTCATCGTCACAAACATGGATAATTACATAGATAATTACCTTGAGTGTCAATGTCAATGGTCATGTCCTCCACAATAGCTTGCACCCACTAATTCCACAAATCATACATTACGCCCTCGTCACTCCCATGTGTAGTGCTACAAATTGACCTTGTCTTCTTCAATCATTGGCTTTAATGAATTATTGGACATCTCTAAGTTAGGAATCCAAACCCTTGCAATGATCATCCTCCACCATCACCAAAACATTGTATGGTCTCGACTTCTCAATCATTGTCTTGATAATTCCCAACCAGATCCTAAAATCAATCCATTAGGATTGCCATCGTGACATGAATTAAGTTTTCTAATACCAAATTATAAGGCAATTTAGGTCAATTATATGCAATTTAATACATTTAGAAAGTGTACTAAAAGTCAACAATTAAACTTGTTGCACAAGCCAGTACAATTCACCATTCTAAAATACAATGTACCAAATGCCAATATCATAATACTTATCTATAAATTTATAAGAACAAATAGTATGGCTCCAGAGGAACAATTTTTACATTTTCTTGGTTTTACTTTTATTTGTGGTTTTTAAAAAATTGTAATGTAGTTAAATAATGATTGTCCTTGGTGAAATTTTGTTAATCATTGGTATATGAAGCATTGTATTTGGAATTTGAATAGTTAAGTTAATCTTAAGACCAAAAGCCAAGGAGCAGAAGCATAAATATGGAAGTTTTGGGTGAGCAAAGTGCCTTTGACTCTCTTTTAAATTAGTTTCTGTAGCGTGGATGGTAGTGTGATCCAGAGACCTATGCATAGGCTCTATGAACCAAGAGCATTAACCATTAATCCAATAAAAAATTTCACAACTGTGGTTGTTTCCGTTGTGTGTGTAATTCTATTGTGAATGCTTATTATTTAATTTATTGCTTGTGTGACATTATTTTATGATGCACACTTCTATGTGCAAATTTCTCTGCATCACCCAAGCTCTCATGCTCACAATATCCAACTTCATCTCTTAAAAACCAGCACTCTTATAATTGAGAGACAATATAGAACCCATAACATTCAATCAACATAGCAGACCATGAAAGACAACATAGAAATAGGAAAAGAAGCTTCCCAATGACAAAGGTTGGAATATATGGTCATCCATGGGGAAATGTGTCATCTTGGTTATTCATCTTTAGGATTCTATGTTTACCTAGCCACCTTCAACCGATAGAAGGAAATTTATTGATTGAGATACAACATTTGGCAATTTCCTTTTTCACTCCCCTCCTCCCCTGTTCATGTCTTAAGCCACCCTCTTTTTCTTAGAGAAAGCATTCAATATATGCATTTTGATATTACCAAACTTTCTAATATTACATCATAATAACTTCATACTTTATAACCAACGTAGGATAAAGAAAAATGTCTACATGTGCTAAATATTCACTAGTGAACCTTGCCCTCCTCATAAGCATACATCCAAATTCCTTCTTGACCCTCAATAGCATACTTTAGAACTAGGAATATGTACAATATAATTAGTACAAAGCCATGGCTTGACAACCAACAAAATATCCATGTATATACACATTGTTACCTATTGAATTGTGTAAAATATGAGTCATAAACAATGTGTGTATTTATAAGAACATTGTGCATTTTAATAGCTACAAAAACACAACATATTCAATGAAAGAACACAAAAATACATCTAGATAAATTAATCCAACCCCATAAATGGATAAAGTAAAATAGTGAACCTTGCCCTTCTCATAAGCATACATCCAATTCCTTCTTAACCCTCAATAGCATACTTTATAACTAGGAATATGTACAACATATGTACTATTTGTACAAAGCGCTCATGGCTTGACAACCAACAAAATATCCATGTATTTACACATTGTTACCTATTGAATTGTGTAAAATATGAGTCCAAAACAATGTGTGTATTTATAAGAACATTGTCCATTTTAATAGCTATAAAAACACAACATATTCAATGAAAGAACACAAAAATACATCTACATAAATTAATCCAACCCCATAAATGGATAAGTTATTGTGTGAGACCATTCATACTCCCCCACTCCCCCCTTAAGATTGACCATAAGTGTCAAGTACATTGAATATAAGTTACATTCAACATTTCCACAGGAATATCCACTCAGCAAAGTAATTGTAGGAACCAACCAAGCACGGGTGAACAAACACACCTTCATAACTGAAGAACATTCACTCTGCACTCAAAATATCCATTCCCAATAGCTTTTACATTCTCACCATTACATTGAATTAAGCACCTGGCTTTTGCAAATCATTGTACATATTACGCTACATTGAATAGAATACTTGGCTTTTGCATATCATTGTGCATGTTTTTTTATCAATTTGCTTTGTTTTTTTCAAAGCAAAAAATGTGGTACAATCACAACAATCAAAGCTATCTAGTGTTTTATTGTTTAGGAATACAAATTCAGAACTTCACCCACTGATGGTGTGTAGAAAACATATGCTATTGGGGGCATGCCATTATGTCACCCCACATTTTATTCCACCATTCATGTAATGTTTTCATAGCAACAAAAGCATATTCACGTTTCAACAAAGGATGTAAAAATAACTCTTAATTTTAGAAACTGTATTCACCAAAAAGCTACCACTCGGCAACCTTATTCACAAGAACTCATAAAATATCTCCTTTGACATTAGAATATCGACATCAGCAGACACACTAGACAACACTGGGACAAACAACATGCAAGTCTACTCGCAAACAGGGACAAACCCACAACACCAAGGCAATTGCACTTGCAATGCTGGTCAAAACATGTTTCAGGATGGTTAATAGCATATCAAGCTATACCCAGGTTGAATGCACTCACAATCAGACCGAAACTCATCATGGATCACCGTGCCTACTATGTATGACTTACAGCTGACATGTGCTCATTTACAAATTATGAGAACCAGGAATGACTTGACCTGTGCACTCTCCCAAAATCAAAACTCTTATTTCTGACACCAAATGTTTGAAAAACAGAGCAGAGCTCTGCTAAGGGAATACATGCAATTAAAAAACAGGCAAAATTAAGCAATAGAAGGACACAAGCATTTATATAACACGAATCGTTGAGAGGGGGGGAATAAGACATTTCATTCAAGATCATTCAATCCTGTATAACAAAATGCATCATCCTTCCAATACCAGTGTCCAGCCCACAGCCAATACCCTGAAATAATTGGTCACCCACCCGTTCCCTTACAAGAAAGTTCAGTTTCATTATAACAAACTTTCCACATTCCAACAGATTGAATAACATTGCTATTTCCAACACCTCGAATCCAAGTGGCGTGGGCTGTTTATTTCATACCAAGTTACTTTACACCGATCCATACATGCTACTTAAATTACAATTCCTCCAAGCCTGTCTTGCAAAATATCTTCTAGGGTAAGAAGGTAAAAAACACAAACTACATTCATAGGTTGGGTCAGCTAGGGTCAGCTAGCTCATCATCAATTTGAGTAAAAAAGGTTGGGTACAAAATCATCCATTTGAGTAAGAAAAAAATTAAATTACATAAGGAAAAAGATAAGAAATTGGTATTCCCATAGGACGTTAATGATAATAGCTCCCAAATATCCTTCATACAGATAATACCTCCCATTGATCTGAGAGCAGAAAGTGACCCTAACGTCAGCCACGCGATAATCAAGGCCAATCTTCCCACTCACCGAAAAGATACTACGACAAATATTCGCTTCCAAAGATGGCCGCAATGTTCTAGACTGTAATATTCTAAAATACCATTACAAATACTCGCTTATAAAGATGACAGAATTACTCTGATATTAACAACCAACATATAAACCGTTAAAAATGGTGATCTAAGAAATTTCATAACATTATAGAACACAATGGCAATAATGTTGACACGCATTACACTATAATATTGCCATAGGTGCGCCTAGCCTTCTACTGGCAGGGGAGAATAAAAACGCAGAAAACATTCTTGTTATAACACTGGAAAGCACAATACATATATAAGAAGATACATAAAGTATTCCCAGTAATCTATTTAATTTGCTGCAAAATAGAGGCTATAATTAATAACTGGACTTCTTAAACCCGCTTCCGACTGATTGTCAGAGCACCGCTATAAATTCAGCGTGGTTAAACCATTTTAAAAGGAAAATAATGTGTGTTTAGAAGAAATATGAATAAATCTAACTTCCAGAGAAGCGGTCACCAGTTCGATACCCATTGAAAGGAACCCGCGGAGATAACAGTAGGTAGCAAAGACATACCTTCTGCGACTGCTGAAGCTCGTCAGTGAGCAAGGCCCGAATTCTAGGCCTTTTCGCAATGGTTAGCAAATGAGAAAGCTCCTCTATGTCTGCATTCAAATCGCTCGCCATGTCTGCATTCAAATCGCTCGCCATGATAACTTCAGGGCACGGCCTTTAGGAACCACGTTAAGTTCGAGGACGTCAGGGTTTTGTAACAGAACGAAAATGCCGCCAACAGATAATATAATAAAAGCAAAGGTCTTGTAGACATTTCTAGAAACCCCTTTTTATATCCTTTTCATACCAAGTATATCGTTATCATTTTCATTTTACGTCTCGTGTTCAAATATTTTTTTAAATTAATAATTGCCACAATTTTTCTTTATCACTTAAAAAAATTGTGATTTTTGTCACCATGGTAATTTCCATTTATTATTATATTGTGCTCCACATTTCATTTGACCAATCGCCTTATAACAACGACTTAATCCTCATTAAAACATATTATCTTTAACATATACTTTTGAAAACTCAGAAATTTCAGAAATATTATGAAAAATTCTGTCAAAGATTTTTGAAAATTTGGGTTATAGTTATTAAACTTCAGTATTTTGGGTGATCTAAGGATTTTTGATGTTGTTGAATATTTTGGTTGCTCTAAAGGTTTTTGATGGTGTTGAATCAATTTCAACTATCAAAAATGCAATTCAAACACTCCAACTCTCATAATTTGGAAGAAAAAAAATTACCGAATTCCTGCAAAAATTTGTCGTCTAGCTATTTTGTTGCGTCGGTAGACAACTCCTTTTTCTTTGTCGTAGTCTAAAAAACCCACAGAATAACCCAGAAATTTCGAGAATATTATGAAAAATTCCGACAAAGATTTTTGAAAATTTGGGTTACAGTCGTTAAACTTTAGTATTTTGGGTGCTCTAAGGGTTTTTTATGGTGTTGAATCCATTTCCACAATCAAAAATGCAATTCAAACACTCCAACTACCTGAATTTTTTAAAAATAATTATTGGATTCAGACAAAAAATTGTTGTCCGGGCTATTCTATTACGTTGGTAGACAACTCCTTTTTCCTGGCCGTAGTCTAAAAAACCCACAAAATAACCCAGAAATTTCGGGAATATTATGAAAAATTTCGGCAAAAATTTTGAAAATTTGGGTTATAGTCGTTAAACTTTAGTATTTTGGGTGCCCTAAGTGTTTTTGATGGTGTTGAATCCATTTCCACCATCAAAAATGCAATTCAAACAGTCCAACTCCCTGAATTTTTGAAACAATTTTTACCGGATTCCGGTAAAAAACTGTCGTCTGGGCTATTCTGTTGCATCGGTATACAACTCCTTTTTCCTTGTCGTGATCTAAAAAACCCACAGAATAACCCAGAAATTTCGAGAATATTATGAAAATTTTTGTCAAAGATTTTTGAAAATTTGGGTTACAGTGGTTAAACTTCAATATTTTGGGTGCCCTAAGGGTTTTTGATGGTGTTGAATCCATTTCCACCATCAAAAATGCAATTCAAACACTCCAACTACCTGAATTTTTTAAAAAACAAAACAAAACAAAAATACCGGATTCCGGCAAAAAACAGTTGTCCGGGCTATTCTGTTGCATTGGTAGACAACTCATTTTTCCTTGTTGTAGTCTAAAAACCCACAGAATAACCCAGAAATTTCGGGAATATTATGAAAATTTCTGGCAAAGTTTTTTGAAAATTTGGGTTACAATCGTTAAACTTCAGTGTTTTGGGTGCCCTAAAGGTTTTTGATGGTGTTGAGTCCATTTCCACCATGAAAAATGCAATTCAAACACTCCAACTACTTGAATTTTTGAATTTTTTTTACCATATTACGGCAAAAAACTGTCGTCTGGGCTATTCTATTGCGTCGGTAGACAACTCTTTTTTCCTTGTCGTTGTCTCACAAAATAACCCAGAAATTTCGGGAATATTATGAAAATTTTTAGCAAAGATTTTTGAAAAATTGGGTTACAGTGGTTAAACTTCAGTGTTTTGGGTGCCTTAATGGTTTTTGATGGTGTTGAATCCATTTCCACCATCAAAAATGCAATTCGAACACTCCAACTACCTGAATTTATGAAGAAAAAAAAACTTACCGGATTTCGGCAAAAAATTGTCGTCCAGGCTATTCTGTTGCGTCAGTAGACAACTCTTTTTTCCTTGTCATAGTTTAAAAAACCCACAGAATAACCCAGAAATTTTGGGAATGTTATGAAAAATTCTGGCAAAGATTTTTGAAAATTTTGGGTTACATTCGTTAAACTTCAGTATTTTGGGTGCCTTAAGGGTTTTTTATGGTCCTGAATCCATTTCCACCATCAAAAATGCAATTCAAACACTCCAACCACCTGAAGTTTTGAAAAAAAAATTCCCAGATTCCGGCAAAAAACGATCATCCTGGCTATTCTGTTGCGTCGGTAGACAACTCCTTTTTCCTTTCCGTAGTCTAAAAAACCCACAGAATAACCCATAAATTTCATTAATATTATGAAAAATTCCAGCAAAGATTTTTGAAAGTTTGGGTTATAGTCGTTAAACTTCAGTATTTTGGGTGCCCTAAGGGTTTTTTATGGTGTTGAATCCATTTCCACCATCAAAAATGCAATTCAAACACTCCAACTACCTGAATTTTTACCCAAAAAAAAAAAAAAAAAAAAATTAATAAATAAATAAATAAATTACCGGATTCCAGCAAAAAATTGTCGTCTGGGCTATTTTGTTGCGTCGATAGACAACTCCTTTTTCCTTGCCATAGTCTAAAAACCCATAGAATAACCCAGAAATTTCGAGAAAATTATGAAAAATTCCGGCAGAGATTTTTAAAAATTTGGGTTACAGTCATTAAATTCAGTATTTTGGGTGCCCTAAGGGTTTTTGATGGTGTTGAATCCATTTCCACCATCAAAAATGCAATTCAAACGCTCCAACTACCTAAATTTTTGAGTTTTTTTTTTTTACCAGATTACGACAAAAAACTGTCGTCCGGGCTATTCTATTGCGTCGGTAGACAACTCCTTTTTCCTTGTCGTAGTTTAAAATCTCACAGAATGACCCTGAAATTTCGGGAATATTATGAAAAATTCCGCAAAGATTTTTGAAAATTTGGGTTACAGTCGTTAAACTTCAATGTTTTGGGTGCCCTGAGGGTTTTTGATGGTGTTGAATCCATTTTCACCATCAAAAATGCAATTCAAACACTCCAACTACCTGAATTTATGAAAAAAAAAAAAAAAAATATATATATATATATATATATATATATATATATATATATATATATATCTTATCAGATTTCGGCAAAAAATTGTCATCCGAGTTATTTTGTTGCGTCGGTAAACAACTCTTTTTTCCTTACCGTAGTCTAAAAAACCCACAGAATAACCAGAAATCTCGGGAATGTTATGAAAAATTATGGTAAAGATTTTTGAAAATTTGGGTTACAATCGTTAAACTTCAATATTTTGGGTGCCTTAAGTGTTTTTTATGGTCTTGAATCCATTTCCACCATCAAAAATGCAATTCAAACACTCCAACCACCTGAATTTTTGAAAAAAAAAAAATTACCGAATTCCGGCAAAAAACGATCATCCGGGCTATTCTGTTGCGTCGGTAAACAACTCATTTTTCCTTGTCGTAGTCTAAAAAACCCACGGAATAACCCAGAAATTTCGGGAATATTATGAAAATTTCTGGCAAAGATTTTTGAAAATTTGGGTTATAGTCGTTAAACTTCAGTATTTTGGGTGCCCTAAGGGTTTTTGATGGTGTTAAATCCATTTTCACCATTAAAAATGCAATTCAAACACTCCAACTACCTGGATTTTATTTTTTTTAAATTACCGGATTCCAGGAAAAAACTGTCATCCGGGCTATTTTGTTGCGTCAATAGACAACTCCTTTTTCCTTGCCATAGTCTAAAAAACTCACAGAATAACCCAGAAATTTCGAGAATATTATGAAAAATTTCGGCAAAGATTTTTGAAAATTTGGGTTATAGTCGTTAAACTTCAGTGTTTTGGGTGCCCTAGGGGTTTTTGATGGTGTTGAATCCATTTCCACCATAAAAAATGCAATTCAAACACTCCAACTACCTGAATTTTTGAAAAAAAAATTACCGGATTCCGGAAAATAAATAAATAAATAAATAAAAATTAAAATAAAATAATGTCGTCCGAGCTATTATGTTTCGTTAGTAGACAACTCCTTGTTTCCTTGTCATAGTCTAAAAAACCCACAGAATAACCCAAAATTTCGGGAATATTATGAAAAATTTCGACAAAGATTTTTGAAAATTTAGGTTATAGTGGCTAAACATCAGTATTTTTGGTGCCCTAAGGGTTTTTTATGGTGTTGAATCTATTTCCACCATCAAAAATGCAATTCAAACACTCCAACTACCTGAATTTTTGAATTTTTTATTTTTATTTTTACCGGATTCCAGAGGGGAAAAAAAAAAAAAAAACCTGTCATCCGGGTTATTCTATTGCGTCGATAGACAACTCCTTTTTCCTTGTCATAGTCTAAAAAACCCACAGAATAATCCAGAAATTTCAAGAATATTATGAAAACTTCCGGCAAAGATTTTTGAAAATTTGGGTTACAATCGTTAAACTTCAGTGTTTTGGGTGCCTTAAGGGTTTTTGATGGTGCTGAATCCATTTCCACCATCAAAAATGCAACTCAAATACTCCAACTACCTTAATTTTTGAATTTTCTTTTACCAGATTCCGGCAAAAAACTGTCGTTTGGGCTATTTTGATGCATCGGTGGACAACTCCTTTTTCCTTTTGTTTTTCATATATTATATTTATATCTCTTTTGTTTTTCGTATGTTATATTCTATATCTCTTTTGGTGGTCAAACTTTTTAGTTAATGTTCTCCATTTACTTGCTCAATTAGAGTGTGATATAAAAAATAATGATCTAGGGGCATTTAAGGTGTGAAATCTAACTTATGTTATATGGTTGAATTTTTCTCTTCATTACCATGAACTTCCAAATTTGGAAGGCCAAAAATAAAATCTTTAGAACCAATCACACTAACCAGATTTGATTTGAGGAAGTAACTTAATAAGTGTACAATTTCTTTTTCTTTTTTTCCAATTCAATAAGAATTTTGTTTAGTATTGTAATTTGAGATAGAACTTTGTCTCAACTTCTTCTTTTTTAATTCGCTGAAGAGATATATGTATTAAGGTGAAATTTTATCTTACCAAACAATAAATACATAAGAATCAAGAGAAACGCAAAATCGTATCGAAGCTACTCTGTTAAATGATTAGGGTTTTTCAAAACCTTGGCCACATGTGCACCCCTCTCTTGGACATTAGTTGCCTTCACTATGTTGTGGTTGGCTATGGTGCCCCCCCTCTTGGCTCTTGGCTCCCTCCATTTAGTGATCATCTTCTCAATCACTTTTGATCTTAGTTCCATCCACCTTTGTGGCCCATGTTACGATTATGTCTCCCTCAAAGGTGTTTCCTTGTGTTTTGACAGTTCTTCCTTGTGTTTTGACAGTTCCAGATCCCATCATGGGTTCTCTTGTAGCTGTCTCTTTTAAGAATGTTGTGCTTCAACAATCGTATACCCATTATTCATCTATTCCATTTTGTTAAGTTCCATCTATCTCCATGCACATTGAATCTAACATTGATGAAGAAGCATATTTTCTCAGATTTGATAGTTTGGTTTGTTGTTTCTTTGGGTTTGGGCCATGGCTTGCAGGTCTTTAAGGCTAGATAGCAAAAAACTAGATTCTTATGATAAAACAAGTATTTTTCATTGATTTTGACAGTGCAAAAGACAAGGATTTGATATTTAACTCGGGTTTGCGGTTTTGGGGCAATGTTGGCTTATGCATGAAGCCCTGGTCTCCCTCACTTGAATTTTTGACAAAAGCTCTAATCTGAACTCATGTTTATGTGCGGCTTCCAAATATATTGTTGTATCTATGGTGCTTACCCTCTTAATTTTATGCCATTGGATCCACTTTAGGAAATTTTCAGTACATTTCTTGTTAAAATCAACAACAAATTATTGTAACTTATGCTAGAATCTACGTGGAAATGGATTTCAATCTAGGTTTCCCCACTCAAATTAACTTAACTAGAAAATAGTTCCCTAGACTAAAAAATTAGACCATGAGCATGTCTCCCTACAATGTATTGATTTTTTTGCTACCAGCCATAAGAAAAAAGAAGTAACAAAAATCAACCCAGTAAATAGGCTCCTCCTAAGATCACTAGCTAGATCTACAAGATAAATCTCCTCCAACTCCTTCTCTGCCTTGAGAGACACTAGTTTCCCACACACAAAAAACAAGATTAGGTTTCTCAAAGTCTACTGAAGACAATTTTGGTCCTGTAAGACTCGAGACATGAATCCCAAGGCAAGTTAAGTTCTCGGACAAAAGAAAGTTAGGCATATCAAGCCAATGAAGTTGCTTCTCAAGAATAACAAGAATTATCAACACAATATACTCTAGGTGTAAATGAACCAATAAGTACTCCACCTACTTCAATAGAAGTCTGGATAAAAGTAGGGAAAAAGAAGAATAAATCCCACATAGAATACCAACCAATAGTAACAAGAAGTTATACCTAAACACCAAGTTAATAATGTATTGCTTTTGTTTATTTTTACGTAATCAATTAGTGAGAATGTATTCATATCATAAATGTATTTGACAAGATAAGTCAGTTACGCTCTTCTTATGTGTGTTGACAATATCTGAGATAGATCTTCATGCCTCATGTTTTTGGCAAAATAAAAACTCTTGATTTAACCCCACTACATTTTGCAAAGTTTGTTCAATACAAATTCCTCATTTGTTGTTAAATAAATAAAGTCATTATGTTGGGTTTATCTCGTTTTTAACTTCATCCATTATTCAGAGAGTTGTTGCCTATTCACATAGTAAGAACCAATACAAATCCATTTTTAAATTTAGATTTATGAAACAATTAGGGGGGTCAACTTCATTACGGTGTGAAATTTTATCATTTAATTCCATTCATATTTTAGTACCTTCGTATTAAATGATTAAAAAAATCCACCTTAACAAATTCATTTTATACCTAATAAATCTTTATTTATATTATTTATTTATGTACATATCATTATCTATACAAATATTTTTTCAATTTTAAAAACAGTTTTCACATAATATCCTATATAACACCTCCACCTCATTCCTATTTATGATACAAATCTCACATTCTTACACATCATTTTTTATACCATTTATTTAAATGTTTTAAAAATAAATATATTTAATTGTTTCTATCACGACAACATTTATCACTTCATTAGCCTATAAATTTGTATATTACCCATTTTCACACTTCATTAGCTTATAATATTGTATATTATCCATTCGCATGTAACATTTTCACTTTATTAGCTTATAATTGCACTAATATGTGTTATACAACCTAGTATAGGAGATATGTGTAGGCGTAATGTAAAAAAGTATGTTAACATTTTTTAAATGTCGAAAAATAAATGTTGAATTCATATGTTTTAATTAATTTTCAAATTAAAGCATATATAAATGTAAAATGTAAAATGTATCAATTGTTATGAGAAGAGGGGGGTTGAGTAGGTAGGATCGATGGTTCCAGTTCAGTCCAAAGTAATAACGACTACAACTCACTAGCAGTGGAATGAGAAGACCGCCTCTGAAAGGGAGGTGATTTGCACAAAAAGAACTCACGCATCAGAGTTCAGACTCTAACAAATAAATCCTTGTAATTATGGAAGAGAATCAAATGGATTTTGTAACTTCTACTCCCAATTCTGGTGGTTAGTGAAAAGTGGAGAAAAAGAAGGGTAGAAAAGGGTAGTTTAGTGTTTCTCTTTTTATGTGTTTTTCTTTCTTTTTAGCGTTGTTTATTGGGTACTAGGTTATGGCTCGTCTTATCAAATGTTTTATAGCATCTGCTACAATGTAATTTTGTTATTTTGAATAAAATTGCGAGTTTTCCTTTGGAAAAAAAAGTAAAATGTAAAATGTAATGCAAAAATGTCAGTTGTAAAGAATGTTAAATTTAAAATGTAAGGCACAAAGCTACCAATTTGATCAAAAAAATTTGATCAACCTATAATGTAAAGTTAACATATTATTATTTCTTTAACAAGTTGTTTCTTAATACATTATTATTGGTGTAATAATCAATAATATTGTTTGTAATTATTATTATTCCAATATATTATAGTAGTAATCATCTCCATTATGAGTATTGTTATATAAAACCTTACATGTATTATTGATTACATAGAGTGACAATTCTTGATCATGTGGATGGAGAGGATGGGGGGGGGTTGTGTTAAGGAGATAATGATAGATTTGGAGGGGGAGAGGGAGGGAGGGAAGAACAAAGACGTAAAGAGATATAAGTGGAGAGATAGAGGGAGTTACAAGGGAGAGATGGAGAGAGAGGAGAGGAGGGGGGAGAGAGAGCGAGAAGGAGAGGAGAGGGAGAGGGAGAGGGGGAGGGGGAGGGAGAGAGGGAGACACATAAATGGAGGGGGGAGAGAGGGGGAGAGAGAGAGAGAAGGAGAGGAGAGGGGGAGAGGGAGAGGGAGACACATAAATGGAGGGGGGAGAGAGGGGGAGAGAGAGAAGGAGGGAGGGAGGGAGTTAGTGACAGAGCTGGAGAGAGAGAGAGAGAGAGAGAGAGAGAGAGGTGGGATGAGAGAGAGGGGGAGAGGAAGGAAGAGAGAGAGGAGGGGGGAGAGAGATGGATTTGGAGGAGGAGATGGTGACAAAGTTGGAGAGAGAGAAAGTGATGAGGGGAGAGGCAGAGGGAGGTGTTAGAGAGGGGACTTGAGAGATAGAAGGAGAGAGGGAGGGAGTGATGGAGTGATGGAGTTGGATGGGGAGAAAGGGGGAGCGGAGAAGAAATACATAGTGAGATAAAGGTGGAGAGAGAGATTGAGGGAGAGAGCAGAGCAAGATAGAGAAAGAGAGAGAGAGGGAGTGACAATGGATATATGGAGAGAGAGTGAGGGAGAGATCGAAGCAAGAGAGAGAGAGAGTATGTTTGGGTGTGAGATAGAGATACAAAGAAGGAGAGACAAAGGGAGATATAGATATAGATGGAGAGGGGAGAAATGGAAGAACAGAGAGACAGTGAGAGGGAGAGAAGGAGAGATATATACATATGAAGAGAGAGTGTGTAAATGTGTGTGTGTGCAGGGGGGGGGGGGAATAGAGAGATATGGAGGAAGATAGAGATATAGATGGAAGGGAGAGAGAGGTAGGGAGGTAGAGGTGGAGAAAAAAATGAGATAGAGAGAGAGTTTGTGTGGTGAGATAGAGAGACGGAGGGAGACAAAGATATAGATCGAGGGGGGGGTGGGGAGGGAAGAAGAGAGAGACAGAGATAAGAAAGGAGGGAGAGATAGGTAGATATGGAGAGAGAGAGAGTGTGTGCATTTTGGGGGATGAGATAGAGAGACAAAGAAGGAGAGAATGAGTGAGATATATATAGATGATAGGGAGTATGAGAGAGGTAACAATAGAGGGACAAAGAGAAGGTCAAATAGAGAGAGAGAGAGATGGGCGAGAGGAGGGTGGGAAAGAGAGGGAGGGAGAGATAAAATGTTATTCACTAAAATAGATGCATTGATTTTAGTGTAGATGTTGATTCCTAATCCTATTTGATTGATTGCACTGGATGCATTGATTTAAGTGTAGATGTTGTTTTCTAATCATATTTGATTGTTTGCACTAGATGCATTGATTTTAGTGTAGATGTTGATTTGTGATCCTATTTGATTGTTTGCACTAGATGCATTGATTTTAGTGTAGATTTCTATTTCGGATTTGATGTAACTAGATGTATGATGTACATTAATTTAAAAGTAATTAAATTAATAGTGTGCGTTGATTTCACTATAAGCACACAAAAAAATTATTGATGGTGTGCATTGATTTCAATGTTATAGTAATTCAACCATAAATAGAATGCTTGAATTTTCACTTTAAATAAAATGTTCACTTACGTGAAATGTTTGCTTGTTAAAATTGTAAACTATTTGTAATTGGCAACATTCTTATTATTCTCATTTTCCATTATTTAACATTGTTAGTCACTTTGCATTCAAACAAGGTAATAGAAAATAACTAACATCGAAACTTACTGGGGGTTTAACACTCCATAAGTCACAATGATTGACTTTGGAGAAATCTACTATTAATATTGGATAACGAGAGAGACAAGGTATGATGTTTACTACAATAGCTTCAACTAAATATTTGAATGGTCTAGGATTTCAACCGCCCTTTTGACATGATCCATATGAAAAGATGGCAAAACTAACAGGTGTGACAATAAGAACAATAAAATAAAATAGTTTGAGAATGATCACAATGAAGACTATTTGTAATTGAATGCATTCTTAACATGGTTGAATTTTAGTTGTCTCCTCCTCACTACCATGAAGTTTCAAACTTGGATTGCCAAAACCAAAACCCTTGGAACCAATCACACTAACAAGATTTAACCTAAGGAAGTAACTTAATAAGTGTATAATTTCTTCTTCTTTTTTCACAAATTCAATAAGAATTTTGTTCAAAATTTTAATTCCATATAACGAATAAAACTTTGTCTTAACTTTTTTTATTTTATTTATTTATTTTAAATTCACTAAAGAGATATATGTATTAAGATGAAATTATATCTTTCCAAACAATAAATAATAAGAATCAAGAGAATTGCAAAATCGTATTGAAGCTAATCTCTTCAATAATTAGTGTTTTATAAAACCTTGGCCACATGTGCACCCCTCTCCTGGGCATTAGTTTCCTTCACTACATTATGATTGCCCATGTTGCCCCCCCTCTTGGATCCCTCCATTCAATCATCGTCCTCTCCATCAATTTCGATCTTAGTTCATTCCATCTCTGCGGCCCATGCTGGGATTATGTCTCCCTTGAAGGCACTTCCTTGTGTTTTGTCAGTTCCAGATCCCATCATGGGTTCTCCTAGACCTATCTCTATTAAGAATGTCATGATTCAACAATATTATACCCATTCTTCCTCTATTCCAATTCATGAAGCTCCCTCTATCTCCATGCACATCGACTCTAAAATTGTTGAAGAAATAGATTTTCTCATATATGGTAGTTTGGTTTGTTGTTTCTTTGGGTTTTGGTCGTGGCTTGCAGGTCTTCAAGGCAAGATAGAAAAAAACTAGATTCTTATGATAAAAAAAGGATTTTTCATCCACTCTTATGCAAATGCATTTTTTTTTGTTGAGTTTGACACTGCTAGAGACAAGGATATGATCTTTAAGTCGGGTTCATGGTTTTTGGGCAATCTTGGCTTATGTCTGAAGCCTTGGTCTCCCTCATTAGAAATTTTGACAAAAGCTCTGACTTGAACTCATGTTTGGGTGTGGCTTCCAAATATATTATTGTATTGATGGGGCTTTCCCTCTCTTTAGGCCATTGGATCCACTTTAGGAAAGTTCCATTGCCTATCTTGTTAAACTCAACAACAAAGTATTGTAAGTTGTGTTGGAATCTACATGGAAATGGATTTCAATCTAGGGTTCCGCACTCAAATTAACTTGACTAGTAAATATTTTTCCTAGACTAAAAAATTAGACCATGAGCCTGTCTCCCTACAATGGGTGGATTATTTGCTACTAGCCATATAGTTGAGCATTGTCAAAATGGGTTAAAG
Organism: Pinus albicaulis; assembly: GCA_034641835.2. Lineage (NCBI taxonomy): Eukaryota > Viridiplantae > Streptophyta > Pinopsida > Pinales > Pinaceae > Pinus > Pinus albicaulis. The sequence continues at coordinate 916,932,828 of CM076584.1, forward strand.
AACAGTAAAAAGAAGTAGCGAAAATCAACTCGGTAAATAGGCTTCTTCTAGGATCACTAGTTAGTTTTATAAGATAAATCTCCTCCAACTCCTCCTCTACCTCAAGAGACTCTAGTTTCCCACAAAAAACAATAATATTAGGTTTCTCAAAGTCTACCGAAAGCAGTTATGGTCCCATAAGATCGAGACATGAACCCTAGGGTAAGTTAAGTCCTCAGACAAAAAATAGTTGGGCATATCAAACCGATGAAGTTGATTCTCACGAAGAAGAAGAACTATCAACACAAGATGCTCTAGGTCTAAATGAACCAGCAAGCACTCCACCTACTTCGAAAGGGGTCTAGATAAAAGTAGGGAAAAAAGGAGAATATATCCCAAGTAGAATACCAACCAATAGTAACAAGAAGTTGTACATGAAAACCAAGTTAACCATGTATTTCTCGTGTCTATTGTTACTTAATCAATTAGTGAGAATGTATTCATATCATAGATGTATTTGGCAAGATAAGTCAATTACAATCTTCTTAGGTGTGTTGACAGTATCTGATTTAGATCTTTCTCCCTCATGTTTTTGGCAAGATAGAAAGTCTTAATGTAACCCCACTAAATTTTGCAAATTTTTCTCAATACAAATTCCCCATTCACTGTTAAATAAATAAATAAAGTCATTTTGTTGAGTTTATCCATTTTTTAACTCCATCCATTATTCGAAGAGATATTTCTTATGCACTTAAAAACCAATGTAAATCCATTTTTTAATTTATATTTATGAAACAATTAAGGGGATCAAATTTATTATGGTGTGAAATTTTATCATTTAATTTCATTCATATATTAATTCCTTCATATTAATTGATTAAAAAAGTCACCTTAACAACCTTTATATCTTTTTATACTTAATAATTCTAAATTTAAATAAATTTATTTTAATTTATTTATGTACATATCATGATTTATATACATTTTTTTTTTTATAATTTTAAAAACATTTTTCACATAATACCATATATAACACATCATTGTTATTGATGATAAAAAATCTCACATTCTTACATATCATTTTTTATACCATTAGCCCCAAGAGTTAGCTTAATTGGTCGAGTCTTTGCCACTAAGTACTTTGCCAGTTGGGAGGTCACAGGATCAAATCTCCTTGATGCCCTTGGGGTTAGGTCTTGCATATAAAGCTGACGGTTAGATCCCCTTGGGAGGGTATGCAGAGATTTTTTCTGTCGATGTAGTGGGTACATATGTGTGCAGGCACATTGGATTCGTGAAAAAACAAAAAAACAAAACAAAACAAAACATTTGTTTATACCATTTATTTAAATATTTTCAAAATAATAACAATAATAAAAAAATTTAAATGTTTGTATCACTACAAAATTGTTCACTTCATTAACAAATAATTTTGTATATTACCCATTTTCACACTTCATTCACAGATAATATTGTATATTATCCATTTCCATGTAACATTTTTCATTTTATTAGCTTATAATTCCAGCGAGAGGTGATGTATGTAGGCGTAATGTAAAAAAGTATGTCAACATTTTTACATGGTCAGGAAAAATATAAATAAATAAAATAAAATAAATGTAGACTTCATATGTTTTAATTAGTATTCAAATTAAAACATATATAAATGTAAAATGGAATGTAATGTAAAATGTAAGGCACAAAGCTACCAATTTTTGATCAGCGGTTGTCATTGATGTTAACATAAGCAGCACCAGGGGCTACCCCAATATTTCATGGGAATTTTGACCTACCAAATTAATATATTCTGGGTCAAGAATGCTTTTGATGATTTTTACTTGTCGAGAAGTTTCTATTGATATATGGCATGCCACGTAATTCTTCACGGTTTGAGAGATATTCATGTTTGAAGTTTGTACCCCCAGTTAGTGGGATAAAACCCCATGGGGTTGTGGCATGGGTCATTGAAAAGTCATAATTAATATTTTTTAAGCCCCTAAAATCCCTCCCACATTCACTTGTTGAAGCCCCTCTCAACCTAAGCATTTATATAAATTGTGATCCTTATATCCTCCTTATGTAGGGATTTCGTCATCTGAAACAGGTCATCGTGGAATTTTCGCTCTAACTTTTTTTCTACGAAGGTTCAGAAGCAGCAACCAAGGTGCAGAACAACAACAAGAAGTTCATCACATGAAGTCTTCAAGTGGGCAGCACTGCATACAGTCACTGTAAAGGTATCATTGTACTAAGTCATTGTAAATACATTATTGTAAAAATTGTACTTGTGTATATCTGCCAAGAGTTGAAGAGGCAATGTCGGGAGGTCTAGGATCATCATTAGGTGGTTGTGTCATAGTTGGGGTTATGGTCTAGTGTGTCTTATTCTTCTACATCATTCTATATCATTGTAAAGTGGACCATTTTCCTTGGTACGGAAGTCCATTCTTCTTTTATTCTTCTACAGGGTGGTAGGGTGGTGGTAGGGTGAGTTGTAGCTCATTGGGTGTTGGGGCATTCGTTTAGTTGACTACTGAAGAATCTTGGGCGTTGGATCGTCCATCCAGTGGGGGATGGAGAAGAATGCTTTTTTATATTCTAGGAAGTTGGAGCTTTATTTTCAATTGGAGTTGAATATTAAAGAATTATTAGAAAAGAATTAGGTCGTTTTTGTCCCGGAGTGGGTTTCCACCTTAAAAACCGTGTGCATTTGTGTTCCTTTTGTTTACTGCTATCATTGTACAAACACTGATAATAATTGAATATTAACTAATTCTCTAATTTAAAGGAATACTGATTCACCCCCCTCCCCCCCCCCCCCCCTAATCAGTATTTCCAACACCAATTTGATCACAAGAGTCTCAACTACTGACCGATAAATGGGTGAGGAATTGGAGTAGATTGATGATTATGTTTTCATTTTCCCATAGTATGGTTGACATTTTTTAATGTCAAGAGATAAATTAGGGTACATCTGATTGACGAAAAATGACTTTGGTGCATCATATACACTTAAAAAAAATAAAAAATAAAAAATGCTTACGCCATTCTTGTAACTCTAACATGAGAGTTGGGTAACCTTGTAACCACCTCTCTTGTTTAGATTGGTAAGGGGGTATGTTACAAGTGATATCATTTCTCTCAGGTTCAATACTTGGACGTAATTGGCTCTACCGCTAATTTGAGGATGAGCCTCCAACAACATGACCAAGTATAATGTTCAAATCCCCCCTAATTAATCAATTCCAAATGCAATTGGGGAGCGTTATACTCAGAACTTGAAACAATGCGTACCCTCCTACCATACTCCATGAGTAAGGTATTTCTCATTTTCCTCCAGGGCTAAATAAAGCTCCCCCCTACACCTATCGCCCCTATTGACTTCAGGGAAAATTTTAAGGATGAAAAATTATCTTGAAGTTTAAAAAAATTGCGAATCTCACTAGTACCTAATATGCAAACTATAAAAATTTTATTGAAGTATTTGTAAATTTATTCAAATTTATAATGATTTTATATATACTCTCTATATAATGTTGGCGATTTTTAACATAAAATAATTTTATATTGTAAAATTTGGGCGAATCATTTTTATAAAAAAATGGAAATTGGCGAATCTTTTTTTTGAAAAAATCATGGAAAATTAGCCCACCTGCGAATATTAGCCCCTAAAATTTTCCATGATTGACTTGCAGTATTTTGCACATATAACTATGGTGTTATTTTATTCTTTTTTATTTATTATGTTTCTATTTTTCAATATGTTTTATCAAGTCATCCATTGTGTTGATATTTCATTCTACATTTTAGTTCTATAATCGAAGTTATTTTTCAATAGAAAAGCATGTTTTGGCATTTCATGTGCATCATTTGTTATTTATATCATTTGACTGTTTTATATTTTCATTGGTTATTGGGTATTTTTTTTTTTTAAATCCATGACATGGACATATGACTCTATTTATAGTCTCTTTGATTTTAAAAATAGACTTTATGATTATTTTTATTATTTATATATTTATGTGCCATATATAGATTTACTTACATTGCCTAATTTACGCTATCCATGAGGTTGGCAAAGCAATAATTCATTTACAAGTCACAATCAAGGAGTGTTAGTTTTGGTTTGTCGCTCCGAACTTGTTTTGCATTTATCTTCAACTCGATGAATGTTGGGTGTAAGATGCCCTATTTGCATACCCACCTTGGCACATGTAAGACACCTTACTTGGTAGCTATTTGGAGAAGCATGCTTGGCAGTAGTAACTATGTATCTACCTCCCCTAGCACATATTAGAGTACACTACCTAAGTTGTTACTTTGAGTTTAGTGCATGAGTTGGTTAGTGCACTTGGCACATGGAGTTGTGCCCACGTAAATTTGGCACATATGTGGTGCATTATTTGAGGAATGGATTTTCCTCTTGGGTCGAAGATGGACCTAGTTTAGAGGAAAACTCTTTTGGAGGATGCTTAGATTGGTTAATAGTGGACCATGTCTCATTGAGCATTCCACTTGTGGACCTAGACCCATTGTTAATTGTCGATCTAGTGTAGAGTGTGATTGCATTCTCCTCCTTTATTGTATAAAAGAGGGGGGACTTCACTTTAATTGGAATAGAGTAGAAGATAAAATTTCTAGAGATTGGCATGAGATTGTAATAGATAGGGTTTTGTCATTTACTTATCTTGCTTTATGGTGTCTAGAGAAGTTGGTTTTTCATTCTAAGCTTGGGAGAAGCTGATTTTCTATTTGGGTTTTCGATTTATGGCCCGAGAGAGACAAATTTGTTGTGGTATAGTCATATTTCATGTGTAATAGAAAGATGTGTGCTTGTTGTCCCAAATTTGCATGTATATATGATTTTGTAGATCTAATTTATGGGTGTTTTAGTTGCCAATTTATTGTGTTGATTTAATGATGTAACCAGCTCCTCTCACACTTACCCAAGTTCACAAGTCCGTCGGGGTAAATATGTGACGAGGAGTTACTATGATATGACTCAACCTCCTAGGTGAAATTAAGGAAGTGGAATCGACACACCTGAACCTTAATGACTTCCCTAAGGTGCTACAAGACCCTAGATATCTAAACCACCCTTTCAGGTGCCCAAACCCTGAGTTAAACTTCTTTTTCAGTGACCTAGAGTCCCATACGTTGGCACAACACTGCATAAATCTGACTATAACCCTTTAGTCACATGCATAAGACTGCAAGATAGTGACTGCAGTCTTTTTCTCCCATTTCTGTGGCTGCATCTGCGAGTTCTTAGCCACTTTTTTAGGGCTAATCTCTATACCACAAACCAGAACTTGATGAAACTTTCCAGAACAATGAATGACAGAAATACAAAGCTTCCAACAGAAAACTTGATCTAGGACTTGGCCTAACCGAGCCTAACCATGACATACATTTCGTCAAACACATGGTGAACATGTAATCTACAGGGCATGAATGCATATTTAAACATAAGGGTCTGAAACTTATTTGATATTCACCAAGAAGGTATAATACCCTCTCATAATAGATGCAATAACATTTGTTAGGTACTACATTCAATAACCATACATTTACCAATCAAAACATGATGAGAGGCATAAATAAAATTTGTCATGTGACCATGCTTATAACCAATATATAACCAAAATAATAAAAATGATAAAACAACCATCAAAGTCACATAATAACAAGTACATTTATTTATAAAATATAAGAGGAAAACAACTCTTATTACATATGCAAAATCCAACCAAGTCATGGATTTCCCTATACCATCTGACCATAGATTGAGCTAAACCAAATCTCTCTTTTAGCCAATCACCCCCACACCATATTATAAGCATGAATATAGGATCTCATGGAATAAACCAAACATAACGAAACCAAGGCTTCCATAGGCCAAACCGCCTCAACCCTCAACCAGTGATTCCACCTCACAGTCGCACATCACGAACCATCACCAAATTGATCTCTACCAAATTTTTCTAGGGTTCCAGAGCGTTTGTTCCAACCTGACTCCATGACTATTAACTCAACCCACAATTATTGCAGGGTTGCAGAGTGTTTGTCTAACCAAGTCTCCAGGACTAGTAACTCAACCCACCAAGGGCTCCAAAGCGTTTTTCCAACCAAGGCTCCAGGACTACTAACTCAACCCAAATTGTTCTAGGGCTTCTAGAGCATTTGTCCAACCAAGGCTCCAAGAACTAATAACTCAACCCACAGCCATAAGGAACATGAGAACTAATAAAAAAATAAATAGGAAAACACACAACACCATGGATATCTAGGAAATGGCAAGTGTTAAAACTAGAAAATTGTACAGGCAGAAGACAATAGAAAATGTCAAGCAGAATATACAAATAAATATTTATAGGGAAGAAATACCTTAGAGGACCTAAAATTTTAAATTTTCCTAAGGTCAGCAGGAATTTTTTTTGGACTGTGCACAGAAAGCACTGGCCCTGAGCGCACATTGCGGCTTTTCCTTCGATAGTCGCGAAGAGTGCGGCTATCCCTTCAATAGCCGCGCGGTCCTGGAGATGTGAAATGTCACCATCCGAGACCACTTGGCACACTTGGAGAAAAAGATTCTCACTCAAGCTAACCAATTACAGTTTCCTTTGAGCCACCTTAAGGCTTTAGTGCAACACACAAATGAATCATACCCCCACTCTTGTGTCACCATCCATCTTGGACCAAGAGAGGGAGGGAAAATTTGAAATTTGTCTATAAAATCCAGCCATGGGAATAGAAATGGGAGACACATTGTTATGCTAGCCAAATTGCTCATTAGCAAACCATCTTGTGTTGTCCAGCGACAAGAGGATTGGAAGGATTCAGTTGTTGGCCATCCAACACCTTAATCCAAGAGAGGAGAGTTCACCACATGTCTGCCGATCTACCATCCTTTGAGAGGGAAGAGAGGCTTGCTGAAAACTTGAGGGAAAGAGACCCCCTTGTCTTGGATATTGGAGCTCCATAGCTCGAAGGATCCACTATAAGAGATTTAGCATTATATATTCTACTACCACTAGCACCTAATAAAGGGAGAAAGCTCTCCATTATTGAGTTATTAGTGTGTTTTCTCTATTGAGTGTGTTTCTTTTGCATGTTGTTTTGCTTTTGTTTCATTGTTTATGTAGCATGTTACGTTTCCATTTAACTTAGCTTATTACATATTGAACTTGTTCCACTAACGTTTGGCAAACCACTTTGACCTGTGACTTGCATGTAAGTAAGCAACCTCCCTACTAAGCATAGTGTATTTTGTTAGCCGATGCGTCGAATGCACTACCACAGGAATGGCGACTCCACTAGATTTTTTCTTTTGAGTTAATGATTTTTGATGTAAGTCTTTCTTCCTACTCAACTTGCTGCAAAATCACTCTTGCATCCTCTCAGCACTTTCAGTCACCCTCAGTGAGAAATTTTTCTTAGATAAGGAGGATTTTTTCTTGCTTCTGCCTGACCATGCACATTCTGCTGAGATAAACGCGCACTTCGTGCCTGTGGGTGGATAAACTGCGTGGTAGGAAACAAGCCCATTTTGCACTTGTTTTTCTCATTATTATTTTTGCAGTTGTAAGGTGTTGGCAACCCATAAGAAATTTTCCATCACTGTGCTCTAGTATTTCATGACTAGTTAGGACGCTTATTTGCTAGAATTTAGCTTAGCAACTAAGTAGTTTTAATTTTAGTTTTTTATTTTTGCAAATCACACATAGTTTAAGTAGGGGAAAGTAAGTGGCCTTCAATCCACATATGTTGTTCAAACAAATGATTTGCTAATAAAAGATACATAACACAGAGTAATTAGCAGAAAAGTAAGTGGCCCATGTATCCACATATCTTTAGCCAATTCATGTTTTTCAATTTTTGCATTATATTAGTTCAATTTTTTCATTAGGAATCAGGACCAAGACCAAAATTTTGAAAAGAAAGAAATTAATCTCAGCCACCCTTGCACCTTACAGTGAGCCTAGGTATGCATATGAACTCTTTCCCAAGACAAATTCCCATCTCCCTATAGTGCAAACTTAGTCTAACTAGGCAAGGTGTAAGCGGCCCATAATCCACACATCGTTTATTTTTGCAAGCAACAATCACACATAACATAATTAGAAAAGGATTGTAAAGGATCAGTGCATATCCACAACTTATAACACTTGTGATTGTACACTCCAAAGCAAACACGAAGCATCGGTAAGCATTGGACCAAAAGGCACCCAATGTGTTGGGATCATTATCCTCTTCTTACAGCTACTTCACTGAGGCACGCCCTAAGAAAACTGAGACTCTCTAAAAATAATCACTAATCAAACTCACTAAATTCTCCCCACAAGAGCCACAAAATAAATTATAGTTCATGTTAGGACCATCGGGGTTAGGCATCCAATAAGCCGTCATGTTCATTCTATATTTTGAAACATAGATTTTGAATTTTTAGGGAGCTTCAAATTCGTCTATCCGCCAATGGAACAAATACCTGAGCGTTACCTGAGACTCGTTTGAGAGGGGGTTAAGCGTAGGCCTAGTGCGTGCGGTACTCTTTGGGGCTACGTGATCCATCTAGTGCTCAGTACAGGTAGTTGAATACCAAGAAGCTCAAGACTCTAACGCTCACATGGGACGACGGTACTTTAGTGGCCAAAACTAAGGCATCCTTCCCTATATGTGACAGTGCAGGCAATATTAGACCCTCTTACCATTACCTTGGTCGATTCTTCGACTACTGGAAGGTGTCACCAATTATTTTGGGACGTTAGCCCCAGTACCCATCAGAAGTCATCTTCGCAAAGCCCAATTACATTGAGTGTAAGGACGATTAGGTATATTTAGACTTTTGAGTATCATACACAAAACAACCAAACCTTTTTTTTTTTTTGCTTGCTTGATCACATAGTGTTAATTTAAAGGAAAACTTACCTCTTATTTTTTTGCTTTGTTTTATGCATGTGATCATATTTTCTTTGATAAAAATCTTCCTTCCCTCAGCAAACCAAAAAATATTGCCAAGATTAAGCTAGTCGACACCATAACGGATCCAAAGAGACCACGTTGATCTAGGCATTTTTTGGACCTCCCCTGTTGTGAAACCAGCTCCAAAAATAGAAGAAAAGAGATATCAACGCCTTAGAAATAAGCCACTTCGAGGGGGAAACCTCTAATACATTACATGAATGAATAATTCTTGGATGATACAAATTACAAAACCTCCTTTCTATATATAGGAGTCCATGGGGCCATAATGTAATCCTAGTGGGGCCACAATTTAATGCTAGCCTACCTAAAAATAATAATTTAAGGGCACAATAATAACAATATGGGGGTTACAAGGATACAATAATAACAATAAGGGGGTTACACTAACAACAATAAGGGACTATACTAGTAATATAGGGACCTAACATGCCCCTCTCCTTCAAAAATGTGTTGTCCTCAATGCTTGAGTAGCTCTGGGTGCTTCTGTATAAAATTATCATCCTCCCATGTAGAATCTTCAGTGGGTAAGTTCTTCCACTTGATGAGATACTCTGAAATTGATCGATTCCGTATTTGTCAAGTTCTTGTTTCCGTGACCGCTTCAGGTTCCAATATGATTTTTCCTTCCTCATCAAGTTCTGGCAATATTGTTTGAACTGGAAGATTTTCACCTATAACCTTCTTTAAGCATGAAACATGGAAAATTGGATGCACTCGTGAAGAAGCGGGAAGCTCCAATTTGTATGCCATAGTACCAATCTTTTGCAACACCTTGTAAGGACCATAGTACTTTGGTGATAATTTATTATCCTTCTTAGCTTGCTTGAGGGACATTTGTTTGTATGGTTGTAGCCGTAAAAATACCCAATCTCCTACATCAAAACTTCTCTCACTGCAATGTTGATCTTTCTGTTGTTTCATTCGATTTTGTGCCAAATTCAGGTTATCCTTTAAGAGTTGGAGAACTTCTTGCTGATGCTCGATGTGATCTTCCACTGCTTGAACCTTTGAATTTTCCCTTAAAGATGATGTGATGGATGGTGGATGATATCCATAGAGTGCCATAAATGGGGTCATTTTTGCTGCAGTATGGAAGGAAGTGTTATACCACCATTCAGCAAGAGGTAACCACTTGACCCATTGTGTTTGTTTATCGGATACAAAACAACGAAGATATCCTTCCAAACATTTATTTACTATCTCAGTTTGACCATCAGATTGAGGATGATAAGATGAGCTATGAGCTAATTGAGTACCCAAGCAAGAAAATAACTCCGTCCAAAAATTTCCAGTAAAAATGGGATCTCTGTCGCTCACAATAACCCTTGGGTTTCCATGTAGCTTTTGAATTGTGTCCATAAATGTAGTAGCAACTGTACTTGTTTTAAATGGATGAGATAATGCACAAAAGTGTGCATACTTGGTAAGTCTATCAACTACCACCATGATGACACTCTTTCCTTTGGACTTAGGTAAACTTGTGATAAAATCCATTGAAATCTCTTCCCAACGTTGACTTGGAATGGATAAAGGTTGTAGAAGTCCCGGGGTCTTAATTGTTTCCACTTTATTCTGCTGGCAAACCAAACATTCCGCCACAAACTTTCGAATATCAGATTTAAGGCCATCCCAAAAAAATTCTTTCTTCACCCTGTGGTAAGTTTTTAAAAATCCTTAGTGTCCTCCTAAAGGAGAAGTGTGCAATTCCAGAAGAATCTTTTGTTTTAGTTGGGAATTCTTACAAAGATATAAGCGATCTTTGTACCATAAGGAATCATTTTTCCAACTAAATGTATCAGATGTACTAGGATCTTCTTGCAACTTTTGAATGAGTGTCCATACATCTTTGTCCTTCTTCCATTCATCTCTTGCTTCAGTTATCCAATCTGGTTGGATAATAGAAATGGCACAAAGCAATGCTTCCACCTCTTAATTATTTCTTGAGAGTGCATCTGCAACAACATTAAGCTTTCCTTTTTTGTAGATTATTTCAAAGTCATAACCCAACATCTTTGTGACCCATTTTTGCTGCTCTTCTGAAGATAGTCTTTGTTCCAAAAGTGTTTAAGACTATCATGATCAGTTTTTACCTTGAAGTGTCTTCCCATTAGGTAAGTTCGCCATTTCTTTAGTGCATGTAGTATTGCTAACATTTCCTTTTCATAAATAGGTTTCTGTAAATACTTTCCTTTGATTGGACGACTTTCAAAAGCAATGGGTCTTCCTTCCTGCATTAAAACTGCACCAATTCCATTTTCTGAGGCATCACATTCCACAATAAAGGTTTTTGTGAAGTCTGGCGTAGCTAAGACCGGTGCTAGGCACATTGCCTCTTTAAGATGTTTAAAGGCCTTAGTTGCTTCAGGAGTCCATGAAAATGCATCTTTCTTCAATAATGTTGTTAGAGGTGCTGCTATTCTCCCATAATTCTTAACAAACTTGTGATAATACCATGTTAACCCGAGAAATCCTCACAACTGCTTTATGGTTGTGGGGACTTTCCATTCCTTAATGGCTTTAATTTTGTTAGGGTCTACCTTAACACCCTCGTGAGATACAATATGACCTAGATATTCCACCTCTTGTACTCTAAAGAAACATTTGGATGTTTTTTCATATAATTGTTTCTCCTACAATAGTTTGAGCACCCTGTCAACATGTTGAACATGCTCCTTCCAAGACCTACTATAGATTAGTATATCATCAAAAAATACTAGCACAAATTTTATAAGGAAGGGTTTGAAAATGGAATTCATCAACCCTTGAAATGTAAAAGGTGCATTCGTAAGGCCAAAAGGCATGACAAAAAATTCATAATGACCCTCATGAGTTTGAAATGTTGTTTTCGGAATATCTTCAGTCTTCATTCTAATTTGATGATATCCTAAACGAAGATCCAACTTGGTAAAATAAATCGCTCCATGTAATTCATCAATCACAAGAATGGGAAATTTATCTTTAATGGTGAGCGTATTGAGCTCCCTATAATTCTAACACATGCGCCATGATCCATCCTTCTTGTGTATCAATACTACAGGAGCAGAGAAAGAACTTTGACTAGGTTGAATTATACCCACCTCTAACTTTTCTGCAATCATACGTTCAATTTTTCTCTTTTGGACATAAGGGTATCTATAAGGCTTGATGTTTGGAGGAACACTTACTGGAATCAAATGAATAGCATGATCATGATCACGAATACGTGGGAGTCCTTTGGGAGTTTCAAACACCTTGGAATGATTTTCCAAGGCTTTTTGGAGAACTGCAAAAATAATGATTTTGATGTTGGAACTTCTAGTGAGCATAATTGTCCAATTACGCCTCATTGTTCTTTATTTAGAAGTTTTTTCATGACATTAGAGCTTATTATCTTTCTCGGCTTCCCTGCAATACCCCGTAATTCGACTTCCTTTCAATCTAAAAAAAAAAAAAAAGAGTTCTTGAAAATTAAAAGCTACCGTCCCCAAAGATTGTAACCATTGTACTCTTAGTACAACATCAGCACCTCTCATAGGAATTGAAAGCATTGGAATATTCAATACATATTCCCCCATGGTTAGCTTGATATTATGGCATTTTCCAGAGCAATTTATAGCTCCTCCATTTGCAACCATCACTTGACATTCTGGTGCTGGGTATAGGAAACAATTCAATTCCTTGGCTACCTTACAATGAATAAAATTATGGGTACTACACGAATCAATCAACACTATTACCTTTTTCTTCTTGATATGTCCTTCTATCTTGAGAGTTTGAGGAGTGGTAATTCCTGCCAATGCATTACACGATATGGTCGGACTCATTTCTTCCTCTTCTAGGGTTGGTTTCTGGTGTATATCCTCTTCTTGTTCATTTTCTTCTTCCTCTTCACAATCTATGTAAAATAATTTCTTCTCAGCACACTTATGACCTTTAGTGTATTTGCTATCACAACTGTAGCAAAGCCCTTTTGCTCTTTTTTCTTCCAATTGTTGTGGTGTCAACCTTGTAGGTTGTGGAAATCTAGGAGTAGCAACATTTCCATCTTTATAGAAGTGAGTGGTAGGCTTCTTTGTCGCCATAATTTTATCACTACTACATTTGGCGGAAATTCCGACACCTGTTTCCGACGCTTTTGACCAAATGTCGGAAATTTTCCCAAATTTTTTCCATCCCGCTCGAAACCGTCGCTATACCGACGTCTATAGAAAGGTGTCGCAATACCGACACTTAAACTAGTGTCACAATTACGACGTTTAAAGGAAGACGTCGCAATTGAGACACCATGGCCCAAAGCGTCGCTATTGAGACGACTCTAAACGTCGCAACTGCGACACAATATCTAGGTGTCGCCATTGCGACGTTTGGAGGCACCGTCCTAATAGCGACGCCTTTTCCGCCGTCGGTATAGCGACATTTATTTTCGCGCTACATAAAAATACCAAACTTATATGGGCCTACATAAAAATTCGAAACTTATATGCGCAACTGCGACACAATATCTAGGTGTCGCCATTGCGACGTTTGGAGGCACCGTCCTAATAGCGACGCCTTTTCCGCCGTCGGTATAGCGACAATTATTTTCGCGCTACATAAAAATACCAAACTTATATGGGCGCTACATAAAAATTCGAAACTTAATTTTATTGTTTCGTATTTGTCGCAATAGCTACATTAACGTTTGATATCACGCGCGCATTCGCGCTCTGCTCTTGCAGAACAACATTTTCCCTCAGCATTCGCGCTCAGCTCTTGCAGAACAGCATTTGCCCTCAGCATTCGCCCTCAGCGTTCGCCCTCAGCTCTTGCAGAACAGCATTCGCCCTCAGCTCTTGCAAAATGGTAAGTTCTTACTACAGGCCCTTCCTCCTATAGTAGGGTTGACTCTATTTGGGTTTTTTGGTCAATTCCATTGGATTGTGTTAGGCTGTAGGGTTCTCTCTAGATGTCAAGAATCAAGATTCAATACCCTCTATTATCTTCATCACCCAATACAAGATTTAAATTTTTCCCAAAGAAACGCTTATTAATTTGGCGGCCATTATTTCTCCCTGCTTTAAAAACCCTACATTTAAATGAAAACAAGCATTGCATTTCAACTACAAAAATCTATTAGTGTTCAAATGTACATGTGTGCTACATTAACGTATGATATCACGCGCGCATTCGCCCTCCGCTCTTGCAGAACACCATTCGCCCTCAGCATTCGCCCTCAGCTCTTGCAGAACAGCATTCGCCTTCAGCATTCGCCCTGAGCTCTTGCAGAACAGCATTCGCCCTGAGCTCTTGCAGAACAACATTCGCCCTGGATTCGCCCTCAGCTCTTTAAGAACAGCATTCGCCCTACATTCGCCCTCAGCTCTTGCAGAACAGCCTTTGCCCTCAGCATTCGCCCTCAGCGTTCGCCCTCAGCTCTTGCAGAACAACATTCGCCCTCAGCGTTCGCCCTCGGCTCTTGCAAAATGGTAAGTTCTTACTGCAGGCCCTTCCTCCTATAGTAGGGTTGACTCTATTTGGGTTTTTTTGGTCAATTCTATTGGATTGTGTTAGGCTGTATGGTTCTCTCTAGATGTCGAGAATCAAGATTCAATACCCTCTATTATCTTCATCACCCAATACAAGATTTAAATTTTTCCCAAAGAAACGCTTATTAATTTGGCAGCCATTATTTCTCCCTGCTTTAAAAACCCTACATTTAAATGAAAACAAGAATTGCATTTCAACTACAAAAATCTATTATTGTTCAAATGTACATGTGTGCATCACTTGTGTAGGGTATTCCTTTTCCACTTTCACATTATCCAAGAATGTGTGCAGTATAGTTCATATTTTTTGGGATTTAGATTGCCTTGAAAAAGGAAAGGTAAATTATTTCCCATGGAAAAAGAAGGTTTTCCATTTTTATAGGTTGTTTGGACTTACGTGGAAAAATTTATGGTATGCCTTTCATATTATGTAGTTTAAATTTGAATTAACGGATTATTCTACATGAAAATATAATTACCTATGTGATGTCCTTCATCACTAATTAAAATTATAGGGTTTCAATTTCCTAGACTCTAACTCATCTGATGCTAAATTCTAGGTTCTCATCGGTGGATCACTCTTCCATTGATTTCCTTTCCCTCTGGATCTTGTCATAATTTAAAAGTCATCAATGATACATATATTATTTCAGGTATCCCAAAAGGCTTTATAGTAGAACATATTGTGAAGTTTTTTTGACACTTGAGGATTCTTTTAGAACTGCAACGCGGTCTATGCTATCGAGTTATATACCAAGCAACTTGTCCTTAATAACCACACTATGAGGTAGGTTCAACCAGTTTGAACTTGTTGGGACATAGCATATGAAGTTGTGTGATGAGTCCATATCACAGGTCTATTATGGTGAAAAAAGTGAAGACATGTAATGATAGTTATTATGTTAACATTACTAGAAACATTTCGAAATTATCCATGCTATCAAGATGTCAAAATTCCAGGCATTAGGTGTCAATACTCGTAGCTAATAGATAATAATAATAATATAAAAAAATCACAACTTTATTCTTGAAATATGATTGTTACACATTGGTAACCTAGTTCATGAGTTACTATCACCCAAAGATTGCAAAACAAACTTAGAATATAAATTAAACCAACATGAGAATCCAACTAAGGGTTTCTCGACAAAATCATGCCATAACCTGGCATTTTGAAACCCAAATTTGAATCCATCATAAGTAATACAATGCAAACTGAGATGGATTTTCAATGCATGTTTGCATGCTACACTTATTCTCTGTCTAGATATCATTTTTTAAATGGAACCATTAGTCAAGCCCACGGTCCTTTTTATGTGAAAAATTTCAGCTCTATTTGAGCTCTTTTTTGCTCCACCACCTCCATAAACCAGTGTTACACGGGGTCTCGCCCCCCACCTAGGGGTCTAGATTCCTCGCCCCCTCGCGCTCCGGGGTCTTGGGGAATTCTAGGGGATGTTTCCCTCACGCCCCCTCACGTCCCCTCACCGCCCCTTTTAGTTTATGGTTTCGTGTTAAAAGTTGATGTGCCACTTAGCATATTTGAGAATCCAAGTGATTATGATTCAGATGGTGACATGGTTGATCCTGATATATTCGTGCAGAAGTTGGATGCAGAGACTAGTGGGGCATTAACTTGAGCATTTATGCTCATTTATCATTATGATGATATCATTTGATATTCATATGTTATGTTTTCTGTTTTATGTTTCAGACATAACTTATTTGCGTTTAAGTTTTATGTTTCAGACTTGAGTTGTAAACTTCAGTTTAAACTCTATTTTGAATCTTGATATAATATATCATATGATATCTTAAACTTTATTTTCATTGTACATTGTTAGTAGTTACATTAATGATTATATAGTTACAAACTTACAAACTTACATGCATGATTGTATGATGTATGTTTTAACTTTTAACTTTTAAATTTGTTTCAATTTTATGATTCATCATTCATCGATTTGTAATTTTATCATTTATGATTTATCTTTCATGATGCAAGTGTATGATGACTGTATATACATTCCTTGCAAAAATATAGTTACATTTTAAATATTAAATTTTATAATTTTATGACCCCGACGTCCCCCCACGTTTCCTGAAAATTGGTAGGGAGCTTTTGCATAGGCCGCTCCCGCGCTCCCTCGTCCCCTCGCTCCCACCTCCGGGGGACTTGGTGGAACATTGCCATAAACATATGCAAACATATATCATGATCTTGGAATTCCATTACATATGTATGTGCCAATGTTCCATAATCTTGCCCCATCATCAATTTAAGAAATTTCCATTGAATATCAAATTATGGAGGGGGGGAACTTTTTGCTGCAACATTTGGCTCAAAATCGGGGACCATCTCCGTATGAGGTGAATGAGAACTATAGATATTTGAAGAAGTAGATTAGTGTCTTTTCCTCTGGCCATGGAGTCATATACAGTCATCCATCACAAAAATTTGTCTTTGTTCATTCTCACCTTGAAAGTTGCAAAAATTCATGCCCTAATTGAAACGACACTAAATTTGAAAGATATAATAAAATGCAAGCTAGAAGTGCCCTATTAATACAAAGGGAAAACCTTCCTACCTACCCTAACTGAGATAAATTTTGATTGAATAGGAAACATGATATTGCCAATGGAGTTGATCCAACAACTTGTTAAATGTATGGGACTAAATCATGCATTTGATTTCAAGGGAAACATGTGCATGAAGAGAAAAAGTGCAGAATTAATGGAAAATCCATACATGCCACTTATAAAAACTACACCGAAAGGTCAAAAAATACTTAAGACCTTAACTTAATTTGAATCCAAAAATGACAAAACGGGATTAGTGAAAACACGAGAGTGGTGTGGGTGAACAACATAAATAAAAAGTGAAGATACCTTTCCCCAAGATGCCTTTGTCACCGTTGTATGAAAACATGTTTTCCTTTCCCTTTATACATGCAAGTGAATGCATTATAGGTATGGTGTTTTCCCAGAATAGGAGAAGCCTACTTAAACATATCATTTGTGGATTGAATGTTTGGGTGCCTTAATGTGCAATGACATGTTTCCAGGACTGAATTCAATGCAAGGCATATTTGAAACTCTAACTCTGTCTTCCGGTGTCTTATTAGAAATTATTTCAGTTTTCATTTTGTGTTTTCAAGTTAGATATTGTTTTCAAGTTTTTACATTTTTAATTTTATTGCAATGTGGCAGACTGATCAGAGCAGTGCAGGAACAACCCCGAGACAGGATGATCGCGGAAAGAGGCCAGCGGAAGAACATGTAAAGTGCCAGCATTGCTCTATCTTTAGGTATTTTAGTTATTTACATAATTGAAATAATAGTAATTTTGTTCAAATATGCAGACACCTAGCCATGGTACGCCTAATGATTCCCTCTTTGAGGAAGAGCTTTCTTCATCCCTATCTCCAGTGTTGTTGTTGCAAAAAAAGGCACGAGATGCAAGGTCGGAATTTAATGCTTTGATAGATGCGCCTCAAGCACCTGAAACAGAAGAGAGGATACAACATCTTATGAGGCAGCTAAATAGATATCAGGTAATAATAAAAAGTCAAAAGGATATTTTTTTTATTCTGCATGAGATGAATTGTGATAATTTGATTTTTAATTTTTACATTGACTAAACTAACAAAAAGTTCTTTTGTATGTAGCGTTTTCTGGCATTTGCTGAACCCGGTGTTGGTGGTAGTGGGACACAAAGGCAAGAGATTGCCCAACAACCCTCTCGTACACCTTCTACTCCTTTAGGTGCTAGCCAAGAAACACACCCTGCCCAAGCTGACACCCAGCCAACTGCTGAACGTGTTGGCAATGATGAGGCTAATATGGCCAACTACATTATTGCGTTTCCTGGAGCTACACATGTCAGCTCCACAGGGACCATTAATGGCACGTTGTTGGTGAACGATGAGGGTGTCCCTATAAAGCATGTACAACTCCGAGGTAAATTTTAATATTTTAACTATTTCATGTACTTTATCTAAAACATATTTATCATGATTTTTATTTTTAAATTAATGATAATATCTTTTTTTTTTTTGGTTTTATTCTGTGTAGGAAACAATGAGTTCTACAGGATTCTAGAGAGCCATGCGTTGGTAATTTTTGGCCCAACCATACGTACAGGGTGGAATTCCCAGAATTCCAACCTGAAAAAAGAACTTCTAGATTATCTAGAAGCCCTTTTTGGGGTCGGCACATTTGACAGAAAAGCGGTGGCTCAGGTAGCCGGAAAATATTTGAAATATACCGGGGACACCTATAGGACGCAATTGCAATTTAACCCTAGATATGAGCGTCCTCTCGCAGTTTCAGAGAGTGAGTGGAGAGCACTCATCCATGACGGAAAAGAGAAAAGGGCAAAGAAAGAAGGAAAAATGCCAAATGGACCCGCAAGGTAAATTACAACTTTAATTCAATAGCTTTAATTTTCTCTATGTCTAAAATAAAAGTGTGCTACGTCATATCTGACTTCAATCTTTTGATGCTAGGTTGCCTGACACCTCAAAGGCAACCAAAGCTAGGATTGAAAAAAAGGGCCATCACAAGCTAGGCCAGGGCGACTACTTGAAATTAGCTGCAAAAATTGTAATTAAGTAGCTAAACATCTTATAATTAATTGTATCGCCTTCCAACGTTTTTGTAATCCTATCAAATATGATTAAAAATACACAATCATATGTAATGTAGGGTGATGACTTCGGAACAGAAACTACAGAGGAAGATAAAAATATCGCTTTCCATTTCGGCTATCAAGTTGTAGTTGAACGTCGCAGAAGCTTGGGGTAGGTCCCAAGATCCAGAATGCCTGATAAGGTAAAACATTAACCTTTCAATATGTTTGTTTTCATCCATAAATTTAATGTCTAAAAACTTTGTTTAAATCGGGGGGGCAGCACTACCGACGAGGCAAATAACCCAGTTTTAGAGCTAGATGTAGATGATCCTCACGTGAAACCTGATCATTATAGTGGGGACCAGGCCGACAATGCTACTATCAGTGAGGGCCGTGACGGTAATTAATTTCCACTTATAATTTTTTCTAATTATACCTTGATGGTTGTCCTTATAACGTTTTTTGTTTAAATGACAGAGAATGTTTCCCTTGAGAATCTTACCACCAGAGAGGAAGACAGGGCAACAGTCCCAACGGCAACAACTGGTGCACCAGGTAAATAATCTCATTGCAATTTTTTTTATTAATATTACCGAACTAGTTCAATGATATTTAAAAACTGATAATTAAAATTTAATATTATTTGTTTTTGGAGGCGATGCCCCGTCACTGGATGAGACCAGACTTCGTGACAATGCAACTAGGTCAGCGGCGACAACTGGTGCACCAGGTAAATAATCTCATTGCAATTTTTTTTATTAATATTACCGAACTAGTTCAATGATATTTAAAAACTGACAATTAAAATTTAATATTATCTGTTTTTGTAGGCGATGCCCCGTCACTGGATGAGCCCATAAATCGTGAATACGCAACTAGGTCAGCAGTGCGGGTCGAAAGGCACGAAACAAGAGCAGAGCACGATGATATTGATGATGTAATTAGGAGCTTTAGAAATAGGAAGAAGAAAAAGAAAATTTGATAATGTAAAATATTGTATTATTATAAGACAAACGTTACCATACTTGGAATGTTTTTTGCGTTATATAAAAAACTCATTTATCATACTATTTTTATGTCAAGCATTAATTGCAATGTTTCCTTACGTACTTTTTGTTGAATTGTTTTTTTATTAGTTATTGAATATTTTTTTTTTATGCTCATGAAAGTAAAAAATGAAATATAGATTGGGTATTGGGGAATTGAGAGTGATGTGAGGGGGGGGAGGGGCCATAAGAGCTTCCACCTTCACGTGGTTGCCCCTGTTTAGTAGAGAATAATTTATTGGAGCGATTTAATCTTGGAGCAAACCTCCCTTGATCCAGCGTAGCAACAAAAAAGTCACTGTTGACTTAGTTGCTACTCTTTCAGATAGTGGGAGGCTTGTTCCAAGTTCATGCGACTCCAATAAATTGTTCTTGAAACGAAGAGGAGCTTATTCAGGTATGTTTTGAAATTTTCAACATATGTTCTAACATTGTCATAAGAATGCATCTTAGAGTAAAAAATACTACATCAATTACTTGTATTTATTGTATAGATAATGATGGATTTTGATTGACTTGGCAGTGCAGGTACAAATCCTCTTGCATCATGAACAATACAACTTGTCAACCAGGGTCATGTCCAGGATATTTTTGCTTGTGCGCTTGACCAGGTTCGTAATGTCACATTTTGTAAGTTCCTTTACGGTTCATAATTCAATATTAAGCTTGTGCACGATTATTATCTAGGTTTTTTGTATGTGTTTTTTCATCTATTTGATTGTAAGCAACTATGCATGTTTCATGTTGTTCACTATGATTTCTCCCATTACCACTCCCAGGATGAATCCGACTTTATTGTTACATAGGTTACTTTATTGTTGCTATGATTTCTCCATTTACGATTTCATAGGTTACATCATGTAAAGTTGTCAATCTCAGGTTGGTGATGAGCTTTAGTTCTCCAGATTTGGGGCTTTTCTGATATTTTCTCCCTCATGTCATTTCTGCATCACCTCGTTGTTTGAGCATGCCAATTTTCTACCACTTGTACCAATTGACACATGTCAATCTCTGAGTGGTGCCACATTTCACCTATTTTCAGTGAGAGTTTAGGGTTTCTCTAACATAGCTTCAGAAATCCGATTCAGTGCCTGCTTGAATATTGTCACATAATACTTATGGTTTGGATTGATGAGCATGTTCTGAATGGTTGGTTGATTCATAAGAACCACCCATAAATCTCCTTTCCTCTAACACACAGAAAATAAAAATTTCTTTGACAGGAGACAGAGTTTCAATACTTTGAAAACAAACTTCTATTCCCTTCAATAACTCAAAAAAAAACTATTACACTACTTCCTCACTGAGAGGGATTACAAAATTATGATTGCTACAAAACGTAGTGCATAAAACCAACTCACTGTCTGTTCAAAACAAACATACTCTGTCTCTAAAACACTCTGCTGTGTTTTTCCCTTTCGCACTGCTGTGCATACACACTTAAAAAGTTACACTCGGTTTTTCACTTTTTACACACTGCTATGTAATAAAAAATTTACGTACTGTCTATAAAAAAAACTACCAAGCTTTTTCGACCTTTTTATTTTTATATGCCGGAACATATATAACATATTATAATAAACCCTCTTTTAAAAAAAATAAAATTAAAACTAAATTCTATGGCCCACCTTTCATTTCGCATATGATATATATATAACATATGTTTAAAACATATGTATATATTAAACTATAAAAACATTAAAGAACCCTTTCCGTCGGACTTCAAAAGTCTGAATAGATTGAATTTCAAACCAAATTCGCGTTCCAAAATGGGATGCTGACGTCTGCCTAATTTTAACTCGAATTCTCAATCCAATGTGCCCTATAAAGAATTCGGGTCCGGTTTTCAGGTTTTCAGATTCCCTTCAATTTCATGCGATCCAATATTAATGCTCCACGTGTCCTCCTTTTGAATTTACAAAACTGTCGGGTAAATTTCTGTTTGTTTAATTTCTGGTAGGTGAATTGCGTTAATGCTGGCTTTTGTGTTTAAATACAATCCTGTACAGAAATATGGCTGTGGCCGTCTACAAAAAAAACTTGCAGGAATTTTAAATGCTGAATTAAATTTCTGGATGGCATGCAAGCACCCTCCAAAAAAAAATGTTGCTGCTGCATCCGTCCTTCTGCTGCAGCAGTTGAAGTTAAAATTCAACAGCACAGGGTTTAATAAGTGAGGGTGTAAAGGTAACTTTTTGTCGATGGTACTGGATTAAGATCATCTATTCATTTTTGTAGGGTCTTATGGTGTTTGGTTTTTTAGTTTTGGGTTGGGTTTATTGAATCTAAGATAGTTTTTGAGTGAAAAAATTTCTATCAGGTATTAAAAAATTTTGGTTCTTTTGTCAAAATTTATGAGCTTGTTAGGAAATACAAAACTGACAATGGTTGTATCTTAAATTTGTGGAAAATAATTTGAAATGAAACCTTTTTGTTTAGGTTGTTGCAACAGGTGCAAACCCTGTTCAAATTACTAGGGGCATTGACAAGACGATAAAGGCCCTTGTTTCGGAACTCAAAATTTTGTCAAAGGAGGTAAACGCTTGCCTTTTGAGTAGGCTGGTTTTCCTTTTTGCTGATGGTTTGGTGTATCTAATTGAATTAGTTGCCTAAGGTATTTTTGGTTGCAAACTCCTTTTCATTTTCATACAGTATTGGCCTTGTGGAATACATTTGATTGTGTGGTCTTGTTAGATCTACAACATTTGTAGTTGTTTAGTCTTATGGCTGAGGTGCACTTTTATTATGGAAATAGTTGATGCAATATTGTCATTTAATCCTTACTGCAGGGTAGCATGTTGAGAAGTTTTTTGTGAAACATTTGGTATTCAAAATGACACTTGATCCTATACAGCATCATGCACTTGACTACAAAATTTATATTCAAAGTGTGCCAGACAATTCTTGCAAAATTTCAAATATTTAGGTTGTTTTAAACCATTATCTTTTCATGTATTGGATGCTGAAAATGTGAAAAAGACTTTGGTATGAAACCAACTGGTGAATAATTTCCAGCACAACAACCACTTCCAAGACATGATTTAGAAGTAGAACAAATGTGCTTATGAAGCATAGAAAGATATCTTTGATGCATTGTCAATGTTTGGCTAGGGTTATTTTTGGAGAAAATAACTCCTTATTCCTAGAATAGTGATCTTCAATACAAGTAAATGCAAGAGAAGAGAGATCATCGTGTGACGCAACAAAACTGAAATTGGACCCCCAAGGAGAGTTGGTGTGTCTACAATCGCTCTGTCAGCATTTTCCCTTGGTGTACCCCATTCTTTTCCTCCAGCCTGAGTCTTAATTGACTTCTTCTTTCTTCGGGTTTATTTATCAAATTCATAGAATTTGATAAATAAATACTATCCACAATGGTTGGACTTTAATTTATATTCCCGACTTTATATTATCTCCAATCCTTATAACCAATGTTTAACTTTCAACACTTTGTATTTATACTCCACATTTCTTTTTAAATAAATAACTTGTAATGAACTTTCGGCTCTATATTTCACCACCCAGCCTTACAACAATCATGCTCCAGACTTATGCTAATTATCCGCCAATCGTTTAATTAAACAATTTCATTATACTCCGGCCCCACCTTTATATATCAATAACCAATCAAACACTCGTATCGTACCTGGCTATCCTCCGCACACCTTAGTTAACCTCCGGGCAAGTTCAACGTGCGACCACCATCCGATGGCCCTTCTCCAAATCAACGAATTTTGGCAATTTCGCTCGGCTTCCAACGTCGGGCTTTAACGTGCGATGGCATGGGTTAAACGGTTGTTTTCCGGGGTCACTTCGCCACGTGTCGCATTCCCTATGGAATCGCTCGCGAATAGGAAATACCGCCTACTCCGCAAAAGCGGTGCGATATGGGCAACCCGCTTTTGTGATTCCGCTCGTGGTTTTGGTAGAGGGCTTGACCACGGGTGCATGTCTGGTTCCGTTATCCTTTTGTTTGTTAACTCATGTCCAATCCTCGGGTCAGGTTCCGAAAGCACAACAATTTTGTCTCTTTATTAAGCGGGATTTTAATATGTGTATTATCAAATAAAACCAACACAAATTTTATAAGAAAATTGTTCAAAAGTCGAGCCCGCCGGACTTCAAACGGCGATAAACCATAATTCAAACCAAATTCGCGTTCCAAAATAGCCTGCTGACGTCGGCCAATTTTGTGACGTGAATTTCTTATCAAATTCGCCCTAATATTTTACGGGTCCAGATTTCCACTGCGCGAGCGGCCCAAACAAAGATCCGCTCCAATCAATTTCTGCCATGTGTCCTCAATAAAAACTTGCCCTGCTCCCGGCTGCGGGTGCATTCGATGGCGTTTAAGGTGATGGGACATGGATATGGCGATTTCATATTAATCGTATTAACATTTAACGCTGTTCAATTAAGTTTTCACATCAAACCTGCATTAATTAATTTTTAACACTGTTCAAGATCGGACCTCCACTCCTCTGAGCGATTCCGCACGCTCCAATTTGATCCGGCCTTCGGCTCTCATTATTAATGATCATAGATTCATTATGACGGTCGTCCTTTGATTGCATTGCAGACGGGTCGACATAAAAAATGGCGTTTAGCCATGGTTTTTCAGACAAGCCGGTTGCTGGATTACACTGTCTGGTAACTGCGATGATAAGGAGAAGTGGCCAGCGGAACTTCTGCCTAGACTTTGCTGCATATTTCCATTTCTCTCGGTTCTATCTCTGTCTGTCTTCCTCTGTTAATTGGAATTCTACTTCTTCGTCTCTTGTGCCCACTGCGCCTGAGATTGCACCCATGCCTCGCGTGCGTCATAGGATGCGTTGCCGCAGGGGGAGCACTAGAGGTCAATCCTGGCGCGCTCCCTCCGGCACCTCAACAGAGATGACTTCCGGCCAGTCTAGTGATTATTACTTAGGTCGATATCCAAATACTAGGAGTGGGCGGGGTCGGCTTGTAGCATCTGGCCACCATATGGATTCCCCTGCTCCTGGCTTCCCCACCGCTAGTTCACCTTCTCCCACAACGCGCACTGCGCAATTTTCCTTTGATTGCTCTCTCAACCGCCCGCGAATCACAGCTGTAGTCACTGTGGTCTTCCGCGAGGAGGCCCAAACAGAGGAAGAATGCACCCGTCCGGCGGGTCTGAGCTCGGAAAAAGCCGGCCAGCATTCGGGCCTTCAGGAGGGGAGCCGTGGCATGCATGTGGAGGTAGCACCTGGCGATCCTGGACCTTCCGAAGGATGGTGCCGAATCGTGGAGGAACCACCGGAGGAGTAGTTTGGTTAATTTGTTTTTCTTGCTTAGCAGGCCCACTTAATTGAGGTGCTTTTAGTTGATTTTCTTGTCTTCGGACCTTTAAGTAATATTTTTGAATGCAGCAAATTAAACGTTCAAGGCTTGGTTTCCCCGTATGGCTTGGGTCTTCTTAATTTTTGATTTTTTGATGACAAATTTTGCCATGGTATGGCAGGGCAATGTTTTTTGACTTAGGACTTTGTTTTATTCGCAATGTTAATAGATTAACTTTACTTACTCCTCACATGATTAGCGTTTTTCTCTGTTGCAGGATTTTGGGTACTTTAATTTGTATTTGGAACGATGGACGTCGGTACTCTATCTGTTGCTTTACTATTCTACATACTGCTATTTCACTTTCTTATAGATGCCTCGGGCATATTTGGATGCTTTCTCAGATTGTCGATAATCTCCATGTGGACCGTTATTGGATTTTATATCATGTCCCTGTATGTGACATGGGGTATTTTTCTATCATTGTCTGGGGTGGGACTTCCACTTTTCTGGATGGATATTTGGGTTCCAATCTTAGGATGTGAAAATGTAATGACTTCATGGACTGTTTTACTTCATACAATATATTCAAAACATCATTTTTTCTCTTGTGAAAAAAAAAATGATTAATGTTTATCACTCTGCCTTCAAAACTAGCGATGCTGGTCTATGTTGTTGGTTTATTGATATGGTTTGATGGTCTTTTTATATTTTGGACATATCACACTCCTCACATGATTAGCGTTTTTCTCTGTTCAAGGATTTTGGGTACTTTAATTTGTATTTGGAACAATGGACGTCAGTACGTACTCTATCTGTTGCTTTACTATTCTACATAATGCTATTTCACTTTCTCATAGATGCCTTGGGCATATTTGGATGCTTTCTTAGATTGTCGATAATCTCCATGTGGACCGTTACTGGGTTTTATATCAAGTCGCTGTATGTGACATGGGGTATTTTTCTATCATTTTCTGGGGTGGGACTTCCACTTTTTTGGATGGATATTTGGGTTCCAATCTTAAGATGTGAAAATGTAATGACTTCATGGACTATTTTACTTCATACAATATATTCAAAACATCGTTTTTTCTCTTGTGAAAAAAAAATGATTAATGTTTATCACTCTGCCTTCAAAACTAGCGATGTTGGTCTATGTTGCTGGTTTATTGATATGGTTTGATGGTCTTTTTATATTTTGGACATATCACACTCCTCACATGATTAGTGTTTTTCTCTGTTGCGGGATTTTGGGTACTTTAATTTGTATTTGGAACAATGGACGGCGGTACTCTATATGTTGCTTTACTATTCTACATACTGCTATTTCACTTTCTTATAGATGCCTCGGGCATATTTGGATGCTTTCTCAGATTGTCGATAATCTCCATGTGGACCGTTACTGGGTTTTATATCAAGTCCTTGTATGTGACATGGGGTATTTTTCTATCATTGTCTGGGGTGGGACTTCCACTTTTCTGGATGGATATTTGGGTTCCAATCTTCAAATGTGAAAATGTAATGACTTCATGGACTGTTTTACTTCTTATAATATATTCAAAACAACGTTTTTTCTCTTGTGAAAAAAAAAATGATTAATGTTTATCACTCTGCCTTCAAAACTAGCGATGCTGGTCTATGTTGCTGGTTTATTGATATGGTCTGATGGTCTTTTTATATTTTGGACATATCACACTCCTCACATGATTATGATTAGCATTTTTCTCTGTTGCGGGGTTTTGGGTACTTTAATTTGTATTTGGAACAATGGACGTCGGTACTCTATCTGTTGCTTTACTATTCTACATACTGCTATTTCTCTTTCATGGACTGTTTT
>CM076584.1:916960212-917287712 GCA_034641835.2 Pinus albicaulis
GATAGGAAACTACAGTCTGTGTACTTCCATTCACTTTTTACAGAGTTCCAATCCGATGCTCAGAGAGAGAGTTATGAATATTTTCCCACGATCACCTCTTTGAGATGAAATTCAGGAGCCTGAAAACAACCTAACTTCCACAGATCATATCTCCAAAAATGTTGTGAACCAAGCTCTAAAATTTTGAAATAATGCTCCTCGGGATTTCTTCTTTGTGCTCTAAAACTTTCAGCTTCTGAACCTTCGTAGAAAAAAAGTTATAGCGAAAATTCCGTGATGAACTTTTTAAGTAAAATTCAGGAGCCTGTAAAAAGCCCTAACTTCCACAGATCATATCTCTGAAAATATTATGAACCAAGCTCTGAAATTTTGCAACGATGTTCCTCAAGATTTTTGATTTGTACTCTAAAAATTTCAGCTTCTGAACCTTCGTAGAAAAACAGTTATAGCGAAAATTCCACGATGACTTGTTTGTAGCAGCGAAACCCTAGAATCCAAAGCTTTGATACCAAATGTTGTGAAACCAGCTCCAAAAATAGAAGAAAAGAGATATAAACACCTTAGAAATAAGCCACTTTGAGGGGGCAACCTCCAATACATTACATGAATGAACAATTCTTGGATGATACAAATTACAAAACCTCATTTCTGTATATAAGAGTCCATGGGGCCACAATGTAATCCTAGTGGGGCCACAATGTAATCTTAGCCGACCTAATAATAATAATTTAAGGGAACAATAATAACAATATGGGGTTTTAGGGGTACAATAATAACAATAAGGGGGTTACACTAACAACAATAAGGGACTATACTAGTAATATAGGGACCTAACATCCCCTGATTAGAGGAAGGAATGCCAGGTATTTCACCATTTAAGCGTCAAATAAGACACACCGCCACCATTATCGGTTCATCCTTTATCAGGGCATCTGTAATTGGAAACCGCCAAGGGTCACCCAACACCACACACAGTGGAAACCCTAGCAGGGTCATCACACTCAACCCCTCCCACAACCCCCAAGAGGGTAGAGGAGCGCTACCCTTTCGGGGAGTCAGCAGAACATTCAATAGGGCACGCCACGGGGTAATATTCCCGAGACAACCTCCATAAACCATCACACTCAGACACTTGTGTTTCCATAGTACCCAATGGCATTCAATACTCAGTTATCCTTCTTAGCATATCTGAATCTTCCAAATCTAACAAAGTTAACTAATGACACCATTACACATAGCCTTAATTGGCCTCCCATGCCCATGAAGCTCCCTTCAGATATACAAAAATTTAAAGGGAAGAAAGCGGAAGACCCAGGAAATCATATTATGATTTTCCACCTTTGGTGTTCATCCAATAGTATCATTGATGATACTATTCAACTGAGACTGTTTCAACGCACCCTATCTAGGCTTCCAGAGAAATGGTATGTCGAGCAGCCTTCTGCTTCGCATTGAACCTTTAGTGCCCTCGCTACTGAGTTCCTCACTTATTTTCAGCTGCCCATTCACCATGATTCGGGAATGGAACTGCTGACTCATTTTAGGCAAACGTCAGCCATCCATATATCGAACCATCTCCACGAATGACGACGACGTCGTATTTTGTGTAAAGCCAAACTTGAAGATAGATTTTTGCTGGACTTATTTTTGAAAACTCTCACAACAGAGATATCAAAAGACGTGGCGACATAGAAACATACCTCCAAGGAGGATGCCATTAGCAAAGCCCAGTAGCTCGAACTCATCTACACCCAGTCAGGATATATATACAATGTCCTGCCAAATGCCCCGCACCTGAAAACTTATAGAGAGTTACTAGGCATGTCGAATAATTCATACGGATTGATTGGATCCTTGACTCAAGGTCACCTAGGTAGCAGTATCCAATACCCAGGTTACTTGTACAATTCTACCCAGAATGTGACGCAACCTGGCTACCACCAAAGTCAATCTGCACCTTTGCAAAATATGACGAATAGAGAGACACCATACTATCAATAGGAGGGAGGCTCATACCCTCCCTCGCAAGGGACCTAGTACTCAGCTAGGAATGTTGATGGAAGAGATCCCCCCCCAGCAATCTTACACCAACCAGGGACATGCGAACCTATATCCCCCTTTCCTTGCACTAAATCCACCACCGCAAAACAACGCACCAGTGAACCTAGTGAAACCATCCCAGGCTCAACATCGCTAGGCTTACAACCAGGAGAACATGAATAACCATCCTAACGCTATGAAAAAGAAGCCTAGGAATAAACAAAAGGGATACTCTAGACAGGGGGGAGTAATCAACAACGCCCCCTGCGATCTCAGTTTGGGGGAAAACCTAACCAAAATCAAAGTCAGGAGCCAAATAAAAACTCCCAAGGTAAAAATGAGAGATCTAGTCTAAGCAAAAATCATTCTTGTGCCATATGTGGTGAATACGGCCATTACACTTACCACTATCCCGAACTCCCCGAACTAAAAAAAATTAAGGGTAACCGTGGACAAGGGGGGCCTACCCAAAAACCTATTGTAATGCAGGAGCCTTTCCCTCGCCAAGGAGTGGTTAACACCCAACAACAATAACCACCCCAAAATGATGCCGAAAACGGCAACCATGAAATTTACATGACTAGCAAATAAATGTTCTTCCAAATAAGGAATAGGAACTATGACGCCCCCACAGACACCAACCCGTCAGGTACGAGCATGAGTGCACCTATTACACCGTTAACCATATCCAAATTACCTATAGAGCCCCTTTCAAAAATGGTCAAGGGGCCCGCCAGGCACGTAGGAAACCACTCCAAAGCTGCTCATAACTACAACATAGTGGATGATTTAGCGCAATCACCAGAGGCCATGTCAGCCTTGGAATTCCTACAATTTTTCCCAAGACAACAGAAAGCCCTACTTTTAGCATTAGGCGCACTCAACCCTTCCGATTTGTGCCTAATGATTTTTGACCTAGACAAAGAAAGCCCTAGGCTTCCTTCTCTTTTTGCCTTCCAAATACCAGTTTCAGTCCAGAATATCACCATACACCAGTGCATCGTTGACGAAGGAGCATCCACGTGCATCATGTCCAAATCCGTTTGGAAAAATTTAGGATCTCCTAAACTGAAACCATCTCACATCATGCTTAGAGCATATGACGGTTGCCCTTTAGCCCTCGTCGGTCTATATCAAAATGTCCCTGTAAACCTTGCCGAAAAGATGGTACTTATAGACATTTAAGTCTTGGATGTAGGGGTAGACTACAATATACTCCTTGGGCGGAGTTATATGTACGCCATGGCTGCAATAGCGTTCTTTGTCTTTTGGGTGATGATGTCCCCCCATGATGATCAGATCATCACAATCAACCAAATTACATATTATGATAAGAAACGTAGGATGAATCTCAATGTTGTGTTACTGTATGTATACATAACTATGGAACCGCTTACGTGGTATACAAAATTTGGCCCTGGCCAATTCAAACCATCTTCGATCCTAGGATCATTCCTAGGAGATCCCCCTATCATACCAGAGGGAGCCCCAGAAAGCATAGGGTCACTGGTGTGCGTGATGCTCTCATCAAACACCAAAACTAGCCCAGACATGGACACCAGTAGCATAGAGACCGAAGCCACTGGCAAGACATTCCTACCCTACACCATCGCACAAACCCCATTTTTATACCCCCCGCCTGGTTTTGTGTCAAATCAAGTCTTGGAAACTATAACATTTCCAAACATGGATTTCGCAATACGTGTATGGTATTTGGTCCCATCAGCCATGCTAGGAAGTCCTGACATCACTTCTACAGGGATAGCCCCTATCGCCCCTTAGGAGGCCACAACAGTTAACGAAACACCCGTAACAACGCCAGTTACGCAACCAAGAAAAACAACAAAAAAGGGTTAAAAATAAAAAAACCCCAAAATACCTAGGGCATTACAATGTTGTGCTATATGTGATATCATAGGGCATCCTACTAATAGTTTTGTAGAGTTAGACGAATTAGAACCTCTTCTACACACCGAAAGAAATGTCGCGATCTCAATTCCCATAAAAAGGGACAGTACATGAAAAACCAAGGGAAATCATTGCGCACCAACCATGCATGCGCCATATCCAACCATTATGGGCATTATACCCACCATTTCCTAAAGATGCCATGATATAGGGATGCCTTGCAAGCCCTAGAGAAATATTACCAATGGGACCCCTCAGATACACCCATGCAAATGGAAGAGGGAGAACCTAAAACTATATTGTACCTAGGAGGGGAGCCTACATCCTGCTCGTACACAACGAACCCAACGGACCAAAGACGACAAACAAAGGCCACTCGACATGCCCCATTTTGTGCACTGTGCGACAAGCCTAACCACTTAGTCACACAGTGTCCCAAATTAAGGGCGTTTAACTGTTGGTATCAAGTCCCTCACGTTGCCCAAAGCAACTTAGTTCGGCATCGACGACATACGTGTTATATTTGTTGGATCAACCACCAGATGTGTCAATGTCCCCATATCCATCAATTTTGGTCTATGTTGGTTTTCATGCAACGCTTAGTTTCTAAAAACCTCAAGTTAGCCGGCTCAGAAACACAATCCGCAAATACTACTACAACGCAAGGGGTGGAAGCAACAAGGACCATGTTGTATGTGTTCGAGGAGCAATGGTCACCTGAACGACTACCTCCCCCCCGTTATCACCCTCAAGCTCCAATATAGCTCTATGCACTCTGTGATGAACAAGATCACTTCATCGCCGGCTGCTCAACTCTAGAGATATTCCAAAGATGGAATCCAGTCAACCCAGTATACTATGACAACTTACGAGTAGTCCAGTATTCGTACCGAGTGTGTTCAGGCGACCACCCGGTTCGTCATTGTCCCTACATCCCCTGATTCCATTCGGTGTTAAATTGTTTACGCCATGATATAACACGCCTTGCCGCAATAGACGGATTAGATTCAGAATCCGTGGAAATTTTGACAACTCAAGAAAATGAGGCAACCAGGTTGATTTTCTTCATGTCAAAAGAAAAATGGCCAATAAGGGGTAACATCATCACCCCCAACCACCCTCCACAGATCAACCCAGCTTGTGCATCGTGCGAAGCTCACAACCACTTGGTCGCCCAATGTCCAGATTTAAGATCATTTCACAAATGGTACCCAATTACTCTGGCAGTCCAAAGGGAATGGAGAACCAAAAAGAAATAATCTTGTATGATTTGTCATGACAACCATCACACTCGACAATGTACTTACATCTCACAATTTTGACCTTTGCTAGATACCATACGCTCATTGGTTGCCCAATACCCGATTGTAACTAATCTAAAACCGAGGCAGCTGCATGCAAGGTAGCCAGGCACAAGGCAGCCTGCCCCCCATCATTACCAAAACATTAGGGAGTCTAAGAGGACCCATCGTCCTAGCAGGGCCCAAAACTAGCCAAGAATGGCGTGTGTTCTGTGCGATAGAAACTACCAGAGGGTCAATCAATGTTAGGAACTCAAGAAGCTCACTGACAGTCTTCGCATGGTCACCACCATCCCACAAATCAATCCCTCCAATCAAGAAAATATCACACACTGCTATTGCAGTATTTTCTCGCAATTCCACCATACTATGAATTTTGAATACCTCCCAAGGCTACGAGCGACAAGGACAATGTTGAGTTTGAACTCCATAAAAGAGCCAGACCAACCAAAACCAAAGACTCGGAGATGGCAGAAGCGCAAACATGCCCCAATGCCCAATAATCTCTAAGCAACCACTTCGGGCACAAATAGTAGCATTGTTTCTCACACCATCTACTCGATAGGCACCTTGACACCATGCACCATTTGCACAACTCACAATCATGAAACAGATTTGTGCCCCTTAATGGAAACATTCGGCACCTCTGCACTCAATGTAGTTTCCAAATCTAGGAAAGTGCGAGTACCCTTAGTACGCCACCAGAAAAGCACAAGCTTGCTCTCACACAAACCACCACAATGGAAATTCCTCCACCATTCAACGTCGACGACACACGACACCACATACGATTCATCTCATCATGCATGGGAACCATGACTCGTGCTGTCTGCTCATCTGTAATTGGTGTCGAGATCACTACAACTACAACAGTAGTTGTACCATCGGTGAAAACTCAACCCGTCTACACCCTCTCAACCTTATTTGGTTCCACAACATCAACTATGGAATCATATTCATGTCTGTCGACCTACACCATTAGGCCCATACCAATTCCTCACGACCTCTCACAAACCAATTCCCCCTTAGATATCTTGTTTCATCCAGGTAAGGATATTCTAGAGGCCATGATGGAACCAGATTGTCCATGGGACTCAATGCATCACCACTCATTTTTTATTCCAGAAAAAACATTCAGACCTAACAACCCAGAAAACCAAGAGATATACGCCATTGAATCTAAAGACTTCCTCCCATCTAGGAAGGTAGAATGGTTCAAAAATCCCATCCCGACGCCCGATGCATTTGAAGAAGGGAATATGTCGAATATTTCGCCAACCATTAAGGTGAATATATCGAGAAAACCAGGAAAAATCGAAGAAATATCATTGGGGGAAACATCCTCCCCAGACGAGGTAGTCACTTACAAAAACTTGTTACAAGAGTACATGAACATCTTCGCGTGGTATTTTTCAGAAATCCCAGAGCTTATCCCCACTATCTTATAACACCACATTGACACCTGGCCTAACATACCACCTGTCCACCAAAAACAACGTTACTAACACCCATCTAAGGTAGAAGAAATTAAGCAAGAAATTGACAAGATTCACAAAGTCGGGTTCATCTACCTAATCACTTACACATCATGGGTTTCCAACCCTGTTCTCGTCACGAAAAAATAGGGCACCATTTGAGTCTGCACCGATTTCCAAGATTTGAACAAATATTGTCTCAAGGACAACTACCCTACCCCATTTATCGAGCAAGTCATTTATTCTTGTGCCGGTCATGAGGCCTTGTCTTTCATGGATGGATTCTCAGGGTACAATCCAATTCATATATGGCACATGGATCGGTACGAGACAACATTCACCACCCCTTGGGCACATTTGCATACCAGGTTATGCCTTTCGACCTTAAAAATGTTGGAGCCACCTTCCAGCGGGCCATGAATTATACCTTCCATGACCTAGCCCACCTCATCTTAGCTTATTTTGACGACCTCACCGTACGATCCAAGAAATGAAGCGATCATCTGGAGGATTTACAGTTGGTATTCCAACGATGCCGACACTACAACTTACGCTTGAACCCTCTCAAGTGTGTCTTCTACGTTAATGCAGGTAGACTATTAGGGTTCATCGTATCCTGACAAGGGATCAGAGTGGACCCCCTCAAGGTCCAGGCAATGAAAGAGGTGCCACCACCCAAAACTCTCAAGAAACTTCAAATCTTGCATGGGAAAGCCAACTTCTTAAGACACTTTTTCGCCAACTATGCCACTTGTGTGCAAGTATTGCTATGCCTACTCCATTAGGATATCCCGTTTAAATGGAATGATCAGGCTCAAAAATTGTTTGAGGTGCTAAAAGACACATTATATTCAGCCCCTTTGATTAACACACCAAATTATGACAAAGACTACACCCTATACCTATCAGCATCAAACAGTGCCATAGCTGGGGTGTTAGTCCAAGATGGAATAGATGGTAAAGAACATGTAATCTATTACGTCAATAAGAACTTATCTGGCCCCGCTTTAAGATATGATCCTGAAGAAAAAAATTCCCTAGCCCTTGTACACGCAGTACAAAAACTTCAACATTACATCATCTTGCGGACTACAATAGTCATAGTAGCTATCAACCCCATGAGATATCTGCTAACCCGTCGTCTAATGAACCAAAAATACCTTCAATGGGTAGTCATACTACAAGAATTTGACCTACAGTTTAGCTCCCCCAAGAGAAAAAAATATTTAATCTTAGCTGAGTTCATCACTGACCTCCCAAGTCTGACTAAAATATCCCCAGTCAACGACTCACTACCAGATGAACGTCTATTTCTAGTGACGATTAAAGATCCTTGGTACAATGACATCCTCCTATTTCTACAAACCCAAAAGTTCAAGCCAAAGCTCAAATGTGACGACCGAAGGCGCATACGCCACTAGGCCCCCTAATGCCTCCTCATGGGGAATGTCCTTTATCGATGAGGCGTTGACACTATTTTACGCCACTGCCTCATGCATGACCAAACTGAGCAAGCTCTAAATCACTATCATAGTGGGGCTTGCGACAACCACCTCTCACGGATGGCTATCGCCCAAAAATTCCTATAAGAAGGTTATTTTTGGCCCACCCTATTCTATAATTGCTTTCAAGTAGTCAAACGATGGGAGCGATGCCAACGCTTCACCCACAAGGCAAGAGCACCTCCAGCTCCTCTACACCCGGTCATTGTAGCCAATTCCCTTTTGAAAATGGGGAATCGACATTATGACTTGCAACCCTGCTTGTTTGGTAACCACAAATACATCATTGTAACCATTGACTATTTCACCAAGTGGGCAGAAGCCATGCCCACATATGACAACACGGCCAAAACCGCAACACGATTTCTCTTCAACCATGTCATCTCATGATTTGGTGTGCCTAAGGAATTAGTCTTCGATCACGGAAAGCATTTTGAAAACGAAATATTCCAGGAGTTGTCTCATCACCGAGGATTCACACGTGAATTCGCATCACCATACTACCCCTAGTCCAATGGATAGGTAGAATTTGTTAACAAAGTACTCAAAACAATGTTACAACATATGGTCAATAACCATAAAAAAAAAATTGGCACCATATCGTTTTTTCAGCCCTGTGGGCATATCGCATGACAGTGAAAACCTCAACAAGATTCACACCTTTCCAACTAGTGTATGGAGTAGAAGTTATGATTCCCATTGAACGCAAAATCCCCAACTTACACGCAGCCATCGAACTCCTCGATGATACCTAGTATTTAGAGCAACGATTTGTACAGTTATAACTCATCGACGAATATTGACAAGAGTCACTCCAACATAATGAGGCACATAAGGGTAAAAGCATAATTCGACTCCAACATCACCCCTAACTCATTTTTAGAGGGGGATTTAGTCCTCCGCTATGATGTTGCAAAAGAGGCTTTAGGACCCAGGAAGTTCAAAACATTATCGGAAGGTCCTTACATCATAAAAATTTTCCTCCTCAAGGGAGCATACATCTCGTCAGAGCCCAATGGTACATGCGTAGCTAACCCTGTCAATGGGCTCTACCTCAAAAAAATTTACCCATAAGGGAAGGAAGTCTTAGCCTTAGAGATAAAATGCATGTATCATAATTTTTTGAGATGATCACAATCATCGAAGACTTGCTCTAAAAAATGATGTAGTGTCACAGATGGATCTTCCCCCCATCCACTATTTTGGATTTGTTGATGGAGCCTCACGATGGTCGCAAAATTTAGTAGCAGCCGCCTGGGCCATATACTACCCTGACTGGTCACCTTTCCTCACCAACGAAGTATGTATCGGATCAACTACCAATAATCAAGAAGAATATGATGCAGTCATCGGGTTTTTGAGCGATGCCTCCAACCAGGGCAGTCGCCATCTACCTATCTATCTTGATTCCCATCTAGTGGTTTCATAGTTAAACTGGGATTTTGAAGTAAAAAATTCACACCTATTTAGGAAGTACTTTCATGCACGACGATTAAGTCGTCATTTTGATCACATAACATTTACACATGTAACAAGAAAGCAAAACTAGACAGTAGATCACATAGCTAACCAAATCCTAGACTGGAAAGCATCTCATATAAACCATCATCCATAAAAAGGAAAAACATGAAAAGATAAATAGCCATAATAGGTACATAACATCCATCAATTAACACAAATAATAGCCATAGACACATCATAAGAGCTACAAAAAATATACATCTCGCATATATACATAAAAAAATATATGAGTCCCACTATACAAGTCATGTCCCTAACCATAATGTTAGTAAAAAAATATATCTACATGTCATCAAAATAGGGAAGCATCCTCATAATTGGGACTTTCCCTGAGCATGCAAATATCCTTAGGGCTGAGCCCCGCTTGGTGGGTCCTCTGGACCCACGGCTGCACCCAGTGCTAGTACAGGTGCAACAGCCAAAACTGCAAGTGTCACACGAAGCAAAGTGAGGTGATGCGCCCTCTCTCGAGCCATATATCGTCAAGATCATCAAAAAATCCCTGGGTCGGCATAGCCCGGGTTAATCTCTCTAACCGACTCCATGATTCAGCTAGATCAGCTGCACGAGCATCCACAACCTCGACCCGAGCCTCTTCTGCCAACACCCTAAGGTCAGCAGCAACCAAATACTCCTAAACCAGCAAAACATGAGCCTCAGCCACATCAGCACGGGAAAGGAGGGAATAATCCCCTCCGACAAATGCAACACTATTTCCCTCCCCTGAAGGGACCCCAAAACCTCTCTTCCCCCCAACCTGGGCTTGACCGGCCCCACCTGGGACCCTCCTTAATGGTTGATGTCCCACCAAGTGGGCAGTAGGATGCCCTGCCACACCCACATTTTCAAGAGAAATAAAAAATAGTGTCAGTGTCACCATAAAAGACATATAAATATACATATATTAAAATCCTCAAAAAATGCAGAAAAACATCAAAGGTCGTACTTGTTGTACCCCATGTGTAACTGGCAGGAAGACCCATATTTGGGACCCCCCGGAAGTCCATCGCCGAGTATGGGTAGTCTAGAAACTTCTCTAGGTTCGCCTGGAACCATGCCTCAAGGGTCGCATCCCAATAGCAACCAGCCTCCCCTCCTCCACCGTGGGGCATCACGGGTGCTCACCGCTGCATCCGATGATCCCTAAGAGGACCCAGGGGCACTGGCACAAAAGGTCTGAGCATCACCACCCTCTCATACATAATACTACATAAGATGCTCGCATATGTGAAGATCTTGGAATATCCCCTCTGGGCCTTCCCTAGTTTTGTCACCATGCCATCGAAGACATGATGAGCCTAGTCATAGAAGTGACCAGCCCATAGCCGGTGCAAGACGCCAATATGTGGACCCGACACCCTATTGGGCAGTGATGACCCTATCAGACGAACTATCATTGCCAGGGCACCCCTCTCAGCTAAATCTGTCACAAAGCTGATACGAACGCATCCTTGTGTAATTGAGTCGAGACCATAATGCTCCTCAGCCCAACGCCGGATGTTCACTCTCCTAGGGGGCAGTTGGTGTGGAAGAGTCCCCCCCTGAGGCAGTAAACCAATCATGAAGTAAATGTCTATCTCCAGTTGAATGATGACATATCTGTGGCACAACACCATAACACGTCGTCTCCTATTCCAACAGGCGACCAGGAACCGAAGAAGGCTATCATGTGACCTCAGTATGTTTCTATCTAGAAATTTGAGCAACCCCCATTGTGCAAAAAGCCCCCGACCATCGGAGTCTTGGGCCATAGCTACTCAAAGGTCGGGTCAGTCTCTCTCACGCCACAACATTGTGTTACCAGAGAAAAACCAAAAAATCAGTGACTAAAACCCAAAAAATAAAAATAAAAATTCAATTTTTTTTAGCATCATCGCGCCTGTGTAGAGAATAGGTGAGATGACCGTGCGTCTATATGAGATACAAATGCGTGCATCATCGCAAAAATCCTTTTCCAAGCACGAAGGCCTCACGTGAAGGTTTCCTTCTGCGGGGTAGCCTCGATTGCCTGCGCAATTGAAGAAAAAAATAGACATGAAGTCCATATAAAATCACATTTGTACAGACACCCCAGGAAAAAAAGTGATAAAATTACAAAGTTAGATGTTTAGGGCCCTACTTGACAATGATGACGCGAATCCCAAGTACTCAGGCCGATCGCAATGGCAAGAAAAGCTTAGGAGCAAGGGATCAGCTCTGACCTCAGACTCTAAAATGACACAAATGAGTCAAAATGAGCCATATTGGCCCATATATTGCCCTTTCCTCATTACTCTATAGACCATAATTGGACCTCAGAAAGCCCAGTTGCAAAACCGCAAGAAACATTGTGATCAACCCTTCATCGTGTTCAAGCTAGGCCCCATACATCCACGCCTCAGAAAAAAGTAATTTTTTTTTTCAGTCACATAAGGTATGCCCTCTCTTATTGCTTTACATTCAAATCTATTTTCAATATGTTTGAAAAAAAATATGCTTTTTACTTGGGGTATTGGTTGAAGGTATTACAAACACACCGAATCACCATATTCCCTAGTAACTAAAGGTACAAGAGAAAGTATCATTCTATCCCTAGCATGATAGGCTCCCCAAAGAAGCTTTGCATATCCTCACATCATTTTTCCCACAAAAATCAACCATAGGTTTCATACATCCAACCATGTTTATCATCATCCCACCTTGCACATGATAAACAGTCTTGCAGGTCAGTACAACCTCACCCTCCATGGCATCCACCACTCATGTAGACCATACACCAAAGGTTTGAGCCATGGCCATAAATTTCAATTCCAAGAACTACTTCATGTTCATTCATCTGTCATACATCAAGTCAAGTTTAACCCATGTCATGTTAAAACCCCTTTCCCGGACTACCATTCTCATAAGAAAATAAAATATGCACCACCGCGTCTCACAATTGGCCTATCACACCCTCACAAGCATAAGCCCATCTGCGAAACTTTTTCATTCGCATCATCATCCCACACCGAGACCAACCAAGGGCCCCCACCCTCAGCAAAACACCTTCCTCACACCATAGTGACGAATTATTTTCATGTTTATAGGGTCACCCGTCTCCATTCTTATACATCCAAACCCATTCTATATTCTTTTGGAAAGTGTAAAAAGATTTTTTTTAGGAGAGCAATCCCACCCATCCATTCACATTTCTCACCTGGAAGCAGTCCTTAAAAACCCTTGGTTAGAGCTACGCATTCTTTACCACACCCCACCATGTCACTCATAGCAACCATACACCCACCTTGGATGTCCTACTGACTTCAGGGATTTCCTCACCAAAAATTGTTATGACTTCCACCATTCACATTTATAGCTCCGACCTCAAGCGACTTAACTACCTCATCAGTTATAGCTATTTATCGTCATCATGCTTAAGTTAACCTATCACACCATGCCCTGCTACATCAAAAACCCTAGTCCCTTGCATCAATACTCATCTCGGTCGGTTTATGCTTCCTTCTTGTCGACCACAACAAACATTTTCCAATAAGGAGGTAGTACCTTGGATGACTCCTCACCTCAATACGGGCATCCCTAGATGGCACGATGGGAATCATCATTGCCCATTGATGTCATCGATCCTCTTGACATTCGACTTCAAGATAAACTTTCATTTCAAGATGGTATCGTACTTCATAACTGCTGCATTCTGTCAAAATTTGTCAAAGACCCGTGACTTGATAAGAATCTCTTTAAGCAATGCTTGCACGGGAAGGTCCCCAACAGTCAAAGACCCATGCATACAATGAGAAATTTTTATAAACAAACATGCCATACCAAGATTATGCGTTTAGGCACCATATTCAACCT
The DNA here is from genome assembly GCA_034641835.2 of Pinus albicaulis. Classification (NCBI taxonomy): domain Eukaryota; kingdom Viridiplantae; phylum Streptophyta; class Pinopsida; order Pinales; family Pinaceae; genus Pinus; species Pinus albicaulis. Next base: position 916,973,791 of record CM076584.1, read on the forward strand.
TATTTCAAAGAAAAAAAAACGCCTCAGAGGGCATCGACAACCATCGTCATCAGCCAGTAGCATGTAACTACCAAAAAGTGACATTAACAAAACCTATATCTGTCAAATAAGCTTAACTATTCAAAACATCACGAGCATGGAGCATGCCCGCCTCTTAGACATATTTTATTCATTCTATCTCTTACAGGTTTCCAACAGAGCACGATGTCTTTTTTACTCATAATATATTTTGGCTATACATTTCTTCCTAGATCTCATACATTAGGGGGAAACTGTTCACACTGGAAAATCATACAGGAAAATGACATTAGAAAATGTCAAGCAGAAGGTACAAATAAAGATTTACAGGGAAGAAATACATTCGAGGAGCTAAAAATTTAACATTTCCTAAGGTCAGTAGGCAAATTTTTTAGATTGTACACAAAAAGCATTGGCCTTGAGCGCGCATTTTGGCTTTTCCTTCGATCGCTGTGAAGAGCGCGACTATCCCTCCAATAGTTGCACGGTCCTAGAGATGCAGAATTTCACCATCCGGGACCACTTGGCACACTTGGAGAAAAAAATTCTCACTCAAGCTAACCAAGTACAGTCACCTTTGAGCCACCTTAAGGCTTTAGTGCAACACACAAAGGAATCATACCCCCACTCTTGTGTCAACTTCCATCTTGGACCAAGAGAGGGAGGGAAATTTTGGAAATTTTCTATAAAATCCAGTCATGTTAAGAGAAATGGGAGACACACTGTTGTGCTGGCCAAATTTCTCTTCAGCAAACCAACTTGTTTTGTCCAGTAGTAAGAGGATTGGAAGGATTCAGTTGTTGGCCATCCAACACCTCAATCCAAGAGAGGATAGTTCACCATGTGTTCATCGATCTACCATCCTTTGAGAGGGAAGAGAGGCTTGCTGGAAACTTGAGGGGAAGAGACCCCCTTGTCTTGGATATTAGAGCTTGGTAGCTCGAAGGATCCACTACAAGAGATTTAGCATTCTATCTTCTAATACCACCAACACCTAATAAAGGGAGAACGCTTTCCATTGTTGATTTATTAGTGTGTTTTCTCTATTGAGCGTGTTTCTTGTGCATGTTGTTTTGTTTTTGTTTCATTTTTTATGTGGCATGCTATGTTTTTATTTAACTTAGCTTACTACATGTTGAAATTGTTCCATTAACGTTTGAAAAACCACTTTGACCTGTGACTTGCTTGTAGGTAAGAAACCTCCCTACTAAGCATAGTGTATTCCGTTCTCCCATGCACCAAATGCACTACCACAACAAGGTTAGGAAAAACCACTATGAATCCAAGAAATCATCCATACTAATGACAAATCATAACCAAGAAATCACATGCATGTATGATGCATGCCAAAACTATCAAGGAAATCATACATTCAACTCGATTCCTAAAAAGCAATCCCGTTGTAGTTGTTGATCCCGCTATTCCCTTGTGCTTTCCCACTTTCCTTTTCTTTCTTCCTCCAATTCTAAAGTATGCCACAATGATCCATGAAAGTCCAAGTGTGTAAGAGTATGAGATAGAGAATAGAATAGAGAGAGAAATTCACCATAGAACTATCAAAAGCTAACACTGAAAAAAATCCTAACCAACAAAAGCCAAGAATTGATCCTCATAAGCCTTTTTATCATTGAGGCCTCTATTTCCTTCAATTTCCTTCTCATGCAAATATGTGACCTTTCACCTTCCTTTTATCCTATTTTCCTTTATTTTCATAAATAAAATGAAAATTAATGCCTCTTTTCCTTTCCAAACCTTTGCTAATTTCCTTAGCCATAATTAAACTTTAAGTGACACCCACTAGGAGGTTTTTCCCACCATTTAGCCTAGAATACATATCCTGTGACCTTGGTCTTATATTTTCTTACATGGAATTCCAACAGGGGTTGTTACAGAACCCTCCGCCTTGGGGGAACACCATCCTCGATGTTCTATGACACGTGCGACCAAAATACTGCTGAAGACAAAACATATTTCCCATGGAGATTTATAACATAGTTCATTGCAGTATTTACAATGAACACCATTGAAAACATGACAAACATACAGTTACTAGATATTTATAATGTAAATCATTACGGCATTTACAATAACAACCACATATACAATCATGCACATTTGCTTAAACCAACAGATAATCATAATGTCTATGGAGATTTATAAACAAAACTCAATACAATATTTGCAATAATATACACATATGCACATTTGATATAACAAACAAATAAAAGGATAAGGTGCATGTATCAACAATAATGGAATCCATAGGCTGACACCTCCACCCTCAAAATAATACCATGATTCACCTCCTTCCCAAGAAGTCCAAAATCCACTTCCAAATTCAAAACCTGCATCCAATATCTAGCACTACAATCCTTGAGCTACTCGTTCTCTCAGTGAACAATTATCAACTCATTGTTTAAGGGCACACTAACGATGTGATTTTGCTTCCATTTGAAAATTCTGATGAAAAAAATCAATGTATTCCCCAACCTTCAATTCTCTACTACACAGTCCCTTGGGCAATCCGGCCACCCCCCTTCTGTGCAGTCACACACCTTTCCAGTTTCACAGGCATCCCCTTCTCTGCTACACAATCCCTCGGGCGACCCCTCACTTGGAAAGGTTTCTTCACATCAGAAGGTCCAAAAACCAATCCATATCTCTACCTTAAAACCATAATACTGGTCATAGAGTGCTCATGGAAATCAATGGACACTATTGGGTGCTAGTGTCCCACAATGGCCCTGCTCCTGAAGTGCTTTACTAACATATTGTTGCATGTTCAATTTCCTTTCACTTTGTTGATGGTCCTTAATGACTTCATCAACATTGGGGGAAACTACCCGGTCAGGACCCTAAATTAGATCCTTTTCTATTTGGAATGATGAATCTAACTGGAATTTTGGGACTAGTTTCCCTTAGAATACAACTATATGGGATGTAATGTATGTGATTAAATATTCTAACTAAGAAATTAAATAAGAACTAATATAAACTATTACTAAATCTGGGTAAGCTCATAGCATATGTGTTACAAAGATGTCACAATTGACATGACAATATAGATCACCATGTAACCATGCTATTAACTCAATAAAAGAAAATTAATTTAATTAAATTAATTTGTATAAAACATCACATATACTGAGATCTAGTTGTTCAAAAATACAACTTAAATTTCAATCAAACACATCAATATTGATGATGAAATATTGACAAACATACATATAATGTGAACAGTAACATTAAACCATTCCATTCAAAGCAAATTTACAAAAAAAGGATAGTAGTACCTGATACACCATATATATGCTCATCATGGAATATCAAGTGGTTCGGCTTTAATATTAAGAAAAAATTAATTATAGTAGTGCAACTTTAATCTATTCTTACATAAATTCACAACCCCTTCTCCATCATGGAGAGGGAATTTATAGTCTTTCAATAAAGGATAAAAATAGATTGATATAACAACACTCCAACAATGGTAACAATAAGGTGAAAATTTGGAAATATTTACAACAACTTTCCATGCTTAGGAAGAAGACGTTCCAATAGTTTTTTGTTGCAGATTGTAGATATCGATCAAATTGTTGAGCTCGGGTGGAAATTTGGGCCTGATCCTCATTGGACCTGTAAATATAACCTTTTTCAAAGCTGGAAACATTTGTATGGTGACATTTGAAAGGAATTAGAGAAGCAACAATTGGTTGTGCGACTTTACTAAGAACTACCAGTGATGCTCGAGATTAACCTTGGTCAATTGATCAATTATTTAAACGACCTTCTTGCAATGTTCCCACTACGTCTTTGAAAATACAAGTATCTTCAGGACAACTCAAAATGAGATTGGATTGTAGTAAATTATCATTGATCGATTCAATAATAGAGCTGGAAATTTCTCGGGCCTCATATACAACTGCTACGGCCTGCTTCATTCGGATATCCCATTCCTTGAACACAATAATTTTATGAGATTCATAAATTTTAGGTAGATTAACAAATTTACCTTCTTCACTTTCTTGCCAATTGATGAAACTTGAGATATTTTTTATCAATTTACTCAAAATAATTTGTCATATCTGATAATTGATCAACAAGAGAATCGACAGTCTTGCATTGATATTGAATTATTGCCAACTTATGGTAGAAAATTGTCTATTTTTTACAAGGAGAGTATTCAATTAGTTGGCCTCCCTTTTGAATTTTTTTAATTCACGACTGACAAATGTTTTTCAATCTTTTTTTTCATTTCTTGAATTTCATCATTTCTAACCTGTAAATCTGTTTCATATTGGACCATGAGGGATTCGAACTTCTGTTGTAGTTCTGTTAACTGTGACTGCCAGTGGTCATTGATATTTTGATTTTCAATCTCAATATTTCGCTCTAGTAGGGCGATTTTCTCCTCTTTCTCCTTTATAAGTTGTTGAAATTATGCAGCCTTATCAATTTTTGATGAGGCATAAGCACCAACGAACTGAGTGAGTCTTCCTAACTCCTTTTTTGGTTTGGTAGCTGAGCCTTTCCATAAAAATTCAAAGGAGGAAACATTTCCAAATACTAATGCATGTGACTGATCAAGTTTTCTCTTCTTTCTTCCTATTTTTACTACAACCTTGTGCTTAGGACTGTAGAAAATATCCAATGGAGGGATCTCCTCAATATTGAAAATAATTTTGGAGGAAGGAAAGGAAGGAATAATTTCAATATCCTTTTCATCATGTTATTTCCTAGTCATCTTCTTTGCTTTGAAACTCTTTTCAAGTTTCTTAGGAGTGTCCTAAACATTAATTTGATGCAAAAATTTTACAGTTTGAGGCTCGTCATTTTTGGAATTTAGATTTTGGTTAAAATATTTCCAGATTTCATCAAATCTAGGAACAATTACAAACCATTCTATCTGAGAAGAAGAGGAAGCCACAACTCCTTTAGGTTGGGGAGGTTCTATTAACAATCAATAATTTGTAATCTAAACATTATCACTTGAAAGTTTCTCCCGAGGTACCTGCAATAAATCCATAGGAGGAATGGATACTCTGGAGGCTCTTTATTGTGTAAATTTATCCTTTTACTTAGGGGTCAATTTCTCTTATGCTCTTTTCAACACTATAAAATAAGAAGAAGACTGCTCAAATAGACCATCCAATCTATCAGGTCCATGAATAAATTGTCTGAGATTCTATGACGCTGTGAAACTATAGACTACAAAATTAGGGTCATATTTCCTATTAGAAATAGTAGGAAGACCGAGGGCCTGAATATATTTAATTTAATTCTTTTCGTGCTTATAATTAGCCAAGGAAAATATACCAAAATTAGGTGGAAAGGTCAGCCACATCCTTTTATTTGATCCTTTAATAGTTTTAGAAATGTCATATCCTATAGTTTGATAGGATATTTCTCTACTTAGAAGTTTATATGGAATGTATAATGGCAAGACACGAGGGTGAGTGAAACTTCCATAAAATCTAATATATGTAAAATAATCTTCTTCGAACCAATTTCCAACTCTCTGGAGATCATCTTTAGCTTATGGAGACATCCGAGGTGGCTTAGATCGAAAAATAACTTTATAAATTGGTAATATGACTTTGTGATAGATTTGATAAAAATGCTTCTGATACTTTGATTCCTATAGGGTATCATGATAAACATGGATGGGATTTGGATCTTGGAGAGTCAATTTCCAGCCCATAGAAGGAAAATACTTTGAAAAACACAAATAATCCATGATGTAGGCATACATATATAAGGGAAGGATTTTATTTCCAGAAATATTGGTCCTTTCCTAAAAGATAGAATATGAGAAGACAAATTATTTGATAATATAGTAACCTAATAAAAATAAATTCCTCTGAGGCTCCATCTATAATAGGTACCCATTCATCGGGAAATTTTTACACATTAGGTTGCACATGCAACCTACACATCTTAGCAACGACTTGGGAGAATGAACCGGTGAGAGAATCAACATAATACTTACCACTTTCTTCTTCTTTATATTCATTTCGGTCCTTTCTCCAAGGTATGATTTTCTCCAACGGGTGACCATGTTCCTTTATAAAAGTCTCAACATATTCTTTATTGTATTTTTATTGTGGACTAGGAATATGGTACATGCTCTGAAAATCATTGCTTGAAAAATACCTAATGAGTGTGCTCTTGCTGGTATGAATTTTCCTATCAGAAATATCTATATTCTCCACAAACCATCGAACCATATCTATATAAGGGAGAAGTCATGGCTTGGATGATATTCTATGCAAAAAGGAATTAGAAGCATCACTAACAGTAGCTTCTGAAACCTTGGTGCTATCGTCAACAATAATCACTCTTTGAGTAACCCCGTGTTTTTCATCTTCAAAATACTTGTAGAATACTTCCCAAGAGGAAATCCCAACATCTTTAGTACAAACCGTATAAGAAAATAATCCCCCTCCAGGATTATTTTCAACAATATCTTCTATGAATGGACGAGAATATTGCTACTGTGATGGAGCCTTTTTCTTGGTTTTTCCTTCTTTCGTCATTTCTTCGTGATGCTAGGAATTAGAGCTTTCCTGTAATGGAGATACATAGGATATTAGCAAAAACACTTTAGCGAAAGTTAACGTCGACGAACAATACACTTTGCAATAATAAATCCCTTTTTGAACAAATCGTATGACATCAAAGTGAATTAAATGAGAAGTTTTATGTTTCGATACTTATTAAAACCATTAAAATACACTAAGTACACTAACAGGAATCCATGTGAAACAAGCCACATCAGATTATTAGAAGCGAAATATCGAAGATTAATTCAAATTAAAGTTACATTTTACCAAATCTCCTAAATGAAGAGTTTTCAATAATACAACAGTTATAGAAAGAAATCCTAAAAATAGTCTCAAAATAAGAGCTCCGATGAAACATATGAAAGGCTTATTGGAATCATTGTTTTCAAAAGGCATATAAAGTGCATTGCCAAAGTATAGAATCTCGATAAAGAACTACCCAAAATCAAATATTATAATAATAAAAGTGTATCAGAGGTATTATTTTTAAAGAGGTTCCGATGAAAGAGGTTCCGATGAAAGAGGTCCGATAAAGTATCATGAAGGCTTGAGGAATTTCAGAGGAGTCTATTTTCGGAGGTATAGTAAAAATTCACTTCCAAAATGAAAAGTTTTGAAACAAATATTTTAATATAAAGTTTTCGGGGTTAAAATCTCAGAAGAATTCCTATATTACCTTTTAAGATATTTAAGAGCTACGAAGAAAATTCTTTAAATATTAATAAAGGCATTTGGAGTCAGACTTCGAGGAAGAACCTTTTCTTAACACTAATTTATAAAACTTACGAAATGGGGAAGTTCCGATAACAAAGAGTTTGTGATGAAAAGAGATCTTGGGTATTAGCCAAAATCCCCTTGCATGTAAAAAAATTCGAACCTGGGCCTGTTGGTTATGGCCCACAAGTTGTGTCGGAAGCGTTCTAGGTTTTAAACCTTTTATATTTTACAACGTGGATCTACATTAGCCATTCATACATAGGAGTCTAAACAACTATCGCAATCATTACAAAAAGCTCACGGCCATACATAATACAAATACACGGAAAACTATATACAATTCACTCCAATCCACATATACGGATCTGAAACATATATAGCTGCTTCTATAAATATCGGCGGGTCCGCCACTCCACCTACTCCGATGCGATGCAAGTCTTTACTGCTCCGATCCGATACAATTGGCGATCGCAAATCGCAAAACTGTAATATCACTTGACTAACACTCGTTCCACAATGCGATGGTTGTTAGAGATCGCAGATCGCAATTTCAACTGTTGACTTCACAAATCGCACTTTTCCAAAGTTGCGATGCGATGGATGTCGCAGATCGCAAATCACACTTTTCACTTTTCGCCTTTGTTTCTCCAAATCTGCGTTGCGATATCTGGACCCGATCTCCTTTTAAACTATTTTATAACTGATCGCATCCGTTCCAAAATGCGATGTAGCTTACTCTGCTCCTCTGCGATTACTGTCATCACGTACAACAATCTCCACCTGGTCTTCACTACCCAGCAGTTGAGATCTTTACTACTCAACGCCTTTGCACACAACTTCCACTATGGCAGTCAATTTACATAAACTCAATCCGACATTACACACACACACAGTTATAATCGACCTTTATAACAGTTATACGACATTTTGGATCGCCATCGATCCTGAAGTGATCGATGTCGATCAACAAATATGCAGCACAGGATTTCGCTCATAAGTTAAACTATAGAAACCCATAACTCAATAGACAGAAAATCGACATAATATATAGTTTGATTATATACAAAAGATCACTTAATCTAAGGCATTGCAGCCTTAGCCAATAAATCCACACCGATTACATTGTGTTCTCACTCGCACTCCTTCACAACGCCTATCTATTCCTATAGATATATATCTCTATCGCTGTTACATTACATTTATATAAGAAGCGTTAGATAGGAAGGATCGATTAGATCCTTTCCTTATTTTTCTCCAACGAAAGCTTTCCTTTCCATAATACATGCATGGCTGTTAACAATAGATAAGTCTATCGAGACATATCCGCTTTAAATCCACTTTAAATCTGTTTTAAAACAGATTTCACCTATTTTCTCCTTCGATTCAGCTTTGTTGTCCACGTCCTCCTCGCTCTGCTTTGGATTCTTCTTTGATTAAGGAGGGGGTTAGATGCTCCTGCATCAGTTTGCGATATAGAGGGAACTTCGGGAGTGGGCCAATCAGAACTCTACTATTTCGTAATGTTTATGGAATAAAACTCTGATAAGGTTTGTTCCAATAAAGGGATAGGCCCTAAGTTTTATAAAGGTTTTGTTTGAAAGTGCTTATGACTAATTTCACTTATTATCCCTTAATAATAATAATAATAATAAACAAAGCATTTTATTTAAAAAAACTAAGTATACTAGATAAAGGGTCCCCATTATTTATTAGGAACTAACTAAAAATGGGGGGTTGTTGTTTTGCTACAATTGGCAATACACTGGGCGAAACATTTATCTCCGTTAAATAAATTAAATTTAAATAAATAAAGGAAGATAAAAATTGAAAAGACTAGAATTCTGAAATTCAAATTTCTAATAACAATTTCTTTGAACAATATAGAGATCTTGTTAGATCTAAGACTTTTGTGATCCATAATGTAGATAAATATCTTTCAGATTAATCACATCATTAGGATTAGGTCATAATCCTAATGATGTGATTAATTCGAAAGATATTTATCTAAATATACAGATCATTACCTTCAAACTTCATAACCTATTATTCATGAAATACTTTAGATATCTTTGACAGTCATTTTATAATCTCAGTTGTAATGATGAAATAAATAACTATTAAGAGTTTTGCATTAAGATAGATGCCTTTGTCACTGTGGTGCCACTACTGCCAATAGGTGTCCATAACCTCGACAAGGTTACCATTTAACAAATAAATACCAGTATCCCATCCAATAGTAAAGATTTTAGAGGCCCTTACTCAAATTTATATAAATTTTATTTTTGCTTGAAGCCATTGTCCTGGTTTGGTGACGAGATATTGAAAATTCCATTCACAAGTATTAATGATATTGAATAAGCTGGCTCATGATGAGACCTCTTATCTTACAACTTTTGGCTATATGCCATTATCCTAGCTTGGTGACCATATTTGATAATGTCAATACCATCACTTCCCCACGATCATGGTAAGTTGTCTCTTATTGAGACCCCTTATCTCTCAAATTTATTATTTTTGAACTACACTCTAAAAATATTAGATTAGTGGATAGGGAGGTAAGTCTTATCCTTAAGAGTTGTGGATGAAAGTGAGAGTCGTAAGATGCTAAAACCATTTTCATAGTGTTTATCTAATACAATAATTGTTCTAGAATATTACTAGTCATAAGACACAATTGTCTTTTTAGTGATTTAGGTTATGAATAATTCACAAAATAATGGAAAAGAAGTGAGAGACTGTCATTTTAAGAAATTATGAACATCATCATAATAATCATTTTATAAAGAGTTTCATTTTTGTATATGAATTTCATGAAAATGATTAGATAATAAATATGATAACCCAAGTATAGGGTTAGGAGAGTAACATACAACAAGACTAACTTAAAAACACATTGGTAATTACATATGATTATTTACATATTTACATCACAGCATGAGTCCTTAAGATTTTTTTTTTTTAAAGATTAGCCCATTCACGGGGAGGGAATCTCTCCTACCCTATAAATATTGGAGAATAAAAGTAGATGGGCCAAGTTTTTCAATGATATGAAATGGTTCAAGCCAATGTTTCTTGAGCTTTGCATGTTTACCTCTCTCTTCATGGGTTTTATCCCATTTTAGAACCAAATCTCCAACTTCAAAAGATTTGTTCCCAACTGAACTTGCATCAAACCATGACTTAATAGTGTTTTGGTGTTTGGAATGAGTTTGTTTTATTTTTTCTCTCCCTTCTTCTAATTTCAGTACTTGAGGCAATTTTAATTGGAGAGTAAAGCAGGGTTGTTCTTCAATTGATTGTAATGGGTCTAAGGAAGGTAAAGCTATATTAGGAGGCAACACAACTTCTTTTCCATAAACTAGATAATAAGGTGAATTCCCTAAGGAAGCTTTGTGAGTAATAATGTTTGCCCATAGAGAAAAAATTAAAGCTTTATGCCAATTCTTTTTATTTTCATCAATGGTTCGCTTTATAATTCTTAAGAGGATTTTGTTAGTGGATTCTGCAAGATCATTCTCTTGGGATAATAATTTGCAGATTATTGAACTTTGAAACCCATTTTTAGTGCAAATTCAGTAATTACATTTCCAAAAAGTACGAAGCATTATCAAACATCACAACATTAGAAAGGACAAACCTAGTAATTATGTGTTGATCAATGAAATCAATAACAATCTCAGAATTGACCACCTTTAGGGGCACTTCCTCCACCTACTTAGTGACATAATCGGTAGTAGTTTGAATATACTTATGCTACTTAGAAGAATGTGGAACAATCTCACCTATGATATCCAACCCCCATTGTTCGATATTTACTGGTTGTAAAGGAAAGGTTGCTTTCTTCTCTCTTTGTGAATCGATCTAGAATATTTTGCACTTTCTTACATAATCACGTGTATCTTTGAACAATGTGGGCCAATAATATCTAGCATGAAGGATTTTGTGGGCGGTGGTTTCTCCATTATAATGTCTACCAGCTGGACCATCGTGTAATTCGTGCAACACCTTTTCAACTTTAGGCTTCTCCAAACATCTAAGCATGAAAAAATCATAATTTTTCCTGAACAAAACATCATTAATAAGTTGATATTGATTGTATTTCAATATTAATGCTCCTTAAAAAAAAAAAAAATTAAAAAATTAAAATAAAAATAAAAAAATTAAAAAATTAAAAAAAAAATCAAGTTATACTGGTGCATAACCATTTTTTAAATAGAAAATCAAATGAGAATATTGAGATTCAATATCAAGAGGATATACCTTTCAAACTTGAATGTTTTTACTTGATTCAACTTTTGATGTATCTTCAGATGCACCGATTACTAATCTGCAAAAACCTTGTCCTCTGACCATCTTAGTTTGTTTGATTTCAATATGATACTCTTGTAAAGTTGTGACCTAGCTAGCTCTTTTTTCTCCTAATTCCTTTTGGATAAGTAATTTCCTAACTGTTGGGAAATACACAATTAGTTTTGTGTGTGATTTTAAGAGAAAATGTCTAAAATGTTTGACTGATTAAAAAAAACAAAATCTTGTTTTTCAACTTCAGAATAATTTAATTTTTCTCCTTGTAAAGTATAACTATAAAAAGAAATTGGAGCTTCTATTTGGTATTGATTATGTTGAGTTAAAATTTCTACATATGAATGATCAGAGGCGAAATTATATAGGACAAACTCCTTGGAATAATCAGGAGACGATAATGAAGAAGCATTAATGATTGCTTGCTCCCCAATGTTTGTTTGTTTGTTTGTTTGTTTTTTTTTTTTTGCAGTTTGTCCCCATTTATAGATTGTCTTATTTTTAATCATGTTCTGTATAGGCATGACAATCTATGAAAAATCAGGAACAAATTTTTAACGAAATTGATTTGACCAAGAAAATATTGCATCAACTTCTTATTATGAGCCAAGGGAATTTCTAAGATAGCCTTGTCTCTTTCCGAGTCAATACTGATTCCATATTTCGAAATGATAAAACCTAGAAGCTTTCCTTCACTTAGAGAAAAAATGATTTTTTAGGATTTAAAAATATTCCAAATTTCCTGCATCTTTCAAAAATTTGCTTCAAGTCATTGAGATGATACTCCTTTTCTTTGAATGAACTGTGATATCTCTAAATATACAAAAAATTATTTGCTGATCAAACCTTTAAAAGTAATTTGAAATGGATCCCAAACATTAATCAAACCAAAAGGAACTTTTTTGGTAAGTGTAGGTTCCCCATTTGTTTCGGAATGTCGTCTTTAATCTATTTGCAAGGTGGATAATGATCTGGTTATACCTTGAAAAATCATCTAAAAATGACATAAGCTCGGACCCTGCAATAGACTACAAGATTTGTTCCATTAGAGGCAGAGCGAAGTTTTCCTTTTTTGATGCTCTGTTCAAATTGCTAAAATCAATACAAATTTGAGTATCCTCATTTTTATTTCTAACAGGGACAATATTTGACACCTACTTAGAATGTCTTATCAGAAAAAAATATTTTTCCTTTGAGCAATTTGTTCAACTTGGTCTTAATTTGAGTTTCAAGGTTGGGGTGGATTTTCGTAAGTTTCTGTTGAACTGGCTTTACATAAGGAAACATGGGTATGGTATGTTGTATGATAGAGGTGTCATATGTCTTAAAGTCATCATAACTCTAGGAAAAATGTCTTTATATCTCCTTAATAAATGTATAAAGGCAAAAATTTTGTCATGTGAGAGTCCAAGTCCTAAGTTAATGTCCTGAGGTTTATCCTCAAACCCTAAATTAACAAGTTCGAATCGTAAAGTACTACTCTATAGTTTACAGTTGGTTGGTTTCTTGAATCTATCCTTTAATTCATATAAATCCTCTAACTTCACTACAATTTTTGGTAATGAATTTTCATCGGAAGCCTTATTGAGCTACCTATCATGTCCATCTTCATCAATGATTTGGTCTGTATCATAACCTTCAGAAGTCAAAAAACTTAGGATATCATTATAATTGTTGAATACTCGCTAATTTGTGATGTTATCTGGGATAGAAGGGTGAAAAATCAGCTCTATTGAAAATCTATCTGGACTGAAGTCCTCAGGAGGAATGAGTTTGAAGTAACACTAGCCAAAAGTTCTACACTGACATTTTGATTTCTAGGAATTGGAGTTATGTTAAATGCCATAAAATGAGTAGCCAAAACTTGAATTAAAGATTGATAATGTTTCAGGTGATTAGAAACACAATGGATTTTATTACTTACCCTTTTTATAACGATCTTAGAATCATCATAAACTTTAAGATATTTCACGTCCACAGTAATGGTTTTTTGCAAACCTTGGACAAATGCTTCATATTCGGCTACATTATTAGTGAAATCAAACTCTAGCCCGTAGGAAATCATGATTTTATCTCCATTTGGATTAACTTAAATACATCCAGCTCCTGCACCATGATTTGAATTCGATCCATAAAAATAAAGTGTCCAAAATAAATTGTCAAGCTTATTTACAATATATTCTACAATAGTGATACACCTATATGAATCTGTTTGTGAGAAATTTTCTATTTGAGATGAAACAAAATCAACATGAAAAGGAGAATTTTGGCAGGAAAAATGCAAAAGAAAGACTCTGAATAATAGTTTCCCAAAATATTATTTTGTAAAAACTACCAGTTCATTTTCTTCATCTAAATTGGTCACAAATTACTTCATATGTTTCTCTCTATCGACTCTAATTTGATTTGGTTTTCCATTATAAGGGAGCCACAAGCGTGACCAATATGTTGTGAAGTAACCATGCAACTTTTCATACCAATCCCTACTTAAGATTACACCATAAAACTTAGGGATGTCAACTACCAATATATCAATGATTTGAAATGCTCTTGAATTGGAATATAGTCCACTAAATACCTCATTCATTTCTTCTAAAAATTTGACTTTTTTTCTATCCAGTTGAACAATTTTCACAACAGAATTATTAGGTGTAACATTTAGTTTAAGTCATACTGAATAAGGCATAATATTTGAAGAGGCACTTGAATATACTAAACAATTATGGACATTTTTGTTAAATATTTCAAAAGTCAGAAGAAATGGAGGGGTGTGGAAATTGGACCTATTTCCAATAAGAATTACATCTGAAGGATCCACTTTATCTAAGGGCACATTAGGTGGCTTAGTCTTTCCTTTCGAGGCTTTTGAAGCAAAAACAATTGAAGGCGATGGAGATGCAGGGACAACATTTAGCTCATTAAGTAACAATTTATGTTGTTGTTTAAGTTTACCAACCTCATATAAGGAGATTTAGAAGTACTCGTAGAAGAACCAGTAGACTGCTTTGAAGGTTTCTTAGACATACCTTTTTCTTTTGTTGAGTTATTGAAGATTTTTTGAGTTTTTCTTGATGGAGTATTGTCTACAACTCCTTTACTTCGAGTACTGATTGGGAGAGATTCTTCCTCTTCTTCATTCTCCGAAGCAGTGAGAATAAAATCCTACAAGCCATGAGCTTCTCCTCTCTCTTTTTCTTTTGTTTCTTCTGGAGATGTTTTCGTTTCTTCTTCTTCATCCTCATTATCATAATTTTCATTTGAAATTTGAGTAGGTGGCTGAGGTTGAGGAGGTTGATTCTTATTAAATGGTCTATAGGATCTTTTGAAAGACTCAGCAACCTACTTCTTAAGTTCTATCATATCATTTGATGTATTCTTAAGAACCTTATGTAATCCTTCCAAATCATAAGGATCTTTGGAGGCTTTCTTCTTGGGTTCTTCTTTGAAAGTTACTTTCTTTGTCTCTTTTCTTTCTTCTGTGGTAAATTTATTTTCAAGGGAGAGAACCATTTTCTCGACAGTCAGAGCTTCCTTCATATTATCAAAAACTATAATTTTTTGAGCTATGTCGACAAACATTGTAATATTTGAAGGGGGGCGTTGATATACCATTCAATTTGAACATCGACATCGGGCCTTGAAGCAGTTGGGATTTTATTCAATAATTTATTGAATCTTGAATAAAAATATTTGAATTTCTCATTTGGGGAAGCTTTAATATTTGATAAATCTTTAATTAAAGTATAAATTTTTCTATCGTCACCAAATTTCTTTAAAAATTGCTCTTCAAATTTGTCCCAATCTGTGATTGAACCAGCTGACAAAGAGAAATACCACGATCTTGCAGATCCTTCAAATGTGTAAGGGAATAATCTACAAACTACATCTTCTTTTGAAACCCCATTAAGATTGTTTGCCAACATGAAATTATGAAGGTGTTCCTCTTCATATAAACCATCATCAGGATTATATTTTGGCAACCACCTCTTTGGGTTCTTAGGAAGAGGGTGCAAGGGAGGTGTCATAACAATTGCTCTTGGGTTTTTCCATGGTCTATTTTCCATTCTTGGATTAATGCTAAGTCCAAAATTAGTTGTGATTTATGAAGGGGTTGTGCAAGTGTTTATAGTTGATGAGGTTTCCCCTATAGTACTATTGATAAAAATAGCACTGGTCAAATGTGGAAGAGGAATATGGGTGGTGTTAGACTCTTGTAATTTACAGTATGACAAGGTGATTGGGTATCTCATACAGGTAAATTATCATATTGTACTTGACTGTCAATATTCAAATGATTATTCAAAGAAAATATGAAGTAGAAAAGTCCAAAGAAAAGGGTGTTTTCGCTCCCAATACTGGACCAGTGTTATGTTCCAAAGTTTAGGGTCCAAACTATATTCAAAATTATAAAGGGATACTTTATGCCTTAGCTTTTATCCTAAGTCCCGAAGATATTAATTCCCTTTATTCCTATTCTTATCCCCTTTATCCCACCCTTTTAATTTTATCCTAAGTCTTATACTACCCCCGGCAGTCACATATATTTGGACCCCACCATCACATCACTCGTCTCATCCACGTTAACCATCCCACAACTCCCCACCATCTCTGCTCCCCACCTCCGCAATCGACGGTCTAGATATGTTTTTGATGCCCCCTCAACCGTCGAATGTTAACAAGGGGCGGGGGGGATTCCAAAATGGGCGGAATCCATTGCCGCCCACTTTGCTACGTGGCACACCCATAATATTTCGCAACCCCCCCTTCACAATACCGCCTACCACCTTAGGACCCCTCCGAAATCCAACTTCGGACTTTTGCACAATGAAATGGTGCAACAAACAGTTATCCCTTGAACCTTTACCTCTCTCCACAATTCGTTTATCACAGTTTAAACTCCATCTCCTAGCACAATTTCTGAATCCTAAAAATTCCCCGAAGTGCGATGTGCGACATCGGTGGGACCCGATTGCAAATCGCAAACCACAAGTTTTAGAGGTTAAGTATGGAGGGTTCATGATATAATTGCCGAAGTGCGATGTGCAACATTGGTGGGACCTGATCGTAAGTCACAAGTTTGAGAGGATAAGTGTGAAAGGTCCATGGTATAAAATGCTGAGGTGCGATATGCGATAGAGGAACGGACGCAATATTTTTTAAAGGAAGGTTTGAATTTATTTAAAGTTTGGGTTTAGGTGCAGTTGCGTTTTTTGATGAAGAAACGTGAACGCATGCAGAAAAGCTCGGGTATGGGATCCGACACGAGCATAAGAGGCAGAATGGGGCAAGAAAAAGTATGGTATCACTGCTGCGAACATGCCAGCTGGGTCAAGTCGGGAAAAGGGCATTTGTGTAGAACTATTGTGATATAACAACAAAAATAGAAAGAGCAGTGAACACATCAACACGATCACTGATCCACGAAAAATGCCAGCACCTCATCAATTTAATAATCCAGCAAATGCGATCCAAGAGGTAGAGCCAAGATGTCAGAGCCATCATTGCCTCTTGGGCATCATACAAGATGAATTCAGATCATTTCACAATCGATAACGGATGGCTAAATCCATTGTTTTTGCTAGACTTATCTTATCATAGTTTGCATGATTCCACTTGTCAATTTCTATTGGCCAGAATTATCTTATCACCACTTGCATGATTCCACTTGTCAATTTCTCCTCGAATGTAATAAATGACAATCATTGGAGTAGATAGAGTACCCGACTTAAGTTTTAGTTAAATACTACATGAATTTTTATTATCAGGGGTTGGACATTGTTAGACCTTGTATTGTAAGAACTACTGTATTGGAGAATTGTAATTTTGGAGCTGGGCATCAATAATCGAAGACCGTTTACAGGATACTTGAGATGTGTTAAATGGTGATGTGCTATTTCTCTGTGTTAAATGTTTCCATTGTTTTCCTTATTGTGTGTCGATACATCTTATTGTAAAACATAAATTTTAGATTAAGATTTGATGTCGGAGCACCTTAATTGTGTATGCATTTACAATCTTAATGTTTTCTGCTGAAGTCTCATTAAATAATTCTTAAATGCTCTTTAGTCACTATTGAACCTTACTATTTCTTCCACCTCATAAGTCACACTACTCTAAAGATCCATTTAACATAGTTAGCTTGCCCTGTGATGCTATTGAAAGTTGATGTACCAATCTAGCCTTTTGACTCCATAGCCCAATGGATTAGTCCCGGCAGACCTACTCATCCAACCAAAAAAATCACTCAAAACAACCAATACCACCATCACTGTAACTAGCCTAACATCAGCATTAATAATATTAAGGAAAAATTAAATCAGAAATAGAGATATCCCTCTCTGATTCTAGGAAGGCTAGGTCCTATATTACAAAGCGGTTTGATGTTGTCCTCTATCGTTTATTCTTGTCAATGTTATAAATTATAGGGCTACAACATAATGGTGACCATACTGGGGAGTTATTGAAAAAGTGTGATATTTCATTAGAACTCAGAAACTATATTGTGTGATTCAAGTATTTTCCAAGATTGGTATTTGGTTTTTTATGGTGAACAACAACCAAACACAAGAAGGTTGAAGTCATCCACTTTGCGACTCCAATCCAGATCAATCCCATTCAAAGACTCCACTGGGGATCGAGTTTCATCTTCCTCAGTAACACTTATCAAGTTCAGTTTTGACTTTGATGGTGAATAGAATTCAAACACTAGAAGGCTAAATTATTCACTTGGAAATTCCATGATTCAAAGAACCCAACTTTTGATCATTCATGGAGACTCTACAACATGCTGACTAGAGTTTATGTGGAACAAGATGACAAGGTTTATGGCAGATATTTTAGCTCGTGAAGATTTAAATGCATTTAGGAATCAGTTATCGAAATTTTAGCTTGATGGAGATTTTCTAGGGGTTGTATTTCTCATTTTGAAATCAAGAAAATTTGGTCCTGAAGCTAAAACATGTTTTCTGGAGGTATTTGTTGAACGATAAGAAAATTCCATTGAACTTTTGAATTCTCAAATTCAGTCATATAATTTCCGAGATCCTAAATAATTCTTGGAAAATATTCCTTCTCCAAAGCAAGAGGAAATTGTACTACCTCTTGACTTACATATTGAGGATTATTATGCTTTCAAGTACAAAACTGAAGATGTGGTTTCAAAGTTTAATATCGAGGATACAACAGATCAACTAGTCATTGAAGGCCTAGAAGAAAATATGGAGGTTCTTTTTAGCTCGAGTTTTCAAACATGTGTTCTCTATAAGGATCCTATAGAAAATAATATGGAGGTTATTTTTAGCTCAAGTTTTCAAACATGTGTTCTCTATAAGGATCAAATACATCAGCAGTTGCCATTAAATATTATAACTTTTATTATGTGGACACATGATCAAGTTATACTTCTGATTTTCTTGACAAGCAATCAAGTTGTCCATTTGTTTCTGCTGCTACTTGATTGGTTGCATTGGCATTATTGTATCATTTTGAAAGGTAGTAATTTCAGTAGATTAGGGTAGGTGGGTGTGAAAATAAGCTCAGTATTTTGAGAATTCTATTAGTTTTAGTTTAGAATTGCTTTCAGTTTTCAGTTTCAACATAGTTCAGTTTTCAGTATTTAGATTTCCTGGGTTCAACAACATTTTTTTCGGTTTGATGGTTTGCAGTGGATAAGTTCATCCGTAGTTTCATTTCAGAGTGCAGTACACAGATTAGATTCTTTCTTGAGGTTTAGAACAAATGAATTAAGTGTTCAGTTACAGGATTTTTATGGCAGAGCACCTTTCTATCATCTTAATCACCAAGGCATTGGTTGTCGAATTCAGAGATTTGCGGTTCTTTGCTGCCTCACTGGGAGGACAGCATCCCCAGCTAGAGCCACTGTTAGACTCCTGTAATTTACAGTATCACAAGGTAACTGGGTATCTCATACAGGTAATTTTTCATTGTACTTGACTGTCAATATTCAAATGATTATTCAAAGAAAATATGAAGAAGAAAAGTCTAAAGAAAAGGGTTTTTTCGCTCCTAGTACTGGAGCAGGGTTATGTTCCAAAGTTTAAGGTCCAAAGGCATACTCTATGCCTTAGCATTTATCCTAAGTCCTAAATATATTAATTCTTTTTATTCCTATTATTATCCCCTTTATCCCACCCTTTTCATTTTATCCTAAGTCTTATACTACCCCCCGACAATCACCTATCTTTTGACCCCACCATCACATCACTTGTCTCATCCATGTTAACCATCCCGCAACTCCTCACCATCTCCGCTCCCCAACTCCGCAATCGATGGTACACATATGTTTTCGGTCCCCCCTCAGCAGTCGAACGTTAACAAGGGAGGGGGGGGGGGGTCCAAAATGGGCGAAATCCATTACCTCTCGCTCTGCTATGTGGCGCGCCCATAATATTTCACACCCCCCTTCACAATACCGCATACCACCTTAGGATCCCTCCGAAATCCAACTTTTGGTTTTTTAACAACGAACCATCGCAAAAAACAGTTATCCCATTGAACCTTTACCTCTCTCCACAATCCACTTATTGCATTTTAAACTCCATCTCCTAGCACAATTTTCGAATCCTACAAATTCCCCGAAGTGCGTTGTGCGACGTCGGTGGGACCCGATCGCAAATCACAAACCACAAGTTTTAGAGGTTAAGTGTGGAGGGTTCATGATATAATCACCGAAGTGTGATGTGCGACGTCTGTGGGACCCGATCACAAGTCGCAAGTTTTAGAGGATAAGTGTGAAAGGTCCATGGTATAAAATGTTGAGGTGCGATATGCGATAGAGGAACAGACGCGACAATTTTTAAAGGAAGTTTTGAATTTATTTAAAGTGCGATTTTAGGTGCAGTTGCGCTATTTTATGAAGAAACATGAATTCGGGCAGAAAATCTCAGGTATGGGACCCGATACAAGCATAAGAGGCAGAATCGGGGAAGAAAAAGTATGGTGGCACTGTTGTGAACATGCTAGCTGGGTCAAGTCGGGAAAAGGGCATTTGTGCAGAACTATTGTGATATAACAACAAAAACATAAAGAGAATCAAACACATCAGCACGACCACTGATCCATGAAAAACGCCAGCACCTCATCAATTTAATAATGCAGCAAAGGTGGTCCAATAGGTAGAGCCAAGATGTCAGAGCCATCATTGCCCTTGGGCATCAGACAAGCCAAATTCTAATCATTTCATAATCGATAACGGATGACTAAAGCCATTGTTTGGCCAAAATTATCTTATCACCATTTTCATGATTCCAGTTCTCAATTTCTTCTGGCCATACTTATCTTATCACCACTTGCATGATTCAACTTGTCAATTTATGCTTGAATGTAATAAATGACAATCACTGCAGTAGATAGAGTAACTGATTTAAGTTTTAGTTAAATATTGCATGAATTTTCATTGTCAGGGGTTGGACGTTGTTAGACCTTGCATTGTAAGAATTATTGTATTGGAGCACTGTAATTTTGGAGCTGGGCATCAATAATCGAAGAATGTTTACAAGATACTTGAGCTGTGTTAAATGGTGATGTGTTATTTCTCTGTGTTAAATGTTTCCATTGTTTTCCTTACTGTGCATCTATTCATCTGATTCTAAAACATAAATTTTAGATTAAGATTTGTTGTCGAAGTACCTTAAATCTGTTTGCATTTACAATCTTAATGTTTTCTGCTTAAGTCTGATTAAAGAATTCTTAACTTCTCTTTAGTCACTACTAAACCTTACTATTTCTTCCACCTCATAATTCATACTTCTCTAAAGAACCATTTAACACAGTTAGCTTGCCATGTGATTCTCTTGGAAGTTGATGTACTAATCTAGCCTTTTGACTCCATAGCCCAATGGATTAGTCCTGGCAGAGCTGCTCATCCAACCAACAAAATCACTCAAAACAACCAATACCACCATCACTATAGCTATCCTAACATCAACATTCATAATATTAAGGAAAAATTAAATCAGAAATAGAGAGAGCCCTCTCCGAGTCTAGGAAGGCTAGGTCCTAGATTCCAAAGCGGTTTGATGTTGTCCTATATCATTTATTCTTTCCAATCTTATAAATTATAGGGCTACAACATAATGGTGACCATACTAGGGAGTTATTGAAAAAGCGTAATATTTCATTAGACCTTGGAAACTATATTGTGTGATTCATGTATTTTCCAAGATTTTTATCTGGTTGTTGATGGTGGACAAAAACTAGACACAAGAAGGTTGAAATCATCCACCTGGTGACTCTAATCCAGATTAGTCCCATTCAAATACTCCACTGGGGATTGAGTTTCATCTTCCTCAGTAACACTTATCAAGTTTAGTTTTGACTTTGATGGTGAATAGAAGTCAAACGCTAGAAGGATGAATTAGTCACCTGGCGACTCCATGATTAAACGAACCCAAATTTTTATCATTCATGGCGACTCCACAACATGATGACCAAAGTTTATGCGGAACAAGATGACAAGGTTTGTGGCAGATCTTTTATCTCGTGAAGATTTAAATGCATTCAGGAATCAGTTATCAGAATTTTAGCTTGATGGAGATTTTCTATAGGTTGTCTTTCTCATTTTGAAATCAAGCATTTGGTCCTAAAGATAAAACATGTTTTCTAGAGGTAGTTGTTGAATGATACGAAAATGGCATTGAACTTTTGAATTCTCAAATTCAGTCATCTAATTTCCGAGATCCTAAAGAATTCTTGGAAAATCTTCCTTCTCCAAAGCAGGAGGAAATTATACTACCTCTTAACTTACATATTAAGGATGATTATGCTTTCGAGTACAAAACTGAAGATGTGGTTTCAAGGTTTAATACCGAGGATACAACTGATCATCTATTCATTGCAGGCCTAGAACCAAATATCATACATCATGCTTTTATCGATGCTATAGCAGATTATATGGAGGTTTATTTTAGCTCAAGTTTTCCAACATGTATTCCCTATAAGGATCAAATACATCAATAGTTTCCATTACATATTATAACTTTGATTATGTGGACACATAATCAAGTTATACTTCTAATTTTCCTCATAAGCAGTCAAGTTGTCCATTTGTTTCTATTGCTACTTGACTGGCTGCACTAGCATTATTGTATCATTTAGAAAGGCAGTAATTTCAGTAGATTAGGGTAGGTAGGTGTGCAAATAAGCTCAGTACTTTGAGCAATCTCTCAGTTTTAGTTTAAGATTGCTTTCAGTTTTCAATTTCAACATAATTCAATTTCCAGTACTTAGATTTTCTGGGTGCAACAACATTTTTTTCGTTAAAAATGATGGTTTGCAGTGGATAAATTCAATTGTAGTTTCATTTCAGAGTGCAGTACACAGATCATATTCTTGCCTGAGATTTAGAACAAATGAATTAAGTGTTCAGTTGCAGGATTTTTATGGTAGAGCGGTTTGCTGTCTTCTTAATCACCAAGGCATTGGTTGCCGAATTCAAAGATCTGTGGTTCTTTTCTGCCTCACTCAGAGGACAACATCCCTAGCTGGAGCCACTGTTAGAATCTTGTAATTTACAGTATCACAAGGTGAATGGGTATCTCATACAGGTAAATTTTCATATTGAACTTGAATATTAATATTTAAATTATTATTCAAGGAAAATATGAAGAAGAAAAGTCCAAAAAAAAGGGTGTTTTCGCTCCCAGTATTGGAGCAGGGTTATGTTTCAAAGTTTAGGGTCCAAACTATATTCAAAATTATCAAGGCATACTCTATGCCTTAGCTTTTATCCTAAGTCCCGAAGATATTAATTCCCTTTATTCCTATTATTATCCCCTTAATCCCACCCTTTTCATTTTATCCTAAGTCTTATACTACCCCCCGACAGTCACCTATCTTCCGACCCCACCATCACGTCACTTGTCTCATCCACGTTAACCATCCCGCAACTCCCCACCTCTGCAATCGACGGTCCGCATATGTTTTCGACCCCCCCTCAGCCATCAAACATTAACAAGGGGGGGTTCCGAAATGGGTGGCATCCATTACCGCCCACTTTGCTTAGTGGCGTGCCCATAATATTTCGCACCCCCCCTTCACAATACCGCCTACCACCTTAGGACCCCTCCAAAATCCAAATTTGGGTTTTTTCACGACGAACCATCTCAAAAAACAGTTATCCCTTGAACCTTTACCTCTCTTTGCAATCCTCTTATCGTAGTTTAAACTCCATCTCCTAACACAATCGTCGAATCCTACAAATTCCCCGAAGTGCGATGTGCGACATCAGTGGGACTTGATCGCAAATCACAAGTTGTAAGTTTTAGAGATTAAGTGGGGAGGGTTCCTGATATAATTTCCGAAGTGTGATGTGCGACGTCGGTGGGACCCGATCGCAAGTCGCAAGTTTTAGAGGATAAGTGCGAAAGGTCCACGGTATAAAATGCCGAGGTACGACATGCGATAAAGGAATGTACGCGACAGTTTTTAAAGGAAGGTTTGAATTTAGTTAAAGTCCGGGTTTAGGTGTAGTTGCATTGTTTTATGAAGAAAAGTGAACGCGGGTAGAAAATCTCGGGTATGGGACCCGACACGAGCAGAAGAGGTAGAATTGGGCAAGAAAAAGTATGGTGGCACTGTTGCAAACGTGCCAACTATGTCAAGTCGGGCAAAGGGAATTTGTGCAGAACTATTGTGATATAACAACAGAAACAGAAAGAGCAGTGAGCACATCAGCATGTCCACTGATCGACGAAAAATGCCAGCACCTCATCAATTTAATAATCCAGCAAAGGCAGTCCAAGAGGTAGAGCCAAGATGTCAGAGCCATCATTGCCTCTTGGACATCAGACAAGCTGAATTTTGATCATTTCACAATCGATAACGGATGGCTAAAGCCATTGTTTTGGCCATACTTATCTTACCACCATTTGTATGATTCCACTTGTTAATTTTTGTTGGCCAGACTTATATTATCACTGCTTGCATGATTCCACTTGTCAATTTTTGCTTGAACGTAATAAATGACAATCACTTCAGTAGATAGAGTAATCGACTTAAGTTTTAGTTAAATACTGTATGAATTTTCATTGTTAGGGGTTGGACGTTGTTAGACCTTGCATTGTAAGAACTATTGTATTGGAGCACTGTAATTTTGGAGTTGGGCATCAATAATCGAAGACCGTTTATAGGATACTAAAGTTGTTTTAAATGGTGATGTGCTATTTCTTTGTGCTAAATGTTTTCGTTGTTTTCCTTACCGTGCATCTATTCATCTTATTGTAAAACAGAAATTTTATATTAAGATTTTCTATCGGAGCACCTTAATTCTGTTTGCATTTACAATATTAATGTTTTATGTTGAAGTCTGATTAGATAATTCTTAACTGCTCTTTAGTCACTAATGAACCTTACTATTTCTTCCACCACATAATTCATACTACTCTAAAGATCCATTTAACACAGTTAGCTTTCCCTGTGATGCTCTTGAAAGTTGATGTACCAATCGAGCCTTTTGACTCCATAGCCCAATGGATTAGTCTTGACAGACCTGCTCATCCAACCAAAAAAATCACTCAAAAAAACCAATACCACCATCACTGTAACTAGCATAATATCATCATTCATAATATTAAGGAAAAATTAAATTAGAAATAGAGAGAGCTCTCTTTAGGTCTAGGAAGGCTAGGTCCTAGATTCCAAAGCGGTTTGATGTTTTCCTCTATCATTTATTCTTGCCAATCTTATAAATTATAGGGCTACAACAGGTGGAAGAAAATGATAAAGGGTTATAAGAAGAAGGCAAAGTAAGTTGACAATAAATGGGTTGAATAGAAGGAGTATGAGGTGGATAAGATGACTAGGTAAAGACTCAAATCCATAAACATGTTTCTTTTTCTTATGGGTCTGTAATGGGAACTCAAAACGCTTAACTCCAATTTTCTCACTATGAGATGAAGCTAAAACTCCAGAAGACCTTAGTGATGAAGCTACATTGTCTTCATAAAGTTTTTTCTGACCAGTCTTTTCTCTAGAAATGGAAATTCCTTCAAATTTTGAATGTTTGCGGTTCGGGAGATTTAGCAGGTTGATCCAGAGGAGGAGTAGAAATTTCACAAATTTATTTAAAAATCAAGCTAGGATATTTAGTGGAAGGTTCAACAATTTCAAATCTAGAATCATGAGGTGTAGAATGAGATCTGGAAGTTGGGGGAGATTTTGAGGGGTAGTGACTCTTTGAATGACCTATGGTTTTAGGATGAGAGTTTGCTGCCATTCATAGCCTGAAGGCCCTCCTTCTAGCACCAAAAATTTTGATGGTCTTGAATGAATTCATCAACATTGGAGAAACCACTCGATCGAGACCCTAAATTAGATCCTTTTTCGTTTGGAATGATGGATCCGAATAGGATTTTGGGACCAGTTTCTCTTGGAATGCAACTATATGGGATGTAATGTGTGCGATTAAATATTCTAACTAAGAACTAAAATAAGAACTAATATAAACTATTACTAAACCCAGGTAATTTGATAGCATATGTATTACAAAGATGTCATAATTGACATGACAATATAGATCATCATGCAACTATGAGATTAACTCAATAAAAGAAAATTAATTTAATTAAATAAATAATTAAATTAATTTGTATAAAACATCACATACACTGAGATTTGATCATTCACAAATATAACTTAAATTTAAAACAAACATATCAATAGTGATATTGAAATATTGACCAACATACATATAATGTGAACAATAACATTAAACCATTCCATTCAAATCAAATTTATAGAAAAAGGATAGTAGTAATTGATACACCATATATCTTCTCATCACGGAAAAGCAAGTGGTTCAACTTTAATATTACAAAAAACTTAATTACTGTAGTGCAACTTAAGTCTCTTCTTACAAAAATTCAAAACCCCTTCTCCATCATGGAGAGGGAATTTATAGTTTTTAGATAAATGATAAAAATAGATTGACCTAACAACTATTCAACAACAGTAACAATAAGGGGAAAATTTGGAAATAGTTACAACAATTTTCCATGCTTAGGAAGAAGACCATGTAATAGTTTGTTGTTGCAGATTATAGATATTGATCAAACTGTTGAGCTCGGGTAGACATCTACTTTGATCCTCATTTGACCTATAATGATAGAATTTTTAAAGTTGACAACATTTGTATGGTGACGTTTGAAAGGCATCAGAGAAGTAACCATTGATTGTGCGACTTTACTAAGAACTGCCAGTGATGCTCAAGATTAACCTTGGTCAATTGATCAATTATTTCAGCGGCCTTCTTGAAACGTTCCTACCACGTATTTGAAAATACTATGATATCAGGGAAAGTACCTTCGGGATAGCTCCGAATGAGAATGGATTGTAGTAAATTATCATTGATCTATTTAGTAATAGAGATATAAAGATAGCGGGCCGCATATATAGCTACTTCGAACTGCTTCATTCAGATCTCCCATTCCCTAAACATAATATTTTTATGAGCGTCATCAATTTTAAATAGATTATAAGATCTACTTTCTTCACTTTCTTTCCAATTTATGAATTCTGAGATATTTTCATCCATTTCCTCAAAATAATTTGTCATATCTCATAATTGATCAACAAGAGAATCAACAGTCTTGCATTGATATTGAATTATTTCCAATTTATGGCAGGAAACTATCAGTTGTTGTGCAAGAAGAGTATTCAATTCTTTGGCCTCCCTTTTGACCTCTGTTAATTCAAGGCTAACATGGAGTTGTTCAATCCTTTTTTCCTTTCTTAAATTTGATCATTTCTAACCTATAAATCTGTATCATATTGGCCCTTGTGGGATTCGAACTTCTACTGTAGTTCTGTTAACTGTGACTTCCAATGCTTATTGATATTTTTATTTTTCAGTCTCAAGATTCTGCTCTAGCTAGGCGATTTTCTCCTCTTTCTCCTTTAGAAGTTGTTGAAATTATACAACCTTATCAATTGTTGTTGAGGCATAAGCACCAGTGAATTGAGCAAGTCCGCCTAACTCGTCTATTGGTTTGGTAGTTGAGCCATTCCATAAAACTTCAAAGGAGGAAACATTGTCGAGTACTAATTCCCCTGACTAGTCAAGTTTTCTCTCCTTTGTTCCTCTTTTTACTACAACCTTGTGCTGAGGACCGTAGAAAATATCTAATGGAGGGATCTCCTCAATATTCAAAACAATTTAAGAGGAAGGAAAGGCAGGGATAATTTCAATGTCCTTTTCATCATGAGATTTCCTAGTCATCTTCTTTGCTTTGGAAATATTTTCACGATTCTTAGGAGTGTCCTGAACATTAATTTGCTACAAGAATTTTGCATTTTGAGGTTCATCATTTTTGGAATTTAGAGTTTGGCTAAACTCTTTCTAGATTTCATCCAATCTAGGATCAGTTACAAATCCTTCCGCTTGAGAAGAAGATGAAGCCACAACTCCTTTAGGTTGGGGAGGTTCTACTGACTATGAAGTGTTAGGCTCTCTCATAAAATAATAATAAATCCAAAAAATAAAATAAATAAATTAAATATTAAAATTTAGGAATTTATGCCTAACTCTTTAGTTTGGGTTGTTCCTCTAAGATAGGAGTTAGTTTAGGTAGCTCATATATTGGTGTGTGTTTGGTTGAGAAATTATCTCAACCAAGGTGTCCAAGATAACATGCACTATCTTGAGACACATCTTCTCATCTATTTAATTGTAATACTACATTCTTTTAATAATGAGAAAATATGTGAGGAAGCCGTGAGGTTGAAGCCTTTTCCGCCAATGTTTTGTCTCTGGTTTGTTATGTGTGTTTGATGTATTTTATGAGTTGATTTGATTTTCAATATGTGGTATCGGAGCCACGGTGATGCTACGTGTATGTGAGTTTTTTAAAGAATGCTCAAGCAATCTGCATAGAATTTCTGCCAGAGCGCCCCTTCATTTGGCACTACAATGAGTTTTCTGGATTGTGCGTGGTCTATGGAGTATTAAGAGAATTTCATTCAATCCGAGTTGTGAAGCGTGGATGGAAGTGCATACGTTGTCTGTTTGTTTGCATGTCGCATGCTCCTGCACCAATTGCAGATGTACAAGCTTGAAGGCATAGTTCCTCATGAGCAGCGTAAGAATTTTTTCTACCTGTGAGGAAGCAGTGAGGATATCCAATGTTTTTTAGAAGGATGATTACATGTATTTTTTATGGAACATGACTACACTTTCTTGTACATAGATTCAATGCTATGAAAAATATCTCACCTGGACCATTTCAAAGTGATTTTTTTTTAGTTTCTGAGGAGGGGCAACTTGGATAATATCCAACCCCGTGAAGTTGAGTGAATGTGCTCAAGGAGGATGCAGAGAGAGCTTCGGTTGCTTGCTGGAAGTGAAGTCAATCGCTAGCTGGAGAACCTATAATAGGAAACTCCGCGGTCCTGTCTAAACTGCAACGACACTGGTTTTATGTTTCAGATTATGATGTAGATCCAACTTGTTCCACTGACAGCGCAGATCCAACATGTCTAAGGTCATCTTGACAGCGATCAAAGATGCGAGCGAGTACACCATGTCTAGTGTATCTGTCCCAAGAGGCGTTGAAATTAATCTCAACGTAGGTGATTGAACATTCAAGCATTAAAAAAATTGGGTTCTGACATTAAGGAGACATTTTAATCCAAGTGCATCTTGAAATTGTATGGTCTCTTATTATCCAGCAAGAGTCTTTGTGACATGTTGTTTTCTGTCTAAGATGAAAAATTGTATTAACACTTGAATTTATGTTATCTGCTCCCCTTCAACAGGTTGTTTGGCCATAATAAGCAAATCCTCCACAATCAAATCCAACCCAATTTCAACTAGCATATCTTCTGATTACCTTAGGCAATTCTCATTCTCAATCTGTTGTCCTTTATTTTTCTAGCTTTAGGCCTAGCCATTCAAAAGGTTGAATTCAGAGAGAAAATTCTCTGTTTTCTGCATTCGTTTTATTCAACATAATAGTAATACAAGGAAATTGCATTTTCTTTGTAAATCCACAATGGAAAGAAAAGCAGCTCAGATTTTCAACGTTGGAAATTGATATACACACATCAACGATGCAGGGACGAACTGCTATGTCTCCATTAATCGCTATCCGCATCAATTTCTTTATTGACAGCTTCTTCACTTGAATCCTCAAGAAGTTAGTTGTCTCCATTTTCCCCATAACTTTCACGGAATTGTGGTTCATATGTTGCTCCTTCTTCACGGAACTCTGGTTCATATGCATCCACCTCTTCTTCTAGACTCTGTTTCTGCAAAGGTTCATCCTCAGAATCAGAGTAAGAATGTTTCCTTCGTGCTTTCTTTGTTGGTGGAGCATTCATCTCTCCATCATCAGAATCTTCCAAACCTGCAGCAGCAAGAAGGTCTTCAAACAGTTATGTAATCAAGAAGAAGGATGAGGTTGAGCTTGTAGCGAAAGCAACGTTCAACACACGAAGGATCAATGTCGCTGGTGAGCATTACGAACAGTTTCAAGTGTGTTTTTAATCTTCCATTCACTTTTTTCAAGTGAATGTACACTTCACTTTTTCATTTACTAAAGGGACTCATTAAAATTCTTTTAAATAAGAATTTAAAAGATTTTTTTTTTTTTTTTTTTAAGTTTCATAAAAACACTGAGACGTGCAAAGATAAGTGTGATTATTCAACATTTGCTCACTCAAATTTTTAAAGGGGCTCACGTAGACACTTTCAAGAAAGTGAAAAAGTGTAAATTCATATAAGTGGAAATTTCTAAGGTTGGGTGAGAGAGAATAAGTGGAGAGATGATTAGTGTGTTTTAATGTTTTTTTTTTTAATAAGTGAATAGTGAGGGAATTAGGAAAAATGAGTGGATAACATATTTTGGGAGTCATAAGGGTGCAGATTGGAATTGATTTCCTAATAAGGTTGATGTTTAATATATATATATAAAATTGGAGTGATAAAGTGCATTAAATTTTGTACTTTTGAGAAATAAGGTGAGGAGTGATAAATGTAAAACTTTTATTATTATTATTTAAGGAGTAATAAGATGTGAGAGGATTGTTTCCTTGTAATTTTTTGAAGTAATAAGGAGATTTTACTTTTGTAATTATTGGAGTGATAAGTTGAATGTTGAAAATAATTTTGTGGAGAAATAAGGTGCATATTTTGTAAGTTTGGAGTGATAAGTTTTTAAAGGAAAGCTTATTGTTGTAGGAGGTTGAGTCAGTTTTTGAAGACATTTTTTCCAAGAAGTTCTCAAACTTTGATTCCATGAAGATGTTGTGAAGCTGAACGATTATGTACTCCAAATTTTAATAAAGCATATATTTTTTATGGTGATTGTGTCCTAGATCCACCCGAAATTGAATAAGGGGATCTTAGGTACACCATGTGTGTGTTTATGATGGCGTGTGTTTTTATGGCTTCATGACGTTGGTTATGATTTGTGTCTAGTTTTGACATATAAATGATCTCATTTAACACATACATAAAGTTCAATGCAAGCAAGCACAACACATGTAACAAAGTAGCTGCAAGGAAGGATAATTAAACTCAACACATGCATCTGCGCCACTACAACACATAATCAACGATTGTCAACATCAGAATTCTACATCAACAAACAAATTCACTTAATACAATCCAGTTATTGTGTTTCAAAGCACAGTCTACATCAACATTCTTGCACATAAATTTAAGAATTTGTAATCTGAGTTGGATTGTAAGGGTGCACTTTCGGTTGAAACCGACACCCAAGTTTTGAATTGATAAGAAGTCAAGAGCGTCAATTCTATTCAACTAAGTCAAATTAAGACAAGTGAATTCCTTGTTTTATGTGAGTCATTAAAATCATTGTAAGCTTTTTTGGGTGCATTTTAGACAGTGTTCGACACCCTTCATTTAAAACACAATCAAGTGAGTACATCAAGTGGGCAATTTTTAACTCTAAAACAAAGAACAAGTTCACATCTTCTGCAAGAGAGTCTGAGTATTCATTCAAGTGAGCATGAAGTAATCAAGCAAGTCAAGCGAGCATTCAAAAAAAGCGATCGTCATCAAGCGAGCATGAATTCAAGAGTTCAATCAAGAAATTTCTACAACTCTAGCAAGTGTTCCAAGCAAGCGCAATAAGCAAAAAATCAAGCGAGCATGCCATTCAAGAAACACAACAAGCGAGCCTGTCATTCAAGTAACAAAATCAAGTGAGAAAGTTCAAAGCACGACATCTACAACAAGCGAGCCTGAATTCAAGAGAGCGAGTTTAGATGGTGAAACACATCCAGTTGTTACAATTTCTTCACAATTTAATCATCTCAAGTGATGAAGACATGGTGCAAATCAACAAATACATTATTGTTGATATTTCACGGCATCTACAACATACAAATGAAACGATTGAGTTTCTTCAACTCGAGTCGCAACTACAAAGAAATGAGTTGCAAGAGAAGAGTGATGCTTCTAAGTCTTTGAACCGTCCAGATAATAAGTTATTCATCCAAACAACTTCAAGTGTCGAAGTTGTTCAAGTTCAACTTTCTTCCAAGCCAATCATCAAGCCATGGGAAGAAATAAAAAGTAACATAAATCGACGAGGCTCAGGATATGTCAAAGATGATGCCAACTTGTATATCCCAGATTATTCCAAACCAATTAAGTTCGTCAGTGCAAGATTTATTCAACAAATCACCTCAGCAATTTTTGAGAAAGTTGCAGACAAACAACAATGCACGCAACCTAAAGTTATAGTCAAACCTAAATGTCCTCATTGTCAAAGAACCGATCATATGAAAGATCAGAGTTTTGATCTCCATCTTTGTCGGCATTGTGGCAAGTCAAATCATTCCTCAGAGAAATGTCAAAACCAACAACAATCAGCTAGATTGAAGATACATTATGAATGGATCGATCCTTGGGAATGGTCATCCATAGTCAAAAGTTTGTCTCAGTTCTACAACCTAATACAATCACACATAGTGTAGCCAATAGTGAAAAGAATATGGTGCTCTCATGCAGTTGAATGGGGGAGTACACCAGTGCAAAACTCCTACTCCTGAAGGGGGTATTTCAGGAATCCTTTCCAGATAATTGTCTCTCCTTTCAGCTGACAAATGGGGGAAAATGTCAATGAAATTAACGGTGGTTGTCAAACTGAAAGTCTCGAAAAAACCAGAAAAAGCAGCCAGTGGGCAGCTTCCGTAGCTAGTGGGAATCTTCAATAGCCAGTGGGCATCAACAAATTCACCAGTGGGCATTCGACATCAAAGCAGCAGTGAGCAATTTTCAATACAACAAAAGCAACAGTGAATTGTTTTTGACATCATCAGCCAATGGGCGTTCAACAAATTTTGTCAGTGGAAAAAGGATGATGATTTCACGCAAAGGACAAATGGATCCTTTTTCAACTTGGCACATGATGGAGTTGTCAAGCGAAATTCAGAGATGAATCAGACATGCAGCTAACTCATGGTCTCTTCAAATTGCAGTTTTTCAGCATCCAGCTTTGGCAGTTTTTCAGGAAATGTTTTTGGAGATCAACATGAGAACTTGGAAGATGGTTCCTCGTTATTATTTTGAATTTATCATTGAAGGGGGGAATGTTAGCCTCTCTCATAAAACAATAATAAATCCAAAAAATAAAATAAATATTAAAATTTAGGAATTTATGCCTAACTCTTTGGTTTGGGTTGTTCCTCTAAGATAGGAGTTAGTTTAGGTAGCTCCTATATTGGTGTGTGTTTGGTTGAGAAATTATCTCAACTAAGGTGTCCAAGATAGCACACACTATCTTGAGACACAGTCTCCTCATCTATTTAATTGTAATACTACATTTTTTTAATAATGAGAAAATATGTGAGGAAGTCGTGAGGCTAAAGCCTTTTCCACCAATGCTTTGTCTCTGGTTTGTTATGTGTGTTTTATGTATTTTATGAGTTGATTTGATTTTCAATATGAAGAACTAATAATCTAAACATTATCACTTGAAAGTTTCTCTTGAGGTCCCTGCAATAAATACATAGGAAGACTGGATAATCTGGAAGCTCTGTATTGCATTAATTGAACCTTTTCCTCGGGGGTCAATTGCTCTTCCACTCTTTTAAACACTAGTGAATAAGAAGAAGACTGCTCAAATAAATCATCCAATCTATCAGGCTCACGAATAAATTTCCTGAGGTTTTGTGAAGCTGTGATATTGTTGACTAAAAAATTAGGGTCATATTGCCTATTGGGCATAGTAGGAAGACTGAGGGCCTGAATAGCCTGAATTTCATTCTTTGCATGCTTATAACTGGCTAAGTTGAATATTTCCTAAAGAATTTAAGAAGGAAAAACCTTATACTATGGGGAAGTTAAGAAGAGTGAAGAGGAAAAATCGTGGATTTTAGGCATAAAGAAGAATTTGTAGACTACATGATTAATCTGAGAAAAAAAAGGCATGAAGTGACCATATTCAAATTGAGAGGAAAGACTGATATATGGAGGGAAGACCACAAGAATGTTAAGGGAATTTGGGAAAGGGAGAAAACTTTCAGCAATTTTGAGAGATACTTGAGAGAGAAATACTTGTTTGAGAGGTATTATGATAGAAAATCGTGGAATTCAATGAGCATAAGCTAGGACAACTTACCATGGAAGAATATGCCAATATATTCATTGGTCTATTGAAGTATGTGACTTATATCAAGGATTAAAATATGAAAATATAATGGTTCCTCAGTGGACTACCACAGTCCTTTCAAGATAGAATAGAGTTTGATGAGCCAAGGACACTTGAAGACACCATATTAAAATAAAAGTAGTGTTGTGAACAATTAAAGCATAAGATTGAATTTTAGACAAAAGGGAAGAAGAAAGAAAATACTAATTTTAGAGCAAATGGATCAAGATTCTCATGCTACGAGAAAACTGAGAAAGATGTTAAGTTCAGTGTACCTATCAAAAGTGAATTTCAACATAAATTTCTTGCCCCAAGTGGTAATAAGTCAATTTGGCCAGAAAAGGTGGAGGCTAAGGAAGCAAGGTAGAAGCCATTAATGTGTTGGGATTGTGGGGAAGAGAACTTGCTAAATAATTACTTGCCTCAACAACAAGACAACAAAAGGGTGTACAATGTCCAAGAGGCTACAACCATCAATGATGTGGCCTATAATGTACTCCAAATTTATTAAATCCTAGAAAAAAGGAAAGTGGACGACCAATCCTTAGTGGTGAAAATGGAAGGTTTACTTACCAACCATCTAGCTTCAATTTTAATTGACTCTGGCTCTAACCTTAGCCATGTTACCTCACAAGTCATGGAAGCTTGTGTTTTACAAAGGAAGCAACATACTAAATCGTGGCTAGTAAGTTAGCCACCCATGTCAAAAGGAAAGTGACAAATTCTATTGAGTCATGCCTCTTTAAGATGATTGGCTTGCCTACTAAAGCCAACTTAAATATTTCTCCATTGGGGTCATATGACCTGCTAAGAAACATGGATTGGTTGGCACTACAAAGAGCAAAGTTAGATTTTTATAACAAAACATTGGAATGTATAGGTGATGAATGAGAGAAAAGTTTGGTGCAAGGAATATAGAAGCGTATATTTCTAAGATAAATTTCACCTTTACAATTAAAGAAATGTTGTAGGAAGAGATGTCTCTTGTATGTAATACAAGTGACAAACTAAACAAAGGAAAATAAGCTAATAATTGAATATCACCCCATAATGTAGAAATATAGCAATGTGTTTCCTAAGAATATTATATGTTTCCCACCTAAGAGAGATATTTATTCTCAATAGAGCTCACTCCAAGAGCAGTTACTATGTCCCTAACACCCAATAGAATGAGCACACTTGAGTTAATGGAGTTGAAAATATAGCTCAAAGAGATGTTGGAAAAAGGGTGCCTTCAATTGAGCATATCGCCATAGTGTTTGTGAAAAAGAAGGATGGGACCCTTAGGCTATGCATTGAGTACAAACAACTGAATAAAGTGACTATCAAAATTAAGTATCCATTTCCCAGGATTGCTGATCTCTCTAACCTATTGAGAGAGGCCACACTATTCTGATAAATAGACTTGAAAATATGGGTATCATCAAGTTTAGATAAAGGACAAAGATATTTATGAGGCAAAATTTATAACCCAATATGTACATTATGAATTCGTAGTGGTGTTGTTTGGATTAGCAAATGCACTAGCCACATTTATATGCTTAATGTATAATGTTCTTAACAAATACTTGGACAAGTTTTTGTTGATATTTATTGACAATATCCTAGTGTATTCAAAGACCAGGAAAGAGCATGAGGGACACCTCGAGCCAGTGTTGCAAGTGTTGCAGGAGCATAAGTTATGCACTAAGCTTAGCAAGTGAAATTTATTCCAATTGCAAGTGCACTACTTGGGCCATGTTATTTCAAAGGAAGGAGTGGAAGTTGATTCCAAAAATATCAAGGCCATACTAAAGTGTCCTAATCCATAGAATGTAAGAGATGTTAGATCTTTCTAAATCATCCCTTTAATTAATTTATAATTTTCTTTCCAAAAATTTCTTCATAAAAATTTTGGAAACAATTTTGCCGATTTTTTTATTTTTATTTATTTATTTATTTATTTTATTTTTTATTTTTTTATTTTTTTATTCCAATAGTAAATTGGGAAACCATAAATGCACAAAATTTTGTAGAAAATTCCAAAGCCAAAATTCCCACCATTTTTTACTAAAAAATCCAGTAAATATTTACATTAATTTATTTGGAAAAACCTGGTAGATTGGCCACTATGAATTAATTCGGCCCAATCCTGAAGGATTTTCTAGCTTAAATCCCTAGATTCAACTTTTGTAGATCAATGCTTGAGTTCCTAGGTGCAATTTTTGTCTCCACAATTCTTCCGCTTCTCTTGTTGATTATAATGCAAATCGACCTCCTTATTTCATCTTCCTCATACCTAGAACAATTTGGTCCTCTTTCACTCAACCTCCCTGTAATTGTTTTGCAAGCAAGGGGTTTTATTTATTGTTTGGAATTTCACCTTCCCAATGATGCAAATCAGCCTCCAAATGGGGCCATAAGATAAGCCAGCCCTCCATATGTTACAACAATTCGATTTTCCGTTAGTGGTAATTCGACCCTCCCAATGACACTGGAAATTTGAACTATCTTTAGAAGTAATTTGACCCACCTCAAATATGTGGCTTAGCCTGTAGAAATTGGCTCCTCCAAGGTGATGCAAGTTGTTGCAAATTTGTTTCTTCAGCCTCCTAATTTTATTTTTTTATTATTATTATTAATTAATTAATTTATTTTATTTTATTTTTATTTTTTAAATTTGATCCTCCATTCTCCACTTAGTGCTGATGGAGAACCTGAAATGATTCCCCCTTCAGACTAACTAGGGTGGATACTTCAACACCAAAACTAATTTCCACCAACTAGGGTCGATAGTTCCACCACCAAAAGAGAATATACATAAGGGTATCCCCTCACATAGTAAGCTACTCAAGCTCTAAGTTGAATTCTCAAATCATCAACTTAGATTTTTCCTTGAGCTCCCTTCTTCTATTTATAACCATTTATATGTCTCAGAATACCTTGGGTGGATGTAAATAACACAGGTTACTTTATTTTTACCATCCTCGTATTTAATTATTTAATATTATTACAATGCGCCCTTTAATTATAATTTCATAAAGAAATTAAACCAACTAATCCCCTTTTTCCTGACTATAGCCTACGAGAATTGGGATAGGCTACTAAGTTGATCCATTCTACTATTATGGTTTGGAAAGGGACATTACAATTTCATAGGGCTAGCCAAATATTACAGGGGATTTACACATGGGATTTATTCAAAGATTAGGCATCGTATTACAGTTTTGCAAAAGAAATGAGGGCCATTTCATTAGACATTAGAGTGCACAACAAGCTCTAAACAACTCAAGTGCTTGCTCAGACATGCCCCTGTTTTCAAGATTGTGGACCCAAAAAATTATTTCTTGGTATGCATTGATGCTTGCAAAGAAGGACTTTCTGGAGTCCTGATGCAAGATGGACATGAAGATGGTTATGCATCTAGGAAGTTGAATAAGCATGAGAGGAATTATGTGACACATAACTTGGAACTAATAACCTCCATGCCTTAAAAATGTGGAGGTGCTACATGCTTGGGATAAGTTTCAAATTAATGATAAATGAAAGTGGGATGATATATTTATTTGATTAGCCTTGGTTAAATGCTAGGCAAGCCAAATGGATAATATTAATTAGTGACTTTGATTTCAAAATCAAACATATCAAAGGAAAAGAGAACTAAGAGGCTGATGCACTCAACGAGAGTATACAAGTAATACATGTGGTATCCATAAGCACATGTGACACAAACATTAAGGATTAAAGAATCATTGCAGGGAGATGAGCACTTCTAGAATGTGGATAAGTGCTTATAGCAAGAGCCCAAGGGGCCAATCAGAGAGAATTAGTAACTAATCGAACAAGGATTATTGGTGTTTAGAAATAGAATATACATACTAAGTGTGGCAGAATTAAAGAAGCTCATAATATATGATTTTCATAGGATACTTTATGCATGTCATCTAGGTTATTTAAAGATGATAACTAACACCATGAAACTCTATCATTGGCTAGGCGTGAAGAAAGGGATTGTTGAATATTTTGTTGTAACCACACCCCTTACCCAACACTCTGAGTAGGAGATGGTCACTATGCAAACCCAATATTCAAGGTACCATTATGAAAATAGGGTATACAAATTTTGACTTATTTCTTTTCATTCTACTGAACTCAAATGGACCGTCACTAATGCATTCATCTTGTCCAGATGAATCTGGTGATACAAAATTTACTTCAATCTGACCTCCAGATTGAAATATATTGCCTCTCGAAGCATAATCCTTGCTAATCATTCAACTTCCACGTGAAAATTTACCATTGGCCCATGTGACAGTTGACTCTCGGACCCATCGGGGCCGATTTTACAACTCACCCACCCAACACATTTCCTTATTACCCTTTTCTGCACTCTTGGGGTTTCCACAACGAGCTGATATGTCAGGCGAGACTGCCTTCCCGCCAATGGGCTACCTACATATGTGCAGTCCCTACCACGCACCCACCTTGCATCACCCTGCTCAAACTTGCTTGGTGATTTATTGACAGCACGCCTTGGTAACTGCCGAGTCCTCACTATTGGGTTTGTGTGAAGTGGGTTGCACAACACCGATCCCCATTTGTCTACTACTCCACCACTAGGCTGACATCGCAACCCATGCCACATCACCCCAACTCAATTGGTCCCGATGCTCCTCTGCTTGCCCCTCCATTGCTGGTATGGGCCAGAACTTGCAGGTTGACCTAGCTATGGGTCCTCCCTTCACCAATGGAAATTCAGTCGGGCGTGCGTGTCTTTCCACCGTCGTTGGTTCACATCGCCCCATTGGATCCTTCCCGGTGCCTTCACTTCCTCCACCCAAATTATTCTAAGGTGAGAGTTGCATGATGACGCCAAATGGCATGATCCCACCCTTATGTTCCTAACGCTTCCCTTGGTGTATCCTTATTTCCTTCTAGGCTAACTCCACTAGGCCACCTCGCTAGTGGGCCATCCTCCATGATAATGGGATGACTGTCAGGCACATAACTTCATGTCATCGTCATCCCAATGCACTAGCCCAATGCCTTTGTTTTTTGTTCCTTTTGATTGACCCGAGGGGGGTCATTCCCTCACACACTCCTTTATTTCAGTTAGTACACATGGGAGCTCTGCCACGTATCTCGAGCTGCTCTCCCTGCTCTCATCCTCCTGCACCATTGCCAACTTTCCAGGGAAATCCCAACAATATGACTTGTTGAGGGGTCCACCCCTGGCCAATGTCATGGTCGTCGGGTTGGCTTGTCATCTAGCACATCCTAACTTACAGAATCCCGCCAACCCTCCTATGGCGCAAACTAATTATTCTAGGCTCACAACTCCAACCCTGTCTAGCTTGCAGGCTCCACTTCCCACCAATAATAGGACTTTCAAATTATGTTTCATCCATTGCATCCTAATTTTTGTAATCCCCATCGATCCCATCGATCGCACAAAACAAACCTCTAGGGTCCACCTTCCTATTTTTCAACTCCAAGCCACGTTGTTACAACTTCATCCAATCACAGAAGAAGGGAATTTTGGTCGCACCAATGGGGAGTCTCTAAAACTAGGGTTCTACCTAGCTAAAGGATAAGGTCACCCGAGGTTATCCTATAATTCCATAGCTTGGTCCTCCTTACACCACATTAGAGCTTACACTCGATCCCTACCATGATACTTCTAGGGAATCCTTGTGAAGCTCTATGTAATTAGCCAGAATTAGATTTCGATGAGTACCATGAGAGCTTGCTTAAGCTCCTCACTGATCTCTTCTTATTGGTTCTTCTAACCAGGGCTCTGCCACAGGGGCTCAATAAACATTGAGAATGACATCGTCACTCGGCAACGACGATGGAAAAATTGGCTTGCTAAGAAACCTAGTGCTACCCCTCCCATGCTTGTTCGAAGGAATATCTAATGAGTTCCTGGCCCTCCAAAATTCCCTATGTCAGAACAAGGAATTTCCCGACCTATTGGCATAGGCACTCCCACAGCCAAATTTTTTCATGGTGTAGTGAACTCCTTAAGGGATCCACGTCTACTACCACACGCCGAGTGTTCAAAACTCGAAATCATACCTATAAGCAACCCTATGGCTCTATGCATGACCTTCTTGTGCCTATCCAGCTATACCAAGATGCCAGTGGAAGACATACATACTACTAATAATGCAAGGCTGACCAAGCCTGCAAGCATGGGTTTTGACTATCATTACACTTAAAGAGAGAATAAATCTTCTAGAGTTGACGCTACGCCTCCCATATAGAATCACATTATGGTATCTAAAGAAATAATTATTTATATGTATACACAGACCTTTTTAAGTAGGAAATATTCCATGTAATCATTTTATATTAATAGAAAGGGTTACAAGACCACAATTTTCAAGTTTTTAAAAGAGTTCCTTATGGACATATTGTCTGTATAATTTCAATGAACATCTTGGTATCATTTTTTCACATGTGCCATTAACAATGTAGGGGGAAATTTCGTTCAGATTATTGTTCAGCCCATAGTCATAGCATGGTTCTTGTTATCATGCAAAGCAAGGCACATTCTAATTTTTATTATATGTTGTAAACAACATCAGTACACATTTAACACAACGCATTATTTTTCAGTCAAAAGCACACCCTTGCTTGACTTATTTAGAAAATTTATTTATCTCAAAAATATAGTATTTCATATGAGGTATTTTAACACAATAATAAGTGTCATTTCAAATAAAAGATATAGCTACACACTCACAAGGTTAATAACATTGTTGCGGTCCAAGAATATAGAGCCATTTCAAACATAAATGCATCATACTTTCATTACCATGTAGACAAGTATAAAAAATACTTATCTTAGAATTTGTAGGGCTACTGAGTTTGGGACAAAGATTCTCCACCCAACCTTAGAAAACTGCAACCAAACTCACTTGCAGTTGTCACCTAAGAGCCAAATTCCAGAGAGTGAGGGGGCTTTCTTATAGGAATGTAGCTCCAATATGTTAGCTAGAATAGGGACTCCAGAGGACCTCTTCCTCAATCCCACCAGCTGCTTGCTACAGTAAAAAATGCATAGGAATTCCATAGGTTCACCACCTCAACCTTCATGGAAACGCAAGGGATTCACCTCCTTTCCAATAATTCCATAATCCACTACAAATATGATTTTAAGACTAGTCTCTCCCCAAGCTGTCTAGGGCTTCAAGGACTACTATATCAACCCACAACCTCCAAGGTACCCAAGTTGTTACTAGCCTCCAGAGATTCCTATCTCAACCCACAGCCTCCAGGGTCCCCAAGTTGTTACAAGGCTCTAGATACTAGCATCCAAACCCATAGCCTCCAGGGAACCAAAAGACCAATCCATTCACTTTTCTTGTCCTCTATGTTGCTAATTGTTACTCTGCTCTTCTCTCCTTGTTTATTATTTCTCAAATCCCCCTTCTCTTTCATGAATGAATGAGGGTATCCCTCTTATTTTTTTTCCTTGCGCTGCAGGGATATTCCACCCTCGTCCTCGTTGCCTTGTGTATTCTTGTCCTCACTGCCTTGCCCAGTCTCATCCTTTCCCAATTTTTCTTGTCCTCTTCCTTAATGAGGTTCCCAAGAAAATGGTCCTATATACTTTATTTTGCATCTCATTCAATTTCAAGAACCATTCCATCAATTTGATGCACTAGTTAGCGTTTAATGGTTGTCCCGCGATTCAATTATTTTGCACCATAAATCTCAACATCCCAAGCAAGAAACCCTCCTCCCCAGCTTTGGAATCTGTGTCCCTTGACTCAATCCCCTCTTTTTAGATTTTACATATTTGCAAAAATGTTTACAATGCATTTATGAGAGGACCACAGGTGGGGCTATCACAGACCTGTCCCCCTTGAGGGAACACTGCCTTAAGTGTTCTTCTGCTCATATGCAAAACTAATAATAAAAAAAATACAAACACATTCTACCTTATGGATATTTATACCTACAAATCTATAGCATGTTTACCATTATATACACATTTTCATTAACCAACAAACAAAAAGGGATAATTAGCTTTCATCTCCTCGACCATTTCCCATGTTGCTTCCTCTGGCCCAAAGTGCTTCCACTTCACTTTGAATTTATCTATGGATTGATTCCAAAGCATGAGACTCCTCCAGTCTAGAATGCATGTTGGCTTTGGCTGGAACTCTCGTCTGGTTCCACCTGTAGCACAAACCAATCAATCACATGATTAGAATCCTGCACATATCTTTTAAGAAAAGAGACATGAAAAACATCATGAACTCTAACTGATGGAGGTAAGACCGGCCTATATTCCATTGTTCCAATCCTCTCTAAGATCGCAAAAGGCCCATAATACTATGGTGCGAACTTGGCACATGTCCCAATCCTTAGGGAACTCTTCTTGGGTTTAATTCTCAAATAGACATGCTCCCCAACTTGGAAATCTTAGTGCACCCTATGCTAATATGCATAGCTCTTTTTCCTATCATGTGCCACTTTCAAATTCTGTTTTATGATCTGAACTTGCTACTCCATTTTCTTGAGCATATCAGGTCCAACAAGGACCCTATTCACCGGATCACTCCAACTAATAGGTGTGTTGCAACTCCTACCATACAAC
Organism: Pinus albicaulis; assembly: GCA_034641835.2. Lineage (NCBI taxonomy): Eukaryota > Viridiplantae > Streptophyta > Pinopsida > Pinales > Pinaceae > Pinus > Pinus albicaulis. Next base: position 917,016,612 of record CM076584.1, read on the forward strand.
GCCTCAAATGCAATCATATTTATGGATTCTTTGTATCCATTATTGTAAGAAAATTCCATGAGTGGAATATATTCTTCCAACTTCTTGGGCTGATGCATTACATACATCCTTAGCATGTCCTCAAGGATTCTATTTTCCCAACTATTTGTGGATGGTAGATTGTACTAAATGCCAATTTTGTTCCAAATGCTACAAATAGTTCCTTCCAAACCTTGAAGTGAAGCTAACATCTTTGTCTAACAAAATTTTCTTGGGAATACCATGCAGCCTCACAATATCCTTTATGAAGATTTTTGCCACATCACTAGCAAAGTTAGTGGAATTGACTGCAAAAAAATGAGCTACCTTGCTTAGCCTGTCAACCACCGCCATGATTGCATCATGCTGCTTGATGGTTCTAGGAAATCCAGTAATGAAATCCATAGAAATTTCCTCCCAATTCCATTTCATAATGGGAATAGGCTACAATGGCCCCACCATATGCTTGCACTTGGCCTTTACTTGTTGGAATTCTATGCATTTTGCCACAAAATCAACCACTTCCTTTTTCAAATTTGGCAAGTAATAGTACTTATTAATGGTTGTGAGGGTCTTTTGATATCTTGGGTGGCCTGAATAAGGTTTAACATGGAACTCTTTCATTATTTTTATTTTTATTTCATTACCATTTATGGCCTTAATATTTTCAGGATCATCTGATATCCCTTCGTTAAAGACAATATGCCCCAAATAATGCGTTTGTGATTGGAAGAAATTACACTTGTTGAGTTTTACATACAACTTGTGTTCCCTCAACAATTGTAGCATTGTAGCTAGATGTGTTTCATGCTCTTCCTCTATCCTTGAATACACTAATATGTCATCAAAAACACATTGAAAAACTTTGTCCATATATGGACAAAGCACAATTTTCATCAGGCACATGAACGTGGAAGGGGCATTAGTAAGACTAAAAGGTATCACTACAAACTTGTAGTGCCCGTATATTGTCCTAAGAGTAGTTTTATGAACATCCTCCTCCTTGATCTTACTTGATGGTATCCTGATATCAAGGAGATCCTGGAGAAAATTGTTGCTTCCCTTAACTGATCAAAGAGATCATCAATCCTTGCTAATAGGCACCTATTCTTGATGGTCACCTTATTTAACTTCCTGTAATCAACACATAATCTAAGGGTTTCATATTTCTTTTTTATAAACAGTATGAGTGCTCTCCATGGAGACACACTTAGCCTTATGTAACCCTTGTCAAGCATTTCTTTTAGCTTTAGTTTTAGTTTGACCAATTCTGGGTACTCATCCTATACAACGCTTTGGATGTTGGTGCTGCTCTAGGTACCAACTTAATAGAGAAATATATTTCTCTATGAGGAGGTAATCTAGGAATCTCTATTGGGAAGACGTTTGCATACTATTGCAAAACATGGTATTTCCATAGCAGCTCAGCCTCTTCATCTTCCATTTCACTGTCAACTTAATCCAGGTGGATATTGGTGGCCACCCGCCCATTCCACTTGGGGCCCCACCATTGTCTCTTTTCGTTTTTTAGTTTCGGCACAACTTACTATTTGTAGTAGTTTTTCGGGTCCTGAACTTCCAGAGCCATTTTGAGGCCCTAAATGACATTTTTTGGGCATCGTTTCTTCGGTGAAATGGTTTCATTTTGGAATAAATATCTGCGATCAAAAGTTTTCGTCCTTGGATAAATATTTCTAATGATGTATCATTAGCGTCAAACAGAGATAATATTCCAAAGTTACGACCCCGGGAAGTTAGAACACCAATTTACCCAAACGGGACCCATAATTTTAGCGCTTCATCTCCTAGGGTTAGGTTTTTGGATGTTTAGGGTTGTCCATTGTTTCTCTATAATAAATAGGCCCTCGAGCCTCATTGCAACACAGTTCAGAGGCCTGTAACCGCCACATATCTTCTTAGAGATAAGCTACCAGCGTCCTAGCTAGTTTATTTACATTTTGTCTGTAAGAAAATTTCAGTTCTTTGATATTAATGAAATGAAGTGTTATTTCAAATGCATCTTTGTATTTTTGGTTATACGTGTATTATTTTGAGTTCTTGCATAAATCTAGATCAGTGGTATCAAAGGGGTCAACTTTTTCTTGATCCTTCTTTTCATTTCCCCAACGAGGTCGGGGTATAAGGAGTTAGGGCTCGATCTAGCCGAACTGTTGGAAGATCAGCCTCGCAAACCCCAACGACCACCCATGGGGAACGAAAAGAAAGATGAGGGAGCAAGAGATCCTATCAAAATATTTCTTAAGGAGGCCCTCAAAAAACAAAGGAACGCGATGATGGATAACTTTTCCCAAATCCTTCAACGACTGCCCATCGGCGGCACATCTGCATCCAACAGCCACTCTGGAGGCGCGACTTCCTTTAAGGTACAAGTAAACTTTAGCATTCCCATATTTGAGGGTCAAATAGATGCAGATGCCATAGATATATGGTTGAATCTATTAGAAGGATATTTCTCGGTGCATGACTTTTTCGATCGGGAGAAGATTATTTTTGCACTCCTCAAAGCTACCCCCCATGTCAAGGGCTGGTGGGAAACCTACTGTGATAAAAAGGATGAGACAAAACCCTTTTTGTTCTCAGCCGTACCCACTTGGAATTATTTCTGAGACGCCATCAAGGAACAATGATATCCCACAAGGAGCTATGAGGACAAGTACATACAATGGACCACGTTGCGACAATAAAGGGATCAAGATGTGCATGAGCTGACGAATCTGTTCCATACCCTGCGCACAAAGTTGGGTATCAAATATTCGAAGAAACATTTGGTGTTAAAGTATCGCAGTTGTCTACACAAATACATTTAGGAGGAAATGGAGTTCCTCGACATCTCCTCGCTTGGTATGACATAATGGTATGCTGCCAAGATTTAGTAGAAATTCAAACAGAAGAAGCGAGACTTTGGATGTGCGAATCAAAAGCAAGGGAAAGGTGCCCCCCAAACTGCAGAACAAAGGACAAATCCAAGGCATGGAGGCCCAAGAAAACTTGCCAAAGCCACAGGAAAATAACAACACCGCGAAGCCAAATAAAGACGCGGGAAAGTGGTGTGAGTTCCATAAGAGCTCCACTCACAACACAAATGAGTGTCGGGCCAAGCAGTCGTTGGTGGCCAAGATGAGGGCTTCTAAATCAAATGCATGCTCTAACTTTGAATCAAAACCTGATAAGGGGAATGAAAAAGGGAAACAGATTATTGATGCAGAGCCCAATGCTACTGTTTCCACTCCGAAGATCCAAAAGGAGGAACCTGAAGATCCAGAGGAGGAAGAGTGTCTCTTCTACTCCCAGATGTGGGTAAAGGGTTCCCCGCTACAGTTCATTGTCGACAATGGGAGCCAAAATAACCTCATTTCAGCAGGCGTCATGAAGAGGTTGGGCTTGCTGACCACAACACACCCACAACCATACATCATCGGGTGGCTTCACCAAGGATGGGATCTCCGCGTCAACCAACAGTGTCACCTTCCCTATAACATCAAGCCCTTCACGAATGAGGTATTATGTGACATTTCTCCTCTTGATGTTTTTGATGTATTATTAGGCCAACCATACTTGTGGAAGAGACATGTTGTGTACGAGTTCCGGCCTCGCGCTGTTATTGTTACTTTTGGAAATAAGATGTACAGGATACTAGAGGTACCACTTCCTACCACTATCTCTTTGGTTACTGCAAAACCATGAAATTTGTTTTCCTGATGATTCACCCCTAGGGAAAGAAGAATATTGTGGTCGTGACCTCCAGACAAGGCTCCTCTACACGACAACAAAAAATGGACAAGGTTGTGGAGGAGTATGGGGACATCTTCACCTCCCCCACAGGGGTTCCTCTGCATTGCCAGGTCAAGTACCCCATCGATCTGACCCCAGGTGCGTTGCTACCCAATGGACCAATCTATTGGCACTCTGTTATGGAGAATGATGAAATCAAGAGGCGGATTCAAGAGCTGCTGCAGAAAGGTCACATCTAGCCATGTTCATCGCCCTGTGGGAGCCTGATCGTGTTGGTACAGAAGAAGGATGGGACTTGGAGACTCTATATTGACTATCAGGCGCTGAAAAAGATCACTATCTGGATTAGGTACCCGATCCCATGGATTGATGACCTTCTGGACCAACTCAAAGAGGCGAAATATTTCGACAAGATCGACTGGAATTCTGGGTATCACCAAGTACCAATCGAACCCTCCGATGTGTGGAAGACTGCCTTCAAAACCAAGGAGGGCCTTTTCGAATGGTTGGTCATGCCTTTCGGGTTGAAGAATTCTCCCGCAACCTTCATGAGGTTGATGGAAGACATCTTGAGGCCATTCACCAACTCATTTGTAGTGGTGTACTTAGTTGACATTCTGATCTTCAACCAGACTTGGGAAGAGCACCTCCACCACATCCGAAAAGTCCTCCAAACATTGTGGCAACACAAGTTGTGTGCCAATTTGGAGAAGTGCACTTTCTGCATGAACCAGGTTCAATATCTGGGATACATTATTGATGAAAGGGGGGTGCATGTGGATCCAACCAAGATCCAAGTCATTCGGGATTGGCCAGCCCCAACCACTCTAACATAGTTTCACATCTTTCTGGGTCTTCCTAATTTCTACCACAGGTTCATGTTGGGATTATTTCATATTACTTGGCCCTTGAATCAAGTCACTAAGAGAGGAGCGAAAGAAAAATTATTTTGGTCAGAATATCAAGAGAAGGCTTTCATAGAATTGAAACATTGCCTCTGTCCTACCCCAATGCTCACATTACTAGACTTGCAACAACCATTTGAGATCAAGACAGATGCCTCTGACTATGCTATTGGGGTAGTTCTTACTCAACATGGGCATCCAGTGGCATATCATAGTGAGACATTGTCTGACACAGTTCGCAAGTATACCAATTATGACAAAGAAATGGATTCCATTGCGCAGGCTTGTCTACTATGCAAGCATTACATTTTGGGGAAGCAAACAATCATCCACACAGACCACTCACCCCTACAGTTCATACAGACACAAGGGAAGTTGCAGAACGATCGCCATTAGAAGTGGTCCACATATCTGCAACAGTTTCATTTGAACATCAAGTACAAGAAGGTTAGCACCAATAATGTTGCAGACTACCTCAACCGACCACCGATCATGGTGCTAACCACCGTTCTCAACTCTTGTGGGCACGAGACTTCTGATTGGTCGCTTCTCTACAAGAGCGATCCAGTATTCAGCCACACATACAAGGCACTCTTGAGGGGTACGCAAGTTCCAAAATTTCACCTCCAAGATGCATTGTTATGTCACCTGGGACACCTTTTTTTTCCTTTAAGCGAGTGTGCCAAGATGATATGGGAAGCACACTAGATTCGAGTCGTTGGGCATTTCGGGGTCGAGAAACAGTGGCAGTACTACAAAACTATTTTTATTGGCCGAACCTTCGACAAGATGTCTGGAAGTACATCAGATACTACACTTCTTGTGCCATTGCCAAACCGACCATCAAGAATCAAGGCATCTATATTCCGCTACCTACCCCTAGTCGACCTTGGGAATCCATCTCCATGGATTACATGTCAGGCCTTCCTTCTACTAAGCATGGAAGCGACTATGTTTTCGTGGTCGTCGACCGATTCTCGAAGATGGCCATTATGGCGGCCTGCAAGAAGAATATCATAGCAGAAGCCCCTGTTAACCTCTTATTTAAACGAGTGTGGGTGCACTTTAGGATCCCACAGTCTATCATATCAGATCGGGACAGGAGGTTCCTCAACACATTTTGGTCCAGCCTCTGGTTAATTTTGGACACCAAGCTCACCAAGTCCACAACTTTCCATCCCAAAACTGATGGCCAGACAGAGGTTGTCAACATGATGATTGTACACATTCTGTGCATGTACAATTCAAAGCATCCACGCACATGGGATGAGAGCCTCCCCTATTTAAAACACAGTTATAACCGGGCTATCCATAGCTCAACTGGCCACAACCCCTTTCAAGTGGGCTTGGGATTCCAGCCGATATGTCCCATTGACGTAGCCATGCCATTTGCGTCTACTCAAGCCGATTCGGCTCATGTCGAGTTTAAAGCAGAAAAAGAAAACATATTCATCAAGCACATTCAACACATCCGCCAATAGGTTCATGACATATTGTACATAGACAATGCTAATTACAAGCAATGACAAGATCAACATCGGGTGCCACACAACTTCCAGGTGGTCGACAAAGTGTGGCTACATTTGCAAAAGGAGCACCTCACTAGACCCCACCGCAAGCTTCGCCCGCTTCGATATGGGCCATACACCATCACCAAGGTTGTAGGGAAAAATGCCTTTGAGCTCAGTATTCCACCATTCCTTGGTCTTCACCCAATATTCAATGTGGACCGCCTTCATCCCTACTTCCCACCTATACTGGACACCTCTGACATTGCAGAACAACTCACACCAACAGAGTTAAACCTAGACTGCATGGAATAGGCCACCACAAATTATATCATGGACATGCAAATCAAGAACACTCGCCAACAAAATATCCAACTGTATCGAGTTTTCAAACCTGGCGAAATCCTGCACCAAGGCAAGTGGTTCACCAGGGACGAAGTTCAGCAGAAGTTTCCTCATCTCATGGAGGAACTCAATGCAATGGGGACCATTGCTTCCTAAGGGGGGACGAATGATACAGGTGGATATCGGTGGCCACCTGCCTATTCCACTTGGGGCCCCACCATTGTCTGTTTCAGTTTTTCAGTTTCGGCACAACTTACTATTTTTAGCATTTTTCAAGTCTTGAACTTCTGGAGCCATTTTGAGGCCCTAAACGACGTTTTTTGGGCATCGTTTCTCCAATGCACATAGCTTTTTTTTTGGAATTTCAGTTGCAGTCCTCAGATATATCTTTTTAACGATGTATTATGTGCGTCAAATGGAGATAGTATGCCAAAGTTACGACCCCGGTTAGTTGGAACACCAATTTACCCAAACGAGGCCCATAGTTTTGGCACTTCATCTCCTAAGGTTATATTTTTGGATATTTAGGGTTTTACATTGTTTCTCTATCATAAATAGGCTCTTGAGCCTCATTGTAACACAGTTCAGAGGCCTGTGGCCACCACGTCTCTTCTCAGAGATAAGCTACCAGCACCCTAGTTTATTTCCATTCTGTCTGTAAGCAAATTTCAGTTCTTTGATATCAATGAAATGAAGTGTTATTTCCCTGGCATCTTTGTATTTATGGTTATATGTGTATTCTGTTGCGTTCCTGCATAAATCCAGATCACGACTTTCTTGTTCTTAGAAACTTGCACTGCAAACAACATGCATCATTTTATGTTGTTCTATTTGGCTTGCATAGTAGTGATCAACCTTATAGAAGTAGGATTTTTCCTACCCTGCAACACTCTTCTTCCTCCTTGCTCATCTGAGAATTAAATTTATTATTCATAGAAATCTATCTTGGTCTGGTGTAAGTACAACCAATCCATTCCCAACAGTATGTCGTACATGCCCAATGGAAATACATTCAAGTGTGCTATTTTTGGCATGTCATTGAGCTCAAATGCATTGGACCTTACCCAATGGTTGATCTTCCTTTTTCATAGTTGCTAGCTAGACTATCCATGGATCTTAAGACAATTCCCTCACTAGATTGAATTTGTCAACAAGTTATGGGATGACATAACTATAATTAGAACCTAGATCGATTAAAATGGAAATATTTTGATCATGCAGCTTACCTTCCATCACAATCATGGATGCCTGGTGATTTTCCTGGTGGTTGTCCACTATTTCATAAATTCTTGGCATACTCTGAGCTATGTCGCCCACCATGCAAGCCTCTTGAAAACTATAAATATTTGGTCGTATATTTTGTTGATGTGGGTAGTCCCTTCTTCTATGATTTTCACCACAAGTCCAACATCTGAGTGGCTCTCGACCTTCAAACTTCGGATTTCCTAACGCCGACGGCTGCACAATTTTCTTAACAAGGAAATTAGATTCCCGTTGAGGTTTTCTTGCATGAATTGGTTGCTTACCTTCTTTATTTTCTGATATTTTCTTGGGCTAACTCTTCTTGTATTCAGACTAGGGGTAATTATTCAGACTAGAAAACCATGACTTCTTAGTGTGTATTAAGTCTGAATGAAATTGGAAAACCACACACAGTTATCACTTTTGAGGTTATAATTTAGAATTTAAGGATTAATAACTAAATCTCTTCAATCAGGCCATCATTCAGACTCATGACGCATAATGCATCTTGTACATTCCTGAGAGTTTTGACAAAGTCTTTGTTCTATTGATCCAAGCCATGCAAGTGGAAAAATGCCTTATGTATGGTTATAAGCTCCTCATAGAGGTCTTGCATGGTCTCTCCAAGTGTTGATACTTCACCAAGTATTGATGCTCTCATCTCCTCCAAGTAGACCTGTGTGGAAGCTGTGTTTTGTGTTATTGCGCGGAGCTGTTCTACCTCTTTTTTGGCAGCCTGTAAGTTCTGTGCCAATTGCTTATTATCAGGCGTCAAATAATGAGTGTTTGATCTTGCTGCACCTGCAAAGGTCGAGTTGGCTTCGGTAATGGCATTAGGATTCTTCCTGGTGTTCTTCACTATCACCCTCTCTCTAATGAATGCAGGTGATGCGATGTCATCTAGAAAATGCTTCCTACGTGCTTGTACAATCTTCTTCTAAAGTTCATTGTATGAAATATTGTACGTGTCCATGACTGGATCATCATTAAGAGGAAAAAATTCCTCTTCCTCGCTCGGATCTAACTCTGTTGTTGGATGTGGTGGAGACTGAATGGTGAATTATTGTGCTCTCGGCATCAGGTTGACATCCTAATTCTGCAGCTCTGCTTCCTCCTCGATGTCTTCAATATCTATCAATTATTCAATCTACTAAGCCAACTCCTAATCTTGCATCTGTCCACTCTCCTCCTCTATTGTTAGATGGTTTTGTTCTTTCTCTTCAAATTTATTTTGAGTTGTTTCTTCTGCTATTGTTCCTTGCCTTTTTTCTTCTTCTTGCCTCTGCTTCTCTTCTTGTTCTTGCTTCTACTTTCCTTCCTCGATTCTCCTTTTCTGCTCTTCTCTCTTCCTTTTCTCTTCTCTCTGCATCCTTTGTTTCCTCATTGCCTTTATGACTAAAGCCACTTTCATAACACCCAGATATGATTCATCTTATGGCTTCTTTCTCCCCTTGGAATGTGAGCAACCTTTCTCTTTCCCTTATCTTGCATGGGATTGCTCCCTTCTGTCAGCACTACTTCTAGAGTTTCTACCCTTTGCGGAGTAGCTTGTGAAGTTCTTGCTATATTGAACGGCTCGTGGAGTCTGGAGGCATTGTAGAAATTATTCCATGGATCCTCCTCTAGCCAATGAAATGTATTTTTGAGTCACTGATAATGTATTCTTGCACATTGTTATTTTCAAATACCACGGGGATTGTACAAATTAAAGTCTTGGGTACCGAATGAAAACTTATATATCGCCTTCTCTTCGGTGTCCGCGAATTCGATATTATTGATCTCATATAATCCAACTTGCATAGAGAGAGTGGGCCATGGTTATTATTCCTCATGTGTAAGGATGATGACGACCATGTGGCGAAATGATATGAAAATTATTGCATGTAAATCTTGTCGGTGGCATACCTTCGCAAAATATGCAGCGACTTTTGAGCATTGAACATTCTAAGGAAGGTGTCATCCAGTGAGGCAAACCAATCTACGATCTTCGATATTGTCTCCATTTATCCTTGTGACATGCAAGGTGGTTCTTCTTCGAAGATAAGGTTGTATAGCAGAATGATGAAATTTTCAGTTAGCTGCTCCATTACTCCTCAATGACTGCAATCCAAAAGCACTCTACAATAGATGTATACGGCAGGGTCTCATGGTCTCCATGTCTAGTTCATGCCAGGAAATGCATTATGTGCACAAATTGCATCCAATAGATGTGCAAACATATATAACCTTATTTTCCTGCCCATGGGAGGATTCCGAGAATGTACTACATGGGCTCTCAACTATCGAGCCAACAAATTTGACCAGCTGAACAAATTCCCCTCATTCACAACCTGGTTTAATAAGACTTCCCACCCTTCAGGAAAGGACTCTCTACTCTGTTGGCCGTATATTCTGCAAGTTAAGATAAATAAGAGTTGGTAGGCCCTCCTGAGAGACTTTTTCTTGTATGCATCATTAGGTGTGTGTCGAAACTTTGATGGCTCTTTCACCAAGCCTTTAAAAATTTCTCTTGTACTCACATAGTTGTAATTGGTGGCATAGAATTCTAGTCCACGATTTTTATTGGATGATGCAAATGATACATAAGATGATAATATTCCACCAGAAAAGTAGCAAGCTTTTATCCGCTGGAACTATTCAATGTCATGGTCTTCATATCAATATGAGAAACAATCCAATTGATGACATCTGCACACGGGAAGACTGGATATATGCATGCAACCCTATATAGTCTCGAGTGTTGAACATTTAGGTATACCTATCAGTCCTTTAAATTTTCCTTGAATCTCTTTTTTTAAAAAGCTTCATTATATTTCTTGCATGTTAGATCTAACTCCTTTTTCGCAAACAATTGAGTGTATGCATACACTGGCTAGTTAACTAGCGTTTTCTCAACTGCTTCCCCAATACTGCTTTCACTGGTATATTTTGAAGCATTTCTCTTGTGTGCCATGGTAACAGTGATTGTTGGAGAGAAGTGCTCAACAACCGTGGCACCTATGGGACAAAAAAGGCACTCATGGCAAGCAAACATTATCTTTTGGAAATCTACCTTCAAATCAAGATCAGACAGCAAACCGACAAGCTAATGAGATAGATTGCATATTTTTCATGAGAAAGTGAGGGAGATTGGTTGTGGGAACTACATATTACATAGTAATAACAATCAAGGGTGAATTATGAGGCTTGAGACTGCACAATTTCTAGTTCATTTTGGGCAATGACTAGAAGAGTCTATGCATTGTGCAATCTCAGTGGCCAAGGTGGCAGACTGAGCCCTATAAATATGCAATGCATAGTTTTTCCAACATGTACTATGCATTGCACAGTCTCATAGGCTAAGCTTTTGGCTTGAATCTCATACTTGCGCAATGCCTAGCTGGGCAAGGTCAAAACTAGCCAAGGGAAAGTGCATATCTACCTAGTGAAAGTGTGGGAAACAAGAATATATAATTGATCATGTGAGTTTGAGTGTAGATTTGAATAAGTATGGATGAATCAATCTAAATCAAGTGCATAAACTCAAAAAACGGAAGGGAAATCAAATATGTGAGGAGAGTCGTTGAAACAACGACCATCGGTGCAAAAACAAGAAAAATGATGTGAAACTTGTGAAATCCAAACTAAAACTTGAAACAACACTTCTACAAGCTAATATAAGTTAAAATTATAGAAACCATGAAGGGAAACAAGCATAACAAGACTCACAGAAGAAAAAGAACAAAACGCGATAGAAAAAGCAGCAAAATACGACCAAAGCAAAACTCACCCGAAAAAGCGACGACAACTCCATCGAAGGTTCCTTGATCTCCTCAGGAATGCTAGAGATTCAAGATCAAGTGTACAAATGAGCTTTATAGGCATCAATTAAATAGATTTGAGTGGATTAGGGTTTATGACGCACATGCCTAAAATCAAGGAAAAAGCGACACTTGGCGAAAATTTCTAAAAATAACAACTTTACCTCTTTCAGGAAACTAATAATGAATAACTATTTTCTAGGGATGGTTTTTCGCTTTTTAGATTTTATTTTTTATTTTTTATTGTTTTTCAGGAAACTTTCCATGCACATTGTTGGGAAAGTGTAATATTCCTTTTATTGTTGTCACTTATGACAAAGCTAGGATGGACTTCCAGAGTTAGGAGCAGACTGGTTACAAGTATAGGTTGGTACCATTAGCAAGTCCAGGGGCTTTTTGGAGGAGTTTTGAGGAGTTTCTATGTGGTCGGGTGGCATTCGCTTGATATATTCCATCATCCGAGAAGTTTGGCTTTCATTCTGGTGAATTTTGACAACTTTCGGAAATTTGAGTTATTTATGGGCTTAACTCAGCTAATTACGCTCACGGTGGCATTCTGGGAGGAATACATGACATAACACCTTAGTTTAATAGCTCATTGGAACCGGGATGAGGATACCTCCATGATGGGATAGTTGGACATGAGTTTCAGTGACCAGAGAAGACGTGGTAGCTGATTCACTCTTTTCTGCATTAAAAAGGAATATTTTAATAAGAGGGAAAAGTGCTCCATGAATAAAATAATAATAAAATAATGCTCTAGAAGGCTCCAAGATATCTATAAAAAATGGGAGGAGGCCGTTGAGGGATATCTTTGGGATCATATCATTTTCTTGTGTGAGAGGTTTGAGACATGGTTCTCTACTTCGGCCGTAGCCCCAGGACGGAAACCCTCGGGTGATTTGTGAGTGTTGGACGAAAACCCAAGTCACTTTGAGGAGAATTCATTCAGAATTTTTGCAGAGCTTCAGAGATATTGGAGTGAGGATCATTCAAATCTTCAACAGGTGCTTCAGTGGATTCAGTGGTAGCTGTTGTCGGAGGGAGAGTGTAGCAGTTCAGTTTTGGAGGTCATCTCAGTGTAGCAGTGCAGCAGATTATCTTGGTGACTAGTTTTCCATCTCAGCTCTTTTTGGGTCAGATCGATATGTAACCCTAATTATTATTTATAATAAAAGTTGAGATTTTTCCTGTTCTATGTGTTAATGGATTGCAATATTTTATGCGTATTTATTTTACATGGCAATCTTCTGTTGAGTAAATAGTGATTTTACGGCATATTGTGGAGTTCAGTTATTTTTCTGCATTTTTAGTTAAAATATCCCTTTCGGGATATTACAGAAAGATAGTGCAATTCTCGGGAACTGGGAAACTTTCCGGCTTAGTGAATTGCATAGTTTTTGAGGTCAAGGGATGGATTGTGCAATTTGTGGGATTAGTGTTGGGTTTCCATCCATGATTGCGCAGTTTCTGAGCTCAAGGTAGAACTGCCAGTCTGGATTGTGTAATTACAATCATCAAGGTTGGATGTCCCTCATCGATTGTGAAGTTTCTGAAGGCAAGCCCAAAACTGCTGCAAGGTGAGGTCAGGAGGTTAGCTTGTGACTTAAAAGATCAACTAAGTATGAAAACAAGAAAACACAAGCTAAGATGAAAAGAATAAGTCTTAATAAGATCATGAATACTTGACGACATTACAAGATAAGCTCTTGTGGATAGGAAGGAAGGCTCCAAAATCAAAACACAGGCAAAATTTTGGAGGGTGGTTGCCGCTACAACAAGTTGATAGACTAGTTTCCATGAGAACACTAAGACAATTATATTAGTAAGAAGGAATTTAGTATAAGAATTTCTAAAAGACAAAGAACAAGTATAGTTTTTGAAGGAAGGTAAATGTATTGGCATAAATATCAATGTCTTGAAACGAAATTCTCAATGAATAATAGTTTAGGGAATTCAAACAAGATGAAATATAGGAATTATAGAAAGAAGCTACTATGAATATGTAATAATTCAATATCACCAATACTTTTATTATCTATTTTAAGAAGAAATATATAAATATATTATCAAAGCATAGATTTATTTGAGAGAGACAAGTATAGGAGAAAGAGATTAATATTACCTGAATAATTAACTTATGTCCTTTTTATATATAATAAAAAAAATGTTAGAATGGGTTCATTACAGATTAGCTAGAAACCCACAGGGCCAAGATGGATTGTTATGATAAATTAGCAAAATGCCTCAATGATGAAGGCAAATCAATAATGATATAGGGTATTAAGAGGTTGATTGCACTCGGAATGATATAAGCGATGCAAGTAAAATGTTGCAGTAGAAAGGATTGTTCACTTTAAGGGAAAAGAAGCCAATGCAAATCCCTTTGTGAATAACCCAGTATTAAATTAGGGAAAAGATGTGTTCCTAGATTAATTTCCAAGACTAACACCTAGTAGAGACAAATATTTCACTATCAAGTTAATCCTGGAAACAACACTAGTAACCAAATATCCTTATCACATGAGCACGCTTGAGCTCATGGATTAAAATAGAAGTTGAATGAATTGATGGAGAAAGGGTATATATGGCCCAAAGTTTCATTGTGGGAAGCCCCAATTTTTTTTTTCAAAAAGAAAAATGAAACGTTGCATCTTTTTTATTTGTAAACTACCACGGATATTCCAGTGGAAATTTCGTCACAACAAATCTGATAACAATATATTAAAATATTGATTTTTTACACTATTATAGTTTTATTAATATTATAGAGCTCTAGATTTAACTACAATTAGTGCATGCATGCGAATGGAAATTATGCAGAAAAGTAGAGAGTGAAAAAATAACCTCTCACGCACACACACATAAGGCACAAGATATGCTCTCTGGGAAACCATTTCGAGAGAAAACACAACTAGAAGGTGAGGTCGCTTCGCTCTCTTTCTCTGTCTGGAAATATGGATGCTGGTACAAAGAAGTAATGCCTATGGCCCATGGGTTGCTACAATGCATAGATCCTTTGTGTACCCAGCATCCATAACTTTTTCCAGACAGAGAGCGAAGCTGTAGACCGTGTTTTCTCTTCCCAGAAGCAATGTGCTAATACTCATGTGCGTGAGAGAATTGTATTTTTAGATCACAACAAATCTGATAACAATATATTAAAATATTGATTTTTTACACTATTATAGTTTTATTAATATTATAGAGCTCTAGATTTAACTACAATTAGTGCATGCATGCGAATGGAAATTATGCAGAAAAGTAGAGAGTGAAAAAATAACCTCTCACGCACACACACATAAGGCACAAGATATGCTCTCTGGGAAACCATTTCGAGAGAAAACACAACTAGAAGGTGAGGTCGCTTCGCTCTCTTTCTCTGTCTGGAAATATGGATGCTGGTACAAAGAAGTAATGCCTATGGCCCATGGGTTGCTACAATGCATAGATCCTTTGTGTGTGCTCTACCTCCTATATCTCCTAGCTATCTTTTCTCAACTATGGAGCAAAATGCTTTCGAAAGAATGGAATGCCTCTTCCTCCTAGTGGCCCGGTTATAACACAACCCGATAGCCTACTAGTATTTAATTTTGACTACATCAACTCTTAACTAGAATTACAATATAGACTCTTCTAGAGTCTTTTACATCATAATCACGTGGATAGCCCCATTTCCATGAATAATGGGGGCTGATGCGACATCCTCCTAAACTATAGGTGTGAAAACAGGAAGGTCAACTTCTAAGTGGCATAAATTTTGCATACATACTCTGATTGATGTGCTTCTTGTGTCATTGGAAAGATATTTGTGTGTAGAATAACATGAAATGGTGATACAATAATATGGAAAAGTTTTATCCCCCAAAAAAAATTATTTTATGCCTCAAAATCCTCCTAAAAGGTTTCAGACCTCATTTTTCCAAACTGGGTCTCATCGGTAAAAAAGGTTCCGAAAGTTGATTCCTTCACTTTTTCTACTCCAAATGCATCGATATCAATGACAAAAAATATAATGATCCAATATGGATCACTGTGCATCAATTACTGATAATTAAATAAGGTGAATGTGAAATATAAGTATCTACTACCCAGAATTGATGATCTATTCAATCAACTACGAGGGGTTGTTGTAATTTCCAAAACCAATTTAAGAACTCACTACCACTAGGTCTAGATCAAAGAGGAATAAATCCACAATATCGCATTCAGAAAAATTTGTGGCCACTATGAGTTTGTAGTAGTGTCATTTAGGCTTACAAATGCTCCAACACCTTAATGTTCCTAATGAGTAATGTGCTCAAACTGGATAAGTTTGTAATAATATTTGTGGATGACATCCTAGTATATTAAAAGAATGAAGAAGATCATGAGAACCACCTGAGAGTTATTCTACGGCTACTAAGGGAGCATAAATTGTAGGAAAAACTCAACAAGTGTTTTTCTTTCAAACTCAGGTTCACTATTTGGGCAAGTAATCTCAAAATACGGAGTGGTTGTGGACCTAGAGAAGATCAAAGAAATAATGGAATGGACCACACCCAGAATGTGGCATAGCTTAGATCCTTTATGGGTATGACTGGTTACTATTTAAGGTTAATTTGAAATTTCTCCACAGATTGAACATCCCATCACTTCTTTACAAATAAAGCGAGTAAATTTTCAATCGACCCCTAAATGTGCAACTAGTTTTGAACAACTAAAAAATCTACTCACTTGTGCACCTATATTAAGAATAGATGACCCAAAAAAATATTTTATAGTTTTCACTAATGCTTGTAAGGATGGAATTGGTGGAGTACTAATGCAAGAAGGACAAGTAATATGTTATGAATCTAGGAAACTGAATGAACATGAAAGGAATTACAACACTCACAACTTGGAGCTAGAAACCATTGTGCACACACTAAAAATGTGGAGACATTACTAATTAGGAAGGATATTTGTGCTTATGATAGATAAAAATGGACTAAATTTTTTGTTTGGACAACCCAAACTAGATGTCAGGAAAGAAAGATGGTTGGTTGTGACATCCCTTGATTAATATTCCCTCATTGTAAATAATTGTAAGTATTTAAAAGTTTGAGGGAAAGACACAGATTCTAGACTGAATAGGGAGGGAGATTGCTTGAGGAAATGGTTAATTTAAATTCATTATCCATGGGTTGGGTAGGAAGCCTAAGTTATTTGACCAGGCAATAAATTTAACTGAAATATAAGGACAATCCCAAGTGATTTTTGGATATAACAGCTAGCAACAGAGGACAAAGACGGAATGGGTTGCATTGTCTAGGAATTTAATTGTGTGGAACCTTGGAAAACGAAATATAATTGATTTGTTAGGAGGAAGAAAAACCAAGTTGGGGTGGGGAGGCTGAGAAGACACTCTCATGCTCTCATGCAAGGGCAGTAGGGAAATTTTTTTTTATTGAGATTGCATAAATAGTAAAGGAGAGAACTCTCGCTCTCTCATGCATACATAGTGGAAGAAATTGTGAAGAGGAATGAAAAAAAAAATCCTCTGAGGGTGGAGGTGAAAAATACAGAGAGAGAAACAATCATTTTTGCAGTTATCAAGCTATGTAGAGGGGAACCAGCTGAAGAACCCTCAAAGAGGCTTGTTGGGTGAAAACATTATATAGGGAAATGATTTCCTATAAGGCTAAAGAACCCACAGAAAGATTGTGGATTGATGAACCTATTGGATTGGGAAGAGACACTCGAGTACTTGTGAAGGATGATGAACCACCATGAGTTTCCTTGGGGTTGAATCTCTGGTGTTTGAATCAATGTTCAACTACCTAGAGAGGTGGTCTCTTTACCCTATCAGTATATTATCCACTGATGAACCTTCCCTTGATGTGAACTCAATTCTCCTGAAAGAGATCTGAGACTCTCTGTATTCTAGTATCCTGGCATGGATGTTGAATATGTCTGTAAATACTGAGTAGAATATTTGGTAGTTGGTGGGTGAAGGCAGAGTGGCCTTGTGACATCTTGTTTCAGCTGTCCATATCGGTTAAGTTTCCTCTCAAATCTTGTAGCTTGTCTATGGTTGGGTGGATAGTTTGAGTCCTACCCTCAGTTGCCAAATCTCTTATAAGATGAGTATTCTCTTAAGCCTCGTGCTTGTAATTATTATGTCTTTGTTTAATGTGTCGGTTGAATTCCATGCTAATGTTGAGGAGTGTTGTTTCCTGCATGAATGAGGATGTTAATGTATTATGTAAATATTTTAAAGGAATGGATAAAAAATTAACCTTAGTTGTCTCAGTTTGAAGAGATGAGTAAACTTTATCTATGACTAGTTATTTGCATTGAAATGTTTGAAATATTTGGCTATTGTGTTGATAAGTCTGCTTATAACATTCATGTAAATGTGTAAAACCAGGCGAGGTTAAGTCACATTTAAGCTCAAGAGAGATAACACTATTTTGTATATTTGTATATAATACATATGTGTATGTGTGTGTGTTTTGCAAGGAGCACGTTGTATATAATACATATGTGTATGTGTGTGTGTTATCTTTGTGGATTATTATGATTTATTACATGACTCATTTGATTGGATGGCTGCGACCATACCTGAGTCTACTTGTTAGTCCTTATTTAGTGGATGGCTGTGTCAATACCTTGGATCTTGGTTTTTGTACACTCTATTATGGATGGCTGCACCCATACCACATATCATGTATTAGAGATATCAATTGTATTTGTATCTGCAGGTTTTCTGACGACAGTGTTTTCAGTTGGGTGTGTTCTCATAAATAATTTCACCCCTCCCTCTCTCTCGGACCTCATGCTTTAGGGGGCATATGTTACACAAAATTTTGTCACCATCCCTATAATCCCTGATCCCGTACATTGGAGGACTATTCCCGTGACCTGTGAACAGTAAAATGTCCTGAAAACACCTTAATGGCATCCTTCTACATAAGGACAAGAGTTCTCCTGAAGAACAATTCCTCTGGAAAACCCTAAAAATCCATGTTTTGGCATTGGCGCGGGTAGCCAGTTCATCCCTCCCGCCAATGGGGAAAAAGCACACTAATGGGTGCACCAGCATAGAAAATTTTAGGGGCGAATTTTAGCCCATGGGCGAAATTTAAGGGATTTTCAATTTTGAAGGGGCGAATTTTTTAAATTATACCCATTTTCAATAGTTAAAAAATTTAGCCCAAAAAATATTTAATAAATAAATTATTATTATATTTTAGCCATAAAAAATTAGGGCGGATAAACCTTTCAAATCCCGATTCACCTGGTTTGTTTGGAGAATTTTATTCATATCGCCCGATTTCTATAAATGGGCCTGGTTATGTTGGACTGGTTTCGCCCTCTCAATTCCTTGAAAATCAAGCCCAATCTCGAATTCACCCTGTATTTCAAGGCGCACGGGTTGGCAGTTTGTTCTTCATTTGTGCTACATTTTAGGGTAGAACAAGGGTTTTCAAAATCCAGGGCTCTCTGCACTAGGGTTTTCAAAGTCCAGTTTATCATTTGTCGGCCTTACCGGTCCAAACAGTTTATCATTTTTCAAGATCCCCATATCTTGGCAATCAAATTTGATCTTTGATTCTTCATCATATTATTGTTGCTTCAGTTTCAACACTTATCCAAGATGCCCACGTTTGTAGTGTATATGGGAAAGGAGGAAAACCATTGGAATTCTCACTAGGAAAATTCTACCAAATATGGTTCTAGCAATCGTCCTTATGGCCAGTTAAGTAGCCCGATGCCAATATCTGATCAGCAGATCCAGAAAGCAATGAAAATTATCATAACATTGTCAAATTGTGTGGTTTTTATGTGAATCGTGACCAGATATGTGTTGTTGTTAATGGCCTTTGTTGCTTGTCCCTTCTTTAATGCAGCCGTTACCCATAGTCCAACCTGCGAATGTCCCAATGATCTGATAGGCTCTGGAGTTCAATGTGAGGCCCAATGACACTTTTGATCTATAGGAACAATGGGCAACATACAAAGTCCAAAATTTGTCCATTATTTTTCAAGATGTTGCTGCAGAAGGCATATTGAATATAGGGGATAAAGATCTGCACATTGCAATATCAGAGGAAAGAGGCATTCATGGTGTACCAGATTCCATTGGATCTGAATTTGATATGATTTTTAAACAATATTTTAACAAACATGGACATGGATTTCCTGATAAATCATTTGATTTTGAATTCAGTGTTCTGTTCACCATTGGAGAAAATGGCAGGAATTGGGAACGGGTCCTTCCAACATAGACTTGATGAAGTGCAATTAGCAAAAAGCTTTGATAATTTAGCCACTAGTCTCAAAACCAATGTTGTAGCTTTAATCTGATGTTGTTTCTTCCCAATTTTGAGGTCACTGTTTATACGCTTAAGGTTTAGTATAATCTTCTGCCTTTCTAAAATAAAAAATTTTAAAGTAAAATCTACAGAGTCCTTTGCGAGTTCAATTTTATCCTTTTCTAGGATGTGGTCCGGTAAAGCAATTTAGATTTCTATTCCAGATGTCATGGTATTCACAATCTTGTCAAATTAGTTAATAAAACTCTGTACTTCTCTTAGATGTAGGGCGATTCAGAGTCTTGATAATTATCCGAGGGTTGTAGTGTGATGAGTAGAAACCAGACATTAGGTTTTATATTTTGAATAAGCAGAAAATGAAATAGTAGTTTGTATTTATGTTTATTAGATGCAAATGATATAAGCATGCTTTTTCTTGAAAGTGGGAAATTCTTGCTGAGACTTATGTCACACTATTTCTTGTTATCATGAGTTTTGGAATATCCTGGAGATGATCTCTGCTGCTAAGTTTAAAATATCAAAGAAAAAACCATCTTCATTCTACTGCACAAACTCTGAATTTTCTCGATCATTTCTGTAGGTTCTCAGGAATGTTGCAGGTTCTCAACTTTTGAATCATCTTTTAATGTATAGAGAGAAGGAAGGTGCACTCTACATCCCAGGTAAATGATATGTGTCATGTCCATTTGTCTGTATGAAATTTTTATTAACTTTTGTATCATCTGTTAATTTACAGAGAGAAGGAAGGTGGACTCTACAACCCAGGTGAATGAGATTCCCTCTATCAGCTAACTAATTTTGGAGTCTACAAGAAACTACGAGCTAACTATGAGTAATTATCACATTCCAACCCATTACATAACATACTGTTGCAATAGGTTCTACTAGGAGGATGATGAATTCATGATATGATAGCTGGGAGTATATTTGTCTAGGAACTATCGCAAATTCCATGGTAGATCTTTTATTTTTTTCAATTCTACATGTTTGCTATACTGTATAATGAATACTTGTATCTCGAATGCTAATCATCTAGATCATACAATAGAGCAGGAATAGATTGGACCTTTATATTTGAGTTGATATAACGTATAAAGAGCTTTGGGGTATGTTCCCTGCCAATATGCTAGTTAAGAGATTCCCAGAAGTTAATGTGTGAAACAAATATATTAAAACTAGTGCCATTTTCTGTTTGGGAATTGCATGGGCTTGTGAGTATCTTCATGATATAGCTGAGAATGCAAAGTGCAAATATGAAGAACATGTGTAGTTTGTAAGATTAACCTGGAGGTTAATTGTATATTGCCTAGGTTGCATATGTTTACAAGTAACTAGTCATCGTGTCATGATGTGAATACCCTTAAGATCCTGCACGATGTGGATTGAATGCAATTGGGGAAATGGTGACTTTAATTTAGCCCAACTTTTTTGACATTCTACTTTTTTCATGTCAAGATCAACCTACTTATTTCTTGTGTTTGCCAAAAATCCGTTTTTATAAAAATTTGAAAATATTTTAATTTTTTAATAAACAAACAACGCGAGGATTGTTCTCAATATATATTTTATTTTGCAGGAAATGTTCATAGAGTTGGGAAATTTTTGTGACACCATTGGGTGGTTAGTTGTCTTCACAACCCAGTATATTTGACTGACGGATACTTCTTGATTATGTTCAGATCGGTGCTCAGAATTTCAAAAGGTCAAAAGTAAATGTTTACCAAAATACTACTTAAAGATCATATTTATTGTTGATCTATATGGAAAACTGTAAAAGAGAAGAGGGGGACGGGATTCTCTGTAACCCTGTCTTGGCTTATGAAGGAATCTTGCTACAACATCCATTTGTGGGTAGAAATTTTATGTTAACTTGCTTTTGGAATTGATACTGAAAGAAATGTTAACACACAGAGCTGAGGTGAGCTGCCTGAGTATAGAGACAATTTACGGCATTTAATGACAAACTTCTGGGTTGTTTTCCTTTAGTAGCTAACATATTTTTTATTTAAAATTTGCATGCAACATTTTTATCTAATCTAGCGAATGTGACTCTATTTGGATTTAATGGACATATGAGAGGGATCAAATTAATATTTATACAAGCTATGCTTAAAAACATTAATATGTTTCTGTACAGAGAGCTACAATCTCCAGAACTCTCACAACAAAAAATTACTTTCACAAATACAATTTTATTAGATATTTGATAGTTAAACTGTCATGGCATAATAATTCTCTTTTTCTTGCATTCACAAAATAACGAAATAGCAACTATGTGATTTCCAAATGAATTTTTCATTGTAATTCTTGTTCCTTCAGATAGTCCTTTGATACAAAACTATAGCCATTGGTAAAGCATTCGATATTTGTAGATATTATAGTGTATGTCGATATATAACTATAACCATTTTGGCTTTGCATATTCCTATCTTGATTGAATCTTGCTATAATCTTTCCATTCCAGCATTTATAAGTAGTTATACAAACACGCCAACCTTATGTGATAAAAAGGATTGGGTTTCCTTAATGGGATTGGGTTTCCTTTATGGTCTTGGATCATTGTTGGAATTTTTGGTGGTAGGATTAATGTTCTATAATGCCAAATGTTTTGTACGATTGGAGATGAGCATGTTTGCTTTGTAGCAAGATGTAAATAGTGTCAAGATGAGATGAGCATGTTTTCTTTGCAGCATGATGTGAATAGTGTCAAGATGTGCATAGTGTTGATAGTGTGAAATGTTGTAGAGAGTTTGGGGCTTTCTCTCTTAATTATTTTTTTAATGGCCTGATGTGAATAGTGTCAATATGTTCATAGTATTAATAGTGTGAAATGTTGTAGAGAGTTCGGGGCTTTCTCTCTTAATTAGCTTATTAATGGCTAGCGAAGCTAAGGGGCCGTGTGTTATGAATGCCACAACAACTGTTGCACACTATAGTTTTGGGGCACAAAGATTGGCATGTACAACCATATTTTTCTACCTTTTGATCAATCAATTACTTCCCTCATTTGTCTTCATATCTAATATATCTAGATCAAAGCATTCTAGGTAAAATGGTTAAATTTTCTTACTCTATCTTCTCTGAATGTTTTAAAGGAAGTCAACCTCACTTAACCCACAAACATTTTCTTGCTCCATCTTCTCTGAATGTTTTAAAGGAAGTCAACCTGACTTAACCCACATTTAACCCACAAATAAGGATTCAAAAATGATAATTTTGATATTATTGGCATGTAAAATGTGGGATCACCACTTAACCCATAAATAAGGATTCAACAACGATAATTTCGGTCTTATTCCCACATGTAAAATGTGGGATCACCACTTAGCCCACAAATAAGGATTCAACAAAGATAATGTTGATCTTGGCATGTAAAATGTGGGAACATAAAGGTGATTTACATCATGCAACCATATTTTTCTTTGATCAATCTATTACTTCCCACATGTAAAATGTGGGATCACCACTTCACCCACAAATAAGGTTTGTCTTTGATCAATCTATAACTTCCTACATGCAAAATGTGGGATCACCACTTAACCCAAAAATAAGGAGTCAACAACGATAATGTTGATCTTGGCATGTAAAATGTGGGAACATAAAGGTGATTTACATCATGCAACCATCTTTGTATTTGATCAATCTATTACTTCCCTCATTTGTCTTCATATCTAATATATCTAAATCAAAGTATTCTAAATAAAATGGTCAAATTTTCTTGCTCTATCTTCTCTAAATTTTTTAAAGGAAGACAATCTCACTTAACCCTAACCCACAAATAAGGATTCAGCAACGATAATGTCGATCTTGGCATGTAAAATGTGGGAACATAAAGGTGATTTACATCAGGCAACCATCTTTGTCTTTGATCAATCTATTACTTCCTTGTCTTCATATCTAATATATCTAGATCAAAGTATTCTAAATAAAATGGTCAAAATTTTCTTGCTCTATCTTCTCTGAATGTTTTAAAGGAAGACAATCTCACTTAACCCTAACCCACAAATAAGGATTCAACAACGATAATGTCGATCTTGGAATGTAAAATGTGGGAACATAAAGGTGATTTACATCATGCAACCATCTTTGTCTTTGATCAATCTATTACTTCCCTCATTTGTCTTCATATCTAATATATCTAGATCAAAGCATTCTAGATAAAATGGTAAAATTTTCTTGCTTTATCTTCTCTAAATGTTTTAAAGGAAGACAATCCTTAGATATGGTTTAGTCTGTAAGACCTATATTGTTCTATACCCAATTTTAATGGGTAGTCCGCATCACTAGTTCTATACCCAATTTTAACTCTTTATCGCTGCCATTGGTCCAAAATTCATAAGAAATCAACATGGATGATGCCTAATATGTGCCCAATTATATTTGAATCCCAAGCTTAAAATACAAATAAAAGAGAAAATCGGCTCCTTAGTAGTCAACCGTAGATGTCAAACCAGGAGGTAACTCGTCAAATCAGAATGTGTATTAGCTGAAGAATGCATATGGATTTATACATGGAGGTGAGGCTATTGGGATTCATCTCCCAATGACTCTTGGCCTTCCTTATTTCCTAATATTAAATAATATACAATATTAAATGTGCACACCCATCCCATAGGATTAGGTGTCAACATTCTCCCCTTTAATCCGAAGGGATGTTGGTGAGTCCAAGCATCGATCTGAACTTTTCAAACTTTTCTCTTCCAAGTGCTTTGGTGAAGATGTCAGCAGTTTGCTCATTTGTGGAACAATGATGTAGATGGATGGTTTTGGCCTGAACATGATGTCGAATGAGATGGTACTTTGTATTGATGTGCTTTGTTCGATCATGAAACTTTGGGTTCTTGGCCAACTTTATTGCAGAAGTGTTGTCGATCATGAGTGGAGTGGAATACATTTGTTTCATCTGCAAATCTTCCAGGATTTTCCGGAGCCACACAATTTCCTTTGTTGCTTCAGCTGCTGCCACATATACTGCCTCGGTCGTGGAATCTGCTGGAACTGACTGTTTGCGTGATCTCCATGAGACAGCTCCTGATCCAAGACTCATGGTGTAACCTGTAGTAGACACCCTTGTTTCTTTGTCGCCATCAAAGTCTGAATCAGAGTATCCGATCAAGTTGAAGTCGCCTACCTGTGTATATTTGAGTCCAAAGTCTTGAGTCCCCTTCAAGTACCTTAGCACTTTTTTTGCAGCAGACCAATGTCCTTCACAAGGTTTTTGCATGAACCTTGAGAGGATTCCAACAGCAAATGAAATGTCAGGTCTGGTGGTGGTCAGATAGATAAGACTTCCTACAAGCTGTCTATACTTAGTTGCATCCTCAAATTCCTTCCTTCAATAGATGTGAGCTTCAAGTTTTGTTCCATTGGAGTGGTTAAGGGATTACAGTCATCCATGCCAAAAAATTTCAAGAGATCTCCAATGTACTTCTTTTGAGAAAGAAATATGAATTTAGGATGTTGAATTACTTCAATACCCAAATAGTAATGAACATGACCCAAATCAGTCATTTCAAAACCTTTCTTCAACTCTTTCTTCATGGACGCAATATAGCTCTCATTGTTTCCTATTATCAAAAGATCATCTACATATACCACAAGATATACAACTGTTTTTCCAACTTTCTTAACAAACAAAGTTGCATCATCAAGATCAAAATGTTTGAAGTCAAGTTTCAGAAGATGCTCGGTCAATTTCTCATACCAGGCTCGTGGTGCTTGCTTGAGGCCATACAAGGATTTTATGAGCTTGCAAACTTTGTGTTCTTGACCCTTTATCACAAATCCTTCTGGCTGGGACATATAAAATTTCTCCTTTAGATCTCCATTCAAGAAGGTTGTTTTTACATCCATCTGATGGACTTTCCATCCATTCTGAGCTGCTAAGGCAAAGAGAGTCCGGATGGTGGTCCATTTTGCTGTGGGAGTAAAATTTTCTTCATAATCGACTCCTTCTTTTTGTGCAAAACCTTTTGCCACAAGCCTGGCCTTGTGCTTGTCAAGTGAGCCGTCTACTTTGTACTTGTTCTTGTAGACCCACTTACAGCCAATTGGTTTCGTTCCCAAAGGCGGATCAACCAGCTTCCAAGTGCCATTCTTTATCAAGGCATCATACTCCTTCTGCATCGCTTCTTTCCATTCATCATGAGAAGCGGTTTCTTTGAAGGAAGTTGGTTCATGATCTGTAGACAAACTCAATTCACAGTTATAAGCAATATCCATATCAACAGGGGAATCAGAATTATCTACATCACCTTTGATTTGTTGAGTGGAACTTCTTGTTCCTGTTTTTCCAACCTCATCAGGATGAACATTCTCAAGTGTCTTTGTCAACCATTTGGGAGGACCTTTCTGAGATGGCCCAGGCTGGTCATTTGACTAAGTTGGGATTGATTCAAGATTCAATCTCCCAATTCTGTCAATCACATCATCCAATGTGTCATCCGTGGTTGTTTCTTCATGTGGGGGAGAAAGTGCTTCAGGACATGATTCCACAGTTTGATTCAATATCAGAATCCCCCCTTCAAGATGTGGAATCACATTATCAAATTCTTGGAAGGACTTTGCATGTGTGAATCTATCCAGGCGATCAAGTTGCCGCTCAACAATATTGTCACTCTTGGAGGATTCAAGGAATATGACATCTCTTGCTATCACAAACTTCTTATTTGCTTCATCATAGAGACAATATCCTTTGGAGGTATTGGAGTACCCCAAGAAGATACATTTGCGACTTCTAGCACCAAGTTTGTTCCTTTGACCCTTGGGTATCAAGGCATAACAGGTGGACCCAAAGACCCTGAAATGCTTTATCGAAGGAATGTGGCCATGCCACATTTCAAAAGGAGTTTTGTTTCTAATTGAACTTGAAGGACACCTATTCTTTATGTAAACAGCACATAGAACCGCATCAGCCCAAAACATCAATTTTACATTCTTGAAAAATAACATGGAGCGGACCATATTTAAAATAGTTCTGTTCATTCTTTCAGCTACACCGTTCTGTTGTGGATTATATGGCACAATTGTTTGATGTTTGATTCCATGTTGACGAAGATAATTTTCAAATTTGTTTGAAGTGTATTCTTTTCCATTATCAGTACGTAGAGAGCCAATATGTGTTTGTGCATCATTTTCAATCCATGCATGAAAATTATTGAAAGTTTGAAAAGCATCAGACTTATTCTTCAATAAGTAAATCCAACACATTCTGGTGTAGTCATAAATAAATGTCATCATGTATTTATTTCCATTTGCAGAAGCAATAGGCATAGGGCCACATAAATCTGAATGAACAAGCTCAAGTTTTCTATGTGCTCTGGAGTGTGAATCATGAAATGGCTGTTTGCTATGCTTTCCTAGAATAAAAGCATCACATTCCTTAGGTTTTCTAGGAATTGTAGGCAGTCCATTAACACCATTTTTCTTCAACAAACGAAGGCTTTCATAGTTTAAGTGTCCAAATCTAGCATGCCATAAAAGACTTGATGGGAATGTACCTTCATCATGATGTGAACTGAATGAAAAGTTTTGAGCATGAGAAGATGAACCTTTCAGCTTCAAGAGTCTCCCTTCTTCTATTCCTCCATGACAAGTGAGTGATCTGATGCTTTTCTGACCTCTACCTTGCCATCAAACAAGTGAATGGAGTGTCCTTGCTGGCGGATTTGGACCAGGAGCGTAAGTTTTCTTTCAACTCGTGCATGTGCATAGAACTCAGATATGATCGGAAGACCAGTAGTTTAAGCTCGACCGTGCCAAGCCCTGATGGCTTGAGTTTGGATTTATATGCAAAATATACTACTCCATCAACTTTGTCAGTGAATTCTTCAAAAAAATATTTTCTAAATGTCATGTGACATGTTTCTCCTGAATCTAGCAACCAATCATCTCTCCATGAAGTAAATGAAACATCAAATAGGTTTTCAGTTACTCCATTGTTACAATGTGCTAGAACAGAATGAGATGATTCAGGTGCTTTACCTTTGTCTTTGTCATTAGTTTTACCTTTGTCTTGATTTCTTTGTTGCTGAGCTTTAGATTGTCTGCCCCCCTTTTCTCTGAAGTTTCTTCTTCGTCTTCTGCCTTCTCTTCCTCTGGATGAATCTGAAGCATGTCTCTTTTCTCTCTGTGCCAAGTATGCAGCCTCTTTAGAAGATGAAGGGACTGTCATCTTCTTTTGAAGGAGGAGAGAAAAAAATTTGCCGGAGAATCTCTTTTGAAGGAGAGAAAACAAAAACACTCTTTGCTGGAAAATATATTCAGTTTAAAAGGACAGAAACATTGCTAAAAATATGAAGACTGAATTTAAAAAGACACAAACTCTTTGCTAAAAACTGAATTCTGCACCAAAAAATATGTGTATTTTTTGTTTTGTTTGGAGAAAAATTTGCATGGGAGGTCGATATGGAATGTTATGAATGGGGCGGTATTTAAAAATTGGGAGGGGCGGAAATATATCAGACAACATATTAAAATAGAAGGTGGTATTGGTATTAAAGAATGGAAGGCGGAAGTGTTTGCAGGTGGGGTGTGGTATTGAAAGATGGGCAGTGTAATAGATATGGAGGCAGCGTTGTATGGTGCGCAGCGTTGTATGGACAGAAAACCAGGAGGCAACGTTGTATTATAATACGACTGTCATATATGGATGGGAGGGGCCGGAAGGGCCAATATCAATGGTGCGCAACGTTGTATGGAAAACATATGGTAAACAATGAGGTATTAAAACAGCGTATTACACCACAGATGAGAGGGCGTGGTATAATTGAATGGGGCGTGGTATTAAAACATTATATGACAGCGCTGAGGAGGGTCGACAGGCGGTATTATGTATGGTTTGTTATATATATCAAACCATATATAACAAACTCAGCATATTAAAAATGATGACAGTGGGAAGGGCGTTTTGTATTGAGAGCGGTATTGTAATAACAAACTCAATATACAACATTTATATGAGTGGTATGACAGTGTTATAACATATGACAGCGTATATAACATATGACAGCGTATAAACCAGGTGTATATGTGAGCGTAACTGATATGAATGTCATCGTATTAAACCAAGTGTATATGAAAGGGCGTAAGTGATATATGGTGTATGCAGGCGCTGTAAGGGGAGGGCCGACGGGCCAGGCACTATAAGGGGAGGGCTGACGGGCTAGGCACTGTAATGGAATGCGTATATGAATGGCGTATGGAGGAGGCCGGGGGAGTGCAAGATGGAGCGGTGTATGGGTAGCAATGGATTCGAGTTTGGAGCAGCGAATATGTTATGAGGAGCAGGAGCAGGAGCGGTGAACGTGGAGTCCAGGATGCAGTTGATGGTGTATGCGTGAGGGGCGTTGGGTAGGTGAAAGCGCTAGAAGGGAGAGAGTATGGTTGATGGGGAAGGCGTTGGGTAGGTGGAAGAATGTAGGGAGAGAGTGAGGGCGTTACAAAAATCTGGAATGGCAGAGTGAAGGACTGTAGAATTGCAGAGTGGCAGGGGCTGCAATTTGCAGAATTTCAGGGTCTGTAGAATTGCAGAATCTTCAGGAGCTGCAGGAGCTGCAAATGTCAGACCTGTGGATAATTGAAGAGAAAAAAAATGCAGAATAACAGTATAGCAATTTAGGAGCAGCAAAAAACTATTAATAAAAACTGACTGATCAAAGGAGAGGGAGTTACACCACAGGCAGAAATGCCAATAGTGGGGCTGGTTCTGATACCATGTCAAACCAGGAGGTAACTCCTCAAATCAGAATGTGTATTAGCTGAAGAATGCATATGGATTTATACATGGAGGTGAGGCTATTGGGATTCATCTCCCAATGACTCTTGGCCTTCCTTATTTCCTAATATTAAATAATATACAATATTAAATGTGCACACCCATCCCATAGGATTAGGTGTCAACAGAGAGATGCCCAGCTGCAATTAGATTCGAATTCGACCACTAGAATGTCTCTGTTTCAATTTGTAGCTTTTCCCAAGTTCTTGTATCTTACGGGGTTTTTTTGAAACTCTCCTATTTCTTCAATCCTTGTTCTTATAATTTGTTATCATGTGTTGCAGAGACCACGTTGTTATTATTCTCTCAGCTAAAGAATCCTTTCATGTGGGGTGATTTGGATAGTGCCTCTGGCCACCTGTACTACAATGATAAAAAATCTTAAGTGGCCAAGGTAGGCCTCCAAAGCCACAGTCAGAACGCAGGTTCCTGATATATATGGGTTACATTTGATCCCAGAGCTTTGCTAGTTTAAACCCAACTCCAGAGGTCAAACACCTTTCCTCATTATCACCCCCTTCTATGGTCCTAGCTAGATCTTCACATATTGTAAATCTCATGTTGGCTTGCAATGAGTTTATTAAATCTATTTAATTATTTTGTCAAATTTATCTTTATATAAGGAAAATCTAGGTTCGGAAAATCTCATGCTTTAGACCTTTTCATCAATGGTAGATAATTTATACTCTGTATCATGTGTATGATGTATGAATCTGTGAAAGCATTAGACCTAAGCTGTATTTTTTTTGGGACGAGAAACATGTGTGACACTGGCATACCCAAGAGATCATGTAATCAATCGAGCATAGGTGATACAATTTTCACATTCAAGTGCCTTTTCTGAATAATTTGTAATAATGGCCAGGAAGAAAATAGGCAAAGGAATAAAATAGGCAAAGACCCAAGGAGAATGCCCCTGGTTCTTGGAAGCTGTATCTGTTTCAAGATGAGAAACATGTGTGACACTGGCATACCCAAGAGAGTATGTAGTCAAACGAGCATGGGTGATAAAAAATTTACATTAAAATACTTTTTCTCAATAACCTGCCATAATGGTCAGGAAATAAATTGACAAAAACCCCAAGAGCATGTCCCTAGTTGTTGTAATGTAAAATATTGGTCATGCCCTTCATGTCCATGTAACATCAGGTGGCATAATTGACGTGACTCAACATTTTATGCTTTAACCATAGTTATTTAGGAAAACCACTTTGAAATCATATTCAAATGGAAGCTACACTGGTTTAGCAACATATCAATCATTAAACCTAGGAAAAAAGTCAATAATGTAAAATAGTTTTCTCAGTTATCCGAAGACATTTTTATTTCGTGGTCTGATAGAAAATTTGGCTCAAGAGAACTGAAATTCATCCATTCACTTATATGGATGCCCACAGGAACAACAAGAATTCATAAATAATACTTACTCATCAACGAACTCACAATCAATAATTATAGAAGGGTCATGATAGAAGTCTTGTTAGTTTTGAGATGAGAAAACTAGTTTCTTGTGTATGTTGACTTTGGAAATTTGAATGTTCAGGACTTGTGTTAAAGAAGATTCCTTCTTACTCTTGTTTTTTCTCTAAACATGTGCATTTTTGGGTTTTTCTTGATCATATACTCACAGAATATTTTCATAATATGAGCATGTGAGTAGTCAGAAAATACACAATGTGTCGTTTGCTTTGCTATGTTGGTGCAGAAGAAGAAAGCTTTGTCCCACCTGATAACCATTATCAAAATCAAGGGGCTCATAATGCATATGGTAAGATGATAGTTGCATTGGATATCATTGAGCAATAAATTCATTTCATAGGATGTTTAGCAATACATCATCATCAGAATCATATGAGGTCCAGCCTGTTTTAACTTTTTGGACATTGCTAAAAATGTATGTGGGAAAATAGTTGTTAATAGGCATGAGAGTAAGTTGAAATCATTAAGTCCTTATGATGGTTATCTTGGAATTTTACTTGCAGATAATTTTACTGTAGTCATAAAGTCACAGAAGGAATTGTTTCTTGCATATAACAAATACATCTATAGTTTTGTATGATTCAAGCAATTGGTATCCACTTTTTGGTACACTACCCTTTAGCATGGATAACAATGACTGTGAAATGACTTAGAGTCCCATTTGTTGCAGTATGATGATTTATCAGTTAAACAGATGTGTACTCATTCTTTTAGCATGCTTGCTGGTTTTAACTTTTAAGCATGTATCTTTTTTTATATATAGAGGTCTCCACTTAACACAACTAAAATTTAATTGAAACCTAGAAATTGAGTGTAATTTTTCTTTCCATTGATACCATATGGTGGGGTTTGTTGCTTTTGTACTGCAGATTGACACATTTACACCACAACGCTTCTTGTTCTAATCCATATACAGGCAGCGGGGTTTCTTAAATTTGCACAATCCTGTCAGTAGATTTTTCGTTTTTAATTAAATTTGGTCTCGGTCCTCTAACTCACCCCACACACATATATAAAATATCTTATTCATATTATTATGTCGGCTTCTTATCTATATAGTTTTTATTTGTATTTTTGTTTTGAAATATTATTTTACACATACATAACACATCTACCTCTATACTAGGTTGTTGAGTGTGCCTTTCAAGGCAATAAAGTTTTTTGTTTGCTGCAATATTGCGTGTATTTCTGCAATTTACTTTTTCTTCACATCTCTGCTATTTCATGTTAAATTCCACGATTTAATGGTTTTTCCACCAGATTTCTTTAATTCCAAATCGTTGAATTTCAAATAAATAAATGGACAAATTATTAGTGCCTATCAGTGCTACTTACAAGCCCAGGATGATAGACAGAATAAGTTGGTTTGTATGTAAAGAACAAAAAACCCTTTCAATTAGATGTTAGAGATTGGATTTTTGCCTAAAAGTCTGTAATTTTTTGGAGCAAAGCTAAATAGTATTTATGACACTTCTAGGAAGGATAGTGTAATTCTGGACAGTTCATTTGAATATAAGTGCAGGATGAGATGATTTTTATTTGGTAGGAGAATGGAGATAGGAAGATGTGATTTCCATCCTATTGGCGAGAAAGCCATATTTCCGAGCTGTCTTGTTTTGAAAAGACTCGGACTTCTGTAAATATGTGGAATTAAGGGCACAATAAGAGGATCTCTGTAAGAAAGGAGGAGGATAAATCTCATCTACTGCACCACTGAACATGCAGAGATTTAAGCCATGTGGATACAACTAGCCATGATAGAGCTATATGTTGGCATGTACCAGCACTATAACGCCAACATCACAGTATGACCAACATGAGCGTGTAATGCTGGTGTTCTAGCCTGACCAATACGTGATAACCTAGAAGGTAAACCCTGCAGGTGTATGGCATACGGGCTGGCATAAAAACCTGCAGCTTTGAGGGCATCAGGGACAAGATCTATCCTTGGGTTCTACTTCTATGTTGTATCCCCTTAAAACAATCTCCTTTTGTTTAATCTTTTCTTCTGCTCATATCACCTAAGAAAAGGATGTAAAATACCACTTTCAGATACGTTTAATTTTTAGCATGTTTCATAAGTCATTATGGGAACTTACTACAACCAAAATTCTTACCATATCTCCTGGGATGAGTGTCCTTTCTTGCCAGAGCACTAAGAGGACTCTTTCCATTAAAAATACATGTCATTTGGTATAGTGAACTTGTGAATGGGTGTGGGTACTTGAGCTATTTCTTTCCAAAGAGAACATGAGTGCCCTTCCCATATGCTTATGTCGTTGGTGATTGTCCGGCGTTAAGAGTGAGATATGTCGCACAATGATTATCCCAACGAAGGTTGCCAATCCATTCTACAAGATTACTATTTTTAATTTAAAATAGGTTTCATTCTCATTACCAGTGGTATTTTTATAAAGAGCAAGAGAAATCATGGGGTTCTTTGAATCAAAGGAATAAATCAACTAAAGAGGTATAAAAACCCTCCATGCAAAATAAATAAAAATACAAGGTGCAGAATTCACACATAGGATAGAAGACAGCTTCTTTGAACAACCAAAAAGACAGGCTCATCTTTGAAAGTGGTCTTCTGCAGTTTATTTAGCTCCCATTCAGCGACAGGAGCTTGAGCCACTGTGAAATTACCTTCTTTATTTTCTGATATTTTCTTGGGCTAACTCTTCTTGTATTCAGACTAGGGGTAATTATTCAGACTAGAAAACCATGACTTCTTAGTGTGTATTAAGTCTGAATGAAATTGGAAAACCACACACAGTTATCACTTTTGAGGTTATAATTTAGAATTTAAGGATTAATAACTAAATCTCTTCAATCAGGCCATCATTCAGACTCATGACGCATAATGCATCTTGTACATTCCTGAGAGTTTTGACAAAGTCTTTGTTCTATTGATCCAAGCCATGCAAGTGGAAAAATGCCTTATGTATGGTTATAAGCTCCTCATAGAGGTCTTGCATGGTCTCTCCAAGTGTTGATACTTCACCAAGTATTGATGCTCTCATCTCCTCCAAGTAGACCTGTGTGGAAGCTGTGTTTTGTGTTATTGCGCGGAGCTGTTCTACCTCTTTTTTGGCAGCCTGTAAGTTCTGTGCCAATTGCTTATTATCAGGCGTCAAATAATGAGTGTTTGATCTTGCTGCACCTGCAAAGGTCGAGTTGGCTTCGGTAATGGCATTAGGATTCTTCCTGGTGTTCTTCACTATCACCCTCTCTCTAATGAATGCAGGTGATGCGATGTCATCTAGAAAATGCTTCCTACGTGCTTGTACAATCTTCTTCTAAAGTTCATTGTATGAAATATTGTACGTGTCCATGACTGGATCATCATTAAGAGGAAAAAATTCCTCTTCCTCGCTCGGATCTAACTCTGTTGTTGGATGTGGTGGAGACTGAATGGTGAATTATTGTGCTCTCGGCATCAGGTTGACATCCTAATTCTGCAGCTCTGCTTCCTCCTCGATGTCTTCAATATCTATCAATTATTCAATCTACTAAGCCAACTCCTAATCTTGCATCTGTCCACTCTCCTCCTCTATTGTTAGATGGTTTTGTTCTTTCTCTTCAAATTTATTTTGAGTTGTTTCTTCTGCTATTGTTCCTTGCCTTTTTTCTTCTTCTTGCCTCTGCTTCTCTTCTTGTTCTTGCTTCTACTTTCCTTCCTCGATTCTCCTTTTCTGCTCTTCTCTCTTCCTTTTCTCTTCTCTCTGCATCCTTTGTTTCCTCATTGCCTTTATGACTAAAGCCACTTTCATAACACCCAGATATGATTCATCTTATGGCTTCTTTCTCCCCTTGGAATGTGAGCAACCTTTCTCTTTCCCTTATCTTGCATGGGATTGCTCCCTTCTGTCAGCACTACTTCTAGAGTTTCTACCCTTTGCGGAGTAGCTTGTGAAGTTCTTGCTATATTGAACGGCTCGTGGAGTCTGGAGGCATTGTAGAAATTATTCCATGGATCCTCCTCTAGCCAATGAAATGTATTTTTGAGTCACTGATAATGTATTCTTGCACATTGTTATTTTCAAATACCACGGGGATTGTACAAATTAAAGTCTCGGGTACCGAATGAAAACTTATATATCGCCTTCTCTTCGGTGTCCGCGAATTCGATATTATTGATCTCATATAATCCAACTTGCATAGAGAGAGTGGGCCATGGTTATTATTCTTCATGTGTAAGGATGATGACGACCATGTGGCGAAATGATATGAAAATTATTGCATGTAAATCTTGTCGGTGGCATACCTTCGCAAAATATGCAGCGACTTTTGAGCATTGAACATTCTAAGGAAGGTGTCATCCAGTGAGGCAAACCAATCTACGATCTTCGATATTGTCTCCATTTATCCTTGTGACATGCAAGGTGGTTCTTCTTCGAAGATAAGGTTGTATAGCAGAATGATGAAATTTTCAGTTAGCTGCTCCATTACTCCTCAATGACTGCAATCCAAAAGCACTCTACAATAGATGTATACGGCAGGGTCTCATGGTCTCCATGTCTAGTTCATGCCAGGAAATGCATTATGTGCACAAATTGCATCCAATAGATGTGCAAACATATATAACCTTATTTTCCTGCCCATGGGAGGATTCCGAGAATGTACTACATGGGCTCTCAACTATCGAGCCAACAAATTTGACCAGCTGAACAAATTCCCCTCATTCACAACCTGGTTTAATAAGACTTCCCACCCTTCAGGAAAGGACTCTCTACTCTGTTGGCCGTATATTCTGCAAGTTAAGATAAATAAGAGTTGGTAGGCCCTCCTGAGAGACTTTTTCTTGTATGCATCATTAGGTGTGTGTCGAAACTTTGATGGCTCTTTCACCAAGCCTTTAAAAATTTCTCTTGTACTCACATAGTTGTAATTGGTGGCATAGAATTCTAGTCCACGATTTTTATTGGATGATGCAAATGATACATAAGATGATAATATTCCACCAGAAAAGTAGCAAGCTTTTATCCGCTGGAACTATTCAATGTCATGGTCTTCATATCAATATGAGAAACAATCCAATTGATGACATCTGCACACGGGAAGACTGGATATATGCATGCAACCCTATATAGTCTCGAGTGTTGAACATTTAGGTATACCTATCAGTCCTTTAAATTTTCCTTGAATCTCTTTTTTTAAAAAGCTTCATTATATTTCTTGCATGTTAGATCTAACTCCTTTTTCGCAAACAATTGAGTGTATGCATACACTGGCTAGTTAACTAGCGTTTTCTCAACTGCTTCCCCAATACTGCTTTAAGTGGTATATTTTGAAGCATTTCTCTTGTGTGCCATGGTAACAGTGATTGTTGGAGAGAAGTGCTTAACAACCGTGGCACCTATCGGACAAAAAAGGCACTCATGGCAAGCAAACATTATCTTTTGGAAATCTACCTTCAAATCAAGATCAGACAGCAAACCGACAAGCTAATGAGATAGATTGCATATTTTTCATGAGAAAGTGAGGGAGATTGGTTGTGGGAACTACATATTACATAGTAATAACAATCAAGGGTGAATTATGAGGCTTGAGACTGCACAATTTCTAGTTCATTTTGGGCAATGACTAGAAGAGTCTATGCATTGTGCAATCTCAGTGGCCAAGGTGGCAGACTGAGCCCTATAAATATGCAATGCATAGTTTTTCCAACATGTACTATGCATTGCACAGTCTCATAGGCTAAGCTTTTGGCTTGAATCTCATACTTGCGCAATGCCTAGCTGGGCAAGGTCAAAACTAGCCAAGGGAAAGTGCATATCTACCTAGTGAAAGTGTGGGAAACAAGAATATATAATTGATCATGTGAGTTTGAGTGTAGATTTGAATAAGTATGGATGAATCAATCTAAATCAAGTGCATAAACTCAAAAAACGGAAGGGAAATCAAATATGTGAGGAGAGTCGTTGAAACAACGACCATCGGTGCAAAAACAAGAAAAATGATGTGAAACTTGTGAAATCCAAACTAAAACTTGAAACAACACTTCTACAAGCTAATATAAGTTAAAATTATAGAAACCATGAAGGGAAACAAGCATAACAAGACTCACAGAAGAAAAAGAACAAAACGCGATAGAAAAAGCAGCAAAATACGACCAAAGCAAAACTCACCCGAAAAAGCGACGACAACTCCATCGAAGGTTCCTTGATCTCCTCAGGAATGCTAGAGATTCAAGATCAAGTGTACAAATGAGCTTTATAGGCATCAATTAAATAGATTTGAGTGGATTAGGGTTTATGACGCACATGCCTAAAATCAAGGAAAAAGCGACACTTGGCGAAAATTTCTAAAAATAACAACTTTACCTCTTTCAGGAAACTAATAATGAATAACTATTTTCTAGGGATGGTTTTTCGCTTTTTAGATTTTATTTTTTATTTTTTATTGTTTTTCAGGAAACTTTCCATGCACACTGTTGGGAAAGTGTAATATTCCTTTTATTGTTGTCACTTATGACAAAGCTAGGATGGACTTCCAGAGTTAGGAGCAGACTGGTTACAAGTATAGGTTGGTACCATTAGCAAGTCCAGGGGCTTTTTGGAGGAGTTTTGAGGAGTTTCTATGTGGTCGGGTGGCATTCGCTTGATATATTCCATCATCCGAGAAGTTTGGCTTTCATTCTGGTGAATTTTGACAACTTTCGGAAATTTGAGTTATTTATGGGCTTAACTCAGCTAATTACGCTCACGGTGGCATTCTGGGAGGAATACATGACATAACACCTTAGTTTAATAGCTCATTGGAACCGGGATGAGGATACCTCCATGATGGGATAGTTGGACATGAGTTTCAGTGACCAGAGAAGACGTGGTAGCTGATTCACTCTTTTCTGCATTAAAAAGGAATATTTTAATAAGAGGGAAAAGTGCTCCATGAATAAAATAATAATAAAATAATGCTCTAGAAGGCTCCAAGATATCTATAAAAAATGGGAGGAGGTCGTTGAGGGATATCTTTGGGATCATATCATTTTCTTGTGTGAGAGGTTTGAGACATGGTTCTCTACTTCGGCCGTAGCCCCAGGACGGAAACCCTCGGGTGATTTGTGAGTGTTGGACGAAAACCCAAGTCACTTTGAGGAGAATTCATTCAGAATTTTTGCAGAGCTTCAGAGATATTGGAGTGAGGATCATTCAAATCTTCAACAGGTGCTTCAGTGGATTCAGTGGTAGCTGTTGTCGGAGGGAGAGTGTAGCAGTTCAGTTTTGGAGGTCATCTCAGTGTAGCAGTGCAGCAGATTATCTTGGTGACTAGTTTTCCATCTCAGCTCTTTTTGGGTCAGATCGATATGTAACCCTAATTATTATTTATAATAAAAGTTGAGATTTTTCCTGTTCTATGTGTTAATGGATTGCAATATTTTATGCGTATTTATTTTACATGGCAATCTTCTGTTGAGTAAATAGTGATTTTACGGCATATTGTGGAGTTCAGTTATTTTTCTGCATTTTTAGTTAAAATATCCCTTTCGGGATATTACAGAAAGATAGTGCAATTCTCGGGAACTGGGAAACTTTCCGGCTTAGTGAATTGCATAGTTTTTGAGGTCAAGGGATGGATTGTGCAATTTGTGGGATTAGTGTTGGGTTTCCATCCATGATTGCGCAGTTTCTGAGCTCAAGGTAGAACTGCCAGTCTGGATTGTGTAATTACAATCATCAAGGTTGGATGTCCCTCATCGATTGTGAAGTTTCTGAAGGCAAGCCCAAAACTGCTGCAAGGTGAGGTCAGGAGGTTAGCTTGTGACTTAAAAGATCAACTAAGTATGAAAACAAGAAAACACAAGCTAAGATGAAAAGAATAAGTCTTAATAAGATCATGAATACTTGACGACATTACAAGATAAGCTCTTGTGGATAGGAAGGAAGGCTCCAAAATCAAAACACAGGCAAAATTTTGGAGGGTGGTTGCCGCTACAACAAGTTGATAGACTAGTTTCCATGAGAACACTAAGACAATTATATTAGTAAGAAGGAATTTAGTATAAGAATTTCTAAAAGACAAAGAACAAGTATAGTTTTTGAAGGAAGGTAAATGTATTGGCATAAATATCAATGTCTTGAAACGAAATTCTCAATGAATAATAGTTTAGGGAATTCAAACAAGATGAAATATAGGAATTATAGAAAGAAGCTACTATGAATATGTAATAATTCAATATCACCAATACTTTTATTATCTATTTTAAGAAGAAATATATAAATATATTATCAAAGCATAGATTTATTTGAGAGAGACAAGTATAGGAGAAAGAGATTAATATTACCTGAATAATTAACTTATGTCCTTTTTATATATAATAAAAAAAATGTTAGAATGGGTTCATTACAGATTAGCTAGAAACCCACAGGGCCAAGATGGATTGTTATGATAAATTAGCAAAATGCCTCAATGATGAAGGCAAATCAATAATGATATAGGGTATTAAGAGGTTGATTGCACTCGGAATGATATAAGCGATGCAAGTAAAATGTTGCAGTAGAAAGGATTGTTCACTTTAAGGGAAAAGAAGCCAATGCAAATCCCTTTGTGAATAACCCAGTATTAAATTAGGGAAAAGATGTGTTCCTAGATTAATTTCCAAGACTAACACCTAGTAGAGACAAATATTTCACTATCAAGTTAATCCTGGAAACAACACTAGTAACCAAATATCCTTATCACATGAGCACGCTTGAGCTCATGGATTAAAATAGAAGTTGAATGAATTGATGGAGAAAGGGTATATATGGCCCAAAGTTTCATTGTGGGAAGCCCCAATTTTTTTTTTCAAAAAGAAAAATGAAACGTTGCATCTTTTTTATTTGTAAACTACCACGGATATTCCAGTGGAAATTTCGTCACAACAAATCTGATAACAATATATTAAAATATTGATTTTTTACACTATTATAGTTTTATTAATATTATAGAGCTCTAGATTTAACTACAATTAGTGCATGCATGCGAATGGAAATTATGCAGAAAAGTAGAGAGTGAAAAAATAACCTCTCACGCACACACACATAAGGCACAAGATATGCTCTCTGGGAAACCATTTCGAGAGAAAACACAACTAGAAGGTGAGGTCGCTTCGCTCTCTTTCTCTGTCTGGAAATATGGATGCTGGTACAAAGAAGTAATGCCTATGGCCCATGGGTTGCTACAATGCATAGATCCTTTGTGTGTGCTCTACCTCCTATATCTCCTAGCTATCTTTTCTCAACTATGGAGCAAAATGCTTTCGAAAGAATGGAATGCCTCTTCCTCCTAGTGGCCCGGTTATAACACAACCCGATAGCCTACTAGTATTTAATTTTGACTACATCAACTCTTAACTAGAATTACAATATAGACTCTTCTAGAGTCTTTTACATCATAATCACGTGGATAGCCCCATTTCCATGAATAATGGGGGCTGATGCGACATCCTCCTAAACTATAGGTGTGAAAACAGGAAGGTCAACTTCTAAGTGGCATAAATTTTGCATACATACTCTGATTGATGTGCTTCTTGTGTCATTGGAAAGATATTTGTGTGTAGAATAACATGAAATGGTGATACAATAATATGGAAAAGTTTTATCCCCCAAAAAAAATTATTTTATGCCTCAAAATCCTCCTAAAAGGTTTCAGACCTCATTTTTCCAAACTGGGTCTCATCGGTAAAAAAGGTTCCGAAAGTTGATTCCTTCACTTTTTCTACTCCAAATGCATCGATATCAATGAAAAAAAATATAATGATCCAATATGGATCACTGTGCATCAATTACTGATAATTAAATAAGGTGAATGTGAAATATAAGTATCTACTACCCAGAATTGATGATCTATTCAATCAACTACGAGGGGTTGTTGTAATTTCCAAAACCAATTTAAGAACTCACTACCACTAGGTCTAGATCAAAGAGGAATAAATCCACAATATCGCATTCAGAAAAATTTGTGGCCACTATGAGTTTGTAGTAGTGTCATTTAGGCTTACAAATGCTCCAACACCTTAATGTTCATAATGAGTAATGTGCT
Source organism: Pinus albicaulis (assembly GCA_034641835.2). Taxonomy (NCBI): domain Eukaryota; kingdom Viridiplantae; phylum Streptophyta; class Pinopsida; order Pinales; family Pinaceae; genus Pinus; species Pinus albicaulis. The sequence continues at coordinate 917,057,760 of CM076584.1, forward strand.
CAAACTGGATAAGTTTGTAATAATATTTGTGGATGACATCCTAGTATATTAAAAGAATGAAGAAGATCATGAGAACCACCTGAGAGTTATTCTACGGCTACTAAGGGAGCATAAATTGTAGGAAAAACTCAACAAGTGTTTTTCTTTCAAACTCAGGTTCACTATTTGGGCAAGTAATCTCAAAATACGGAGTGGTTGTGGACCTAGAGAAGATCAAAGAAATAATGGAATGGACCACACCCAGAATGTGGCATAGCTTAGATCCTTTATGGGTATGACTGGTTACTATTTAAGGTTAATTTGAAATTTCTCCACAGATTGAACATCCCATCACTTCTTTACAAATAAAGCGAGTAAATTTTCAATCGACCCCTAAATGTGCAACTAGTTTTGAACAACTAAAAAATCTACTCACTTGTGCACCTATATTAAGAATAGATGACCCAAAAAAATATTTTATAGTTTTCACTAATGCTTGTAAGGATGGAATTGGTGGAGTACTAATGCAAGAAGGACAAGTAATATGTTATGAATCTAGGAAACTGAATGAACATGAAAGGAATTACAACACTCACAACTTGGAGCTAGAAACCATTGTGCACACACTAAAAATGTGGAGACATTACTAATTAGGAAGGATATTTGTGCTTATGATAGATAAAAATGGACTAAATTTTTTGTTTGGACAACCCAAACTAGATGTCAGGAAAGAAAGATGGTTGGTTGTGACATCCCTTGATTAATATTCCCTCATTGTAAATAATTGTAAGTATTTAAAAGTTTGAGGGAAGGACACAGATTCTAGACTGCATAGGGAGGGAGATTGCTTGAGGAAATGGTTAATTTAAATTCATTATCCATGGGTTGGGTAGGAAGCCTAAGTTATTTGACCAGGCAATAGATTTAACTGAAATATAAGGACAAGCCCAAGTGATTTTTGGATATAACAGCTAGCAACAGAGGACAAAGACGGAATGGGTTGCATTGTCTAGGAAGTTAATTGTGTGGAACCTTGGAAAACGAAATATAATTGATTTGTTAGGAGGAAGAAAAACCAAGTTGGGGTGGGGAGGCTGAGAAGACACTCTCATGCTCTCATGCAAGGGCAGTAGGGAATTTTTTTTTTATTGAGATTGCATAAATAGTAAAGGAGAGAACTCTCGCTCTCTCATGCATACATAGTGGAAGAAATTGTGAAGAGGAATGAAAAAAAAAATCCTCTGAGGGTGGAGGTGAAAAATACAGAGAGAGAAACAATCATTTTTGCAGTTATCAAGCTATGTAGAGGGGAACCAGCTGAAGAACCCTCAAAGAGGCTTGTTGGGTGAAAACATTATATAGGGAAATGATTTCCTATAAGGCTAAAGAACCCACAGAAAGATTGTGGATTGATGAACCTATTGGATTGGGAAGAGACACTCGAGTACTTGTGAAGGATGATGAACCACCATGAGTTTCCTTGGGGTTGAATCTCTGGTGTTTGAATCAATGTTCAACTACCTAGAGAGGTGGTCTCTTTACCCTATCAGTATATTATCCACTGATGAACCTTCCCTTGATGTGAACTCAATTCTCCTGAAAGAGATCTGAGACTCTCTGTATTCTAGTATCCTGGCATGGATGTTGAATATGTCTGTAAATACTGAGTAGAATATTTGGAAGAACATTTATAACAAGACTTAGACTAAGTCCTTTGAAAAACCATCGGGTTCAAGCCTCATGTATATCTATGCATATGCATCAAGTGAGGGTTGAGTCTCGACATGTATCCTAAAGGCTTTGAGCACTAAGTCACTTGTCCAGGCCAAGCCACCATAGAACCACCATGATTGAGCTCAAGGGAAGAGGAAATCCCAAGTATTCACATATTACACCAGGGCGCAAACAAGAGTTAGGAGGCTCGATTGACAGGGTGAAGTGATTGGGCACGACCACTAAAGCTGAAAACAAGATAAATTTGGACTATCAATTAACTATCAAAGAGTTGAATGTGTTACCGCCTTTAGATCATCCCCGAAAATTTCTTCTCAGATATTTTAAAGGGGAACCACATGGGGAAAACTTTCAGGATTTTCTGCTCAGGGTCACTTGGCATAGTGGGGCTAGTTTAATGCCCCAAAAAAACATCAAATGGAAAAACTTGAATCAACCATAATATGAAAAAGTGCATTCCAAGGGGTTAAAGCTTAAGGTGGGACATGATTGACAAGGTGTAGGACATGGCAGAGAGGTGACGTGGTGCCCTTGTGGCGTGCCACGTGGAACATTGTTTTAGCCTTTTCGATGGTCTAAGGGGGCTTAAATCATGTGACATGTGGCACTCTTGGAGGAGGCCACATGGGTGTTACAATGTCATCCAATGACACCCCGATGTTTGGTTGTGATGACATCACCATGGACCCCAAACCCCAGAGGTTTCAAGTAGAGGCATTGTGGAAAAATCTTGGGATTTATATCAAGGAGGAAATGGAAAGGTGGGCCAGTGGATGCATTGTATTAGCATAAGGAAGCCTTGTAGGCTGCCCGCATCACCCTGAAAGTAAAAAGGGGCCAGGTCATCTTGGTAGTGTGAATTTTGTCACAAAGGAAGTGACTAGGGTGATATGGAAGGTTTGGTCGAGAAAAGGTATTATGACATATTGGAAATGGGGTCAACGATGATACATGAAATGGAAGAAGGTTTACCCCGAAATAACTTCTTAGAGATTGCAATAGAAATTCTCAAGATGTAAACTTTTGGATGAGGTGGCAGGGAAAGGGACTCGCATCGCATACTACACACATAATATATGTGTATTACGTAATGGGCTTACAAAAGGGTTGAAACTTGGTATGAGAGGGCCGATAGATGCCATTTGGGTGGTGATGTGGCATATAGATTAGGTATCCATGTGGCAAGATAGATGACGTGGAACTATATGATAAGTCAATATTTAATTTGCTATATCTTTTAATTCGGAAGTCAGATTGAGACAGATTTTATATCATTGGAAAGGTCTCAACAAAATGAATGAAATGAAATCATCCATTTTAGTTTTAAGAAATTCAAAAAAGGTCGAAAAATTAAGACCCCATTTACATCATGTGATAGTGGGAGTCGGGTCAGCATAGTAACTGCCTCCTTCTACTCTTTACTGGGGTTAGGGTCAGTAGGGGGTATGTTAAAGGGTGGTACAAAGCTCCCAAGTTCAACACTTGGATTGGATGGGCTCTATCGCATAATTAACAAGTGAAGGTTTGACAATAGACCTTTGAAGATTCAGACAAGAGACCTTAACATGTCGTGATAAGCATCATAAACCTGATTGTTGTGTGAATTGATTTTATGATATGTTTGGTGTGTCTTCATTATGATTAACATATGCTTGTAGCATGGTGCTAATTATTTATATGAATTTATTTATACTAATTCAATAATTGCATTGTAATATTGTAGCTATCTTAAAACCAACAAATTTCCAACAGCCGACTAAGGGATTGTTTGTAAATTTAATTGTCTTAAATTGATTACATAAATTATCGACCAGAGTTGGTAAAATTGTGAAGTGAAAGTGCACTATATATGCTAGAAGCCTCTTTTATTAATTTAGTTTATTGATGTGATGATTGAGTTTTTGGAAATTATATCTAAGAATGTTTTTGTTTTTATGTCCTTAATGAAGTAAATCAATTCTATCTTATGACTAAATTCTTAATCTTGATGAAATTAATAAAAAAATGCAAAGAAAAATCTAATTGTCCAATCTAGTGTAAGTTTTTCACTATAAAATTTGGTGGAAATTCTGACGGCCAATTTGTCGCTATTCCGACACATAGTCATCGCAATAGCGACAGTTCGAGGGTGGGAAAAACATGGTTTGCCATACCGTCGCAGTTCCGACGCAATTAAAAAGTGTCACACTATTGACACTTTTTCCGTCGCTTCCAAACAAGCGTCACTCTTCCGACGTTTCCCAATCCGTCACACTTCCTACCTTTTGTAAACTGTCGCACTTCTGACGAAATGTGGTCCGACGTTTTGAACATCTCTTTTCCGACGTTTGTAAACTATCACAATCACGATGAAATGCGGTTCGACGTTTTGAACGTGACTCTTCTGACATTTGTAAACTGTCGCAATTCTGACGCAATGTGGTATGACGTTTTGGACGTCGCTCTTCCGACGTTTGTAAACTGTCGCAATTCAGACGAAATGTGGTCTGACGTTTTGAACGTCGCTCGTCCGACGTTTTTATACTGTCGCTCTTCCGACGCGACCGTAATTCCGACGCTAAGCGTTTCAGAAGCGACGATTTCGTTCAATTAAAAAAAAAAAAAAAAAAAAAAAAAAAAAAAAAAAACTTTAAAAGACGAGAAACGTTGTTTTGAATATATTATATGAAGTAAAACAGTCCATGAAGTCATTACATTTTCACATCTGAAGATTGGAACCCAAATATCCATCCAGAAAAGTGGAAGTCCCACCCCAGACAATGATAGAAAAATACCCTATGTCACATACAGCGACTTGATATAAAACCCAGTAACGGTCCACATGGAGATTATCGACAATCTGAGAAAGCATCCAAATATGCCCGAGGCATCTATAAGAAAGTGAAATAGCAGTATGTAGAATAGTAAAGCAACAGATAGAGTACCGACGTCCATTGTTCCAAGTACAAATTAAAGTACCCAAAATCCTTGAACAGAGAAAAACGCTAATCATGTGAGGAGTGTGATATGTCCAAAATATAAAAAGACCATCAGACCATATCAATAAACCAGCAACATAGACCAGCATCGCTAGTTTTGAAGGCAGAGTGATAAACATTAATCATTTTTTTTTCACAAGAAAAAAAACGTTGTTTTGAATATATTATATGAAGTAAAACAGTCCATGAAGTCATTACATTTTCACATCTGAAGATTGGAACCCAAATATCCATCCAAAAAAGTGGAAGTCCCACCCCAGACAATGATAGAAAAATACCCCATGTCACATACAGGGACATGATATAAAACCCAGTAACGGTCCACATGGAGATTATCGACAAATCTGAGAAAGCATCCAAATATACCCCAGGCATCTATAAGAAATTGAAATAGCAGTATGTAGAATAGTAAAACAACAGATAGAGTACCGACGTCCATTGTTCCAAATACAAATTAAAGTACCTAAAATCCTTGAACAGAGAAAAACGCTAATCATGTGAGGAGTGTGATATGTCCAAAATATAAAAAGACCATCAGACCATATCAATAAACCAACAACATAGACCAGCATCGCTAGTTTTGAATGCAGAGTGATAAACATTAATCATTTTTTTTTCACAAGAGAAAAAACGTTGTTTTGAATATATTATATGAAGTAAAACAGTCCATGAAGTCATTACATTTTCACATCTGAAGACTGGAACCCAAATATCCATCCAGAAAAGTGGAAGTCCCACCCCAGACAATGATAGAAAAATACCCCATGTCACATACAACGACTTGATATAAAACCCAATAACGGTCCACATGGAGATTATCGACAATCTGAGAAAGCATCCAAATATGCCCGAGGCATCTATAAGAAAGTGAAATAGAAGTATGTAGAATAGTAAAGCAACAAATAGAGTACCGACGTCCATTGTTCCAAATACAAATTAAAGTACCCAAAATCCTTGAACAGAGAAAAACGTTAATCATGTGAGGAGTGTGATATGTCCAAAATATAAAAATACCATCAGACCATATCAATAAACCAGCAACATAGACCAGCATCGCTAGTTTTGAAGGCAGAGCGATAAACATTAATCATTTTTTTTCACAAGAGAAAAAACGTTGTTTTGAATATATTATATGAAGTAAAACAGTCCATGAAGTCATTACATTTTCACATCTGAAGATTGGAACCCAAATATCCATCCGGAAAAGTGGAAGTCCCACCCCAGACAGTGATAGAAAAATACCCCATGTCACATACAGGGACTTGATATAAAACCCAGTAACGGTCCACATGGAGATTATCGACAAATCTGAGAAAGCATCCAAATATGCCCGAGGCATCTATAAGAAAATGAAATAGCAGTATGTAGAATAGTAAAGCAACAGATAGAGTACTGACGTCCATTGTTCCAAATACAAATTAAAGTACCCAAAAACCTTGAACAGAGAAAAACGCTAATCATGTGAGGAGTGTGATAACCATCTGCAGAAACCCAGCCTCGCTTGTAAGATCAGGCTCGTTTGATTCCAAAATTGGTAACCATCTGTTGCATCCAAGATGTAAGGTTCAGGCTCGCTTGTTTCTATTAGTAGCCCGCTACAGCATCCACCCTGTTCATAGCAAAAAGGTTCCTGTACTAGATATACAGAGAAAGAGTATAATACGTAGACCATATAAACATGGCTCTGTATTTCAAAAAACAGGTTTAAAATAGAAACAGGGCAACGTTTTTTTTTCTAAGTAAAGTTAATCTATTAACAGTGGGAATAAAATTACACCAAAGTCAAAATAATTTCCCAAACTCATGGAAAATTTGTCATCAAAAAATCAAAAAATTAAGAAGACTGCCCTCATACGGGGAAACTAGTCTTGAATGTTTAATTTACAAAATTCAAAAATATTACAAAGGTCTAGCACAATAAAATAATCTAAAAGCAGCCCAATTAAGTGGGCCGCGAAGCAAGAAAAACAAATTAACCAAACTACTCCTCCGGCTCCTCGACGATTCGGCACCATCCTTCGGAAGGTCGAGGATTGCTAGGTGCTACCTCCACATTCATGCCACGACTCCCCTCCTAAAGGCCCGAATGCTGGCCGACTTTTTTCGAGCTCAGACTCGCCGGATGGGTGCATTCTTCTTCCGTTTCGGCCTCCTCGTGGAAAACCACAGTGACTGAAGTTGTAATTCGTGGGCGGTTGAGAGAGAAATTAAAGGAAAATTGCGCAGTGCGCGTCGTGGGAGAAGGTGAACTAGCAGTGAGGAAACGAGGAGCAGGGGAATCCATACGGTGGCCAGATCCTACAACCCAACCCCGCCCACTCCTAGTATTTGGATAGCGACCTGCGTAATAATCACTGGACTGGCCGGAAGACAACTTGGTTGAGGGGTTGGAGGGAGCGCGCAGGAGTTGACCTCTAGTGCTTCCCCTACAGCAACGCATCCTTTGACGCACGCGAGGCATGGGTGCAGTCTCACTAGCAGTGGGCACAAGAGGAGACAGAGAAGCAGAATTCCAAGAAACAGAGGAAGACAGACAAGGACCAGACCAAGAGAAATGCAGATATGCAGCAAGGTCTACACAACAGTTCAGCTTGCCACTTCTCCTTCTCTTCACAGTGAGCAGGCAATGTAACTCAGCAACTGGCTCGTCTGAAAAACCATAGCGAAATGCCATTTTATCGACCCGACTGCAATGCAATCGAAGGACGCCCGTCATAATTAATCTCTGATCATTAATGAGAGCCGAAGGCCGGATCATATTGGAGCATGCGGAATCGCTAACAGGAGTGGAGGTCCGATCTTGAACAGTGTTAAAACTTAATGCGATTAGATGTGAAAACCTTGGAACTTAATTGAACAACGTTAAAACTTAATGTGATTGATATGAAATCGCTACATCCATGTCCCATCGCCTTAAACGCCATCGAATGCACCCACATCCGAGAGCAGGGCAAGTTCTGATTGAGGACACGTGGCAGAAATTGATTGGAGCAGATCTTTGTTTGGGCCACTCGCGCAGTGGAAATCCGGACCCGAAAAAGATTAGGGCGAATTTGATAGGAAATTCGCGTCACAACTCTCCCTCCGTACGCCAGCCCAACTTCGGACCCGAAAAATATTAGGGCGGAATTCATTTGGTTTTCGCGTCACAAAATTGGCCGACGTCAGCAGGCTATTTTGGAACGCGAATTTAGTTTGAATTATGGTTTATCGCCGTTTGAAGTCCGGCGGGCTCGACTTAAGAACAATTTTGTTTGATCCCATCTTATAAAATTTGTGTTGGTTTTCTTTGATAATACACATATTTATAATAAATCATGGGAATACCACACTAAACATGTGGAAAAGTTATATAAATTATTGAGAACAATTATTTTTATGTAAAAATATCCAAATGTGCTTTTGGGAAATAAGAATTCGAGTATTTGGTTCATATTGTTTTAAAGGAAGGAGTGAAGTTGGAGCCTCAAAAGATGCAAGCTATTACAAAATGACCTATTCCTAAGAAAATCAAGGTTCTTAGAAAATTTTTTATACTTGCATGATCAGTATGATGATAATTATGATAATTTCACAAAACAATCACTAGCTATTTTGAGGGATGAAATATTAGAACTTCAGCTTGATGAGGATTTTTTAAGAGCTTTATTTCTTCTTTTGAACTCAAGAAAATATTCTCCCAAACTGAAAATATGTGTTCTTGAGATAATTTCTGAAAATTATGAAAATGAAATTAAACTTTTGCATTCTCAAATTCAGTCATACAATTTCTGAAATCCTAAAGAATTCTTTGAAAATCTTCCTTCTCCTAAGTAAGAGGAAATTGTACTATCTTTTGACTTGCATATTGAAGATGATTATTCTTTCAAACACAAGACAGAATAAATAGTTTCAAGGCTTAATATTCAGAATACAACTGAGCAACCAGTCATTGAAGGCCTAGAAGTAAATAACATACATCATACTTTTATTGATCCTATATTAGATTATATGGAGCATATTTTTAGCCCAAATCTGCAAACATGTTTTCTCTATAAGGATCAAATACATCAAAAGTGGCATTTACACATTATATCATTTATTATAAAGGCACATGATCATAATATACTTCCAATTTTGATCACAAGCAATCAAGTTATCCATTTATTGTTACAACTAATTGATTGGCTTCATTGGCATTTTTGTATTACCTAATTCAATAATATTTTTAGTAGATTGAGTAGGTAGATGAGTGCCAATAAGCTCAGAATTTTGAGCATTTTTTTTTTAGTTTTCAATTTTCAGCTACTTTTTCATTAAGTTGGTTTGAAAACTTTTGTGTGTTGTTTTAGTTTCAGATCAGATTTCAGTTTGCAGAAAACAGAAGACATTTACAGGTTCACCAAGGTCAATGGATGAGGACAACTGACCTGTTGTTCTTGACTTTTCACCACGAAAAGCCATCCCCAAGTGGAGCCAGTGTTAGACTCTTATACCAATAGGTGTCATATTTCATGATTGACTTGATGGGCTATGTAATATTTTCATACCTTTTCTTGTTGCAAAGGTTTTCCATATTATCAAAAAATCAAAAAAATTTAAAAAATGTAAAGAGGGTATACCCTAAAAGAAAAATCAAAGGGTAAAAAGAATAAAAATGGCCAAAAAAGTAAAAGAAAATGAACCCCACCAAAAGAAAGGCCAAGGAAAGTGTGCAAGTCTAAATGCCACTACTTTTTGCTCTTATGTAATAAATAAAGTTGTGTGCAACTTGTATCCTATGCCACAATTTATGAATAGTCAAACAGTTTAAGCTTGGCTATTTCATGTTTTAGAGATAGAGAATAAAATCTGACCAAACTGTTTAATCTTGGCAGATAAGTAGATAGGTATATTAAATAAAAGGAGCTCAATAGCTTAATCTGAGCCCTTGGATGTAATAAGGTTAGACTTAGATAGATTTCTACATGTAAAAGAAAAGAAAGTGTGATAAGGGTTTGCCAGTCTAAGTGCACCCTAATAAAGAAGAAAAAATGGTAGAGTAAAGTAGGTAGGGTAGGTAGATGATATTGCAGAATTGCATGTGATGGACAATGAATCTAAATGTGTTAATATTTACTTTCATCACAAAGTGCAAAGGTAGACACTATACTGGAAGAAATTCAAAGCAAAGCAAAGTCAAAGTTATTAACTTCCCTTCTCATCTTCCCCTAAAGATTTCACTAATTTCCCCTAAGTACTAAGGTATTTGAAAATTAGAGGGGATGAAGGCATTTCCTTGACTTTTGGAGGGACCGGACCCTCGGCCCAATAATTGGAAAAGCCTAAGTACTTGAAGTCATTCTTCATAACATTCACTCATTTCTAAACATCTTTTCCTAAGTAAAATCCCATTTTACTTAGGAAAATTATGCATTATTTCATAAAAAACCCTCAAAATCACATTTTATTCCAAGTTTAAGTGATGAAGTGATTATAATGCAATTTTCTTTTAAATCTTCACTTTCTTAGTTATATTAATGTATTTTGAGTTTACATTGTCCCCTTGTCATATTAACATTGATTTTATGTATTAAATCCTTACAAAAATAACCTTCTCCTATTATATATAACTCCTTTTTATATAATATCCCCAAAAACCCATTAATAAATTTTAGCCAAAGTTATTTATTCTCACATGTTTAAATAAAAAACCCACTTTATGCCCCCTTTGGCTAAATATATCGTAATATTAAATTCCGCCCCCTATGGTAATTAGATTAATCTGATTTAATTATCATATAATAAAAGTATATTGAAAAAATAATTAAAACATGTTTTAATACAAAAATAATTCTTCCCCTGTGTATTTTAATCCCCCGACTCCCTTTCCCAAGGTTAAAACTATAAACCCTTTGTAAAATCCCCAATACCTCCCTTAACCGCTAACCTTGGTTAAATCATTTCCCGATCACTTTCCTGCATTTTTATAAACAAATTGACTAATCCTTATGATTAATTAACTCCGCCAATCAGATTCCCCCCAATGAGATTAATTGACGTTTAGTTGCGTCGGGCCCTCCATATTAAATCCCCGTCACTTACACGTCCCCATCGCCGTTCGATCAACCCATCTGAGATCAACAGTTATTAATGATATCGCTAGCCATCCGCGTCCGAATAATAACGCGCGATGGCCCGACGGTTTTCAAACAATGCCATGCCACGCATCAATCATTCTATGGAATCGCTCACCCTCCGCCCAAAACCACTTTTCCCCAAAAGCGGTGCGATGGAAACCGCTTACCGCTTGCCTCCTGTGACTCATCCTCCGTACATGCTGACGTCATCCATTAAATAAATAAATAAAACCCCGTCACCCTTTGGACTTTGTGAATAAAACAATTTTGCCCGCATCATTTTCATTATTATGTGAACGACCAAAGTCTCATGCAGATAATTTCAAAACCAAACTGTCAAGCACCATCAACTGTATTTTGCTGAAGACAATTGCATACCAGTAATCCAGAGTTCGTACGCCATAGCCTGTACCTGTTTAATCATTGTTCATCTCCCAAAAAATAGGTATTTACCCCAATTCCCGTTAAAACTCTGTGAAATTCTAGCTTTTGTTTTAAATTCCGCACGAAAGATAGAAACAAAGTTCAATTTGGTCTTATTCAATCCCCAGAATTGTAAATTGCATTCCCAAAACTTGTAATTGTGTTTGTTCTTCACAAAAACTCGAAATTCATTTCTGAATCCACAAGAACCAGAAATGGAGGTTAGACTTACATAGATTTCTACATGTAAAAGAAAAGAAAGTGTGATAAGGGTTTGCCAGTCTAATTGCACCCTAATAAAGAAGAAAAAATGGTAGAGTAAAGTAGGTAGGGTAGGTAGATGATGTTGCAGAATTGCATGTGATGGACAATGACTCTAAATGTGTTAATATTTACTTTCATCACAAAGTGCAAAGGCAGACATTTAAGAGGGGGAACTAATACAATGTTAAAAAGAAAACCAGAGCACACATCTACAAATCACCTCCTTAGTTACTGTCACACCATCATTAACTATTTTCGGAGAACCATGCTTGCTCTCCAAGACAACATTTTTCCCTTCGCCCCAAGGGTGACTCCAACAAGATCAACAAGTTTGTTCACACCACCTGCAAGACAAATTGACAATGATTTCAGTAAGTGTGCAATTGAATGCCAGACCATATGCCAAAACAACCCTCCATGAAAAATTAAAATAACACATTAAAATCGAATATAAGTGGACAAGGAAAGATCCACCGCAGTGAAGTTTCACGTGCAGGTGACCTTCCTTTAAACATAATTTTTTCTCTGACCTGCAATTTTTTTGTCACCGAGCCATCCTTGTTGAAGTAAAACTCCTTTTCCATAGCTCTTGTATTAACTACCTTCTCTCTGTCGCGTAATCTCAGAGTCCCTCTTCTGCTTGAGCGATTAAAGGAAATGGGTGAAAAAACTGAAAGAGAAGACAATTGTCTACCATAATTATCAAACATTGCACCCAACTTCTTTCCCTTTCCACTGTTACCCAATGAGGTAGATGTGGCAATTGTTGTCATACTGCCCAAAGCAGAGGCCATCTTCTCTTATCCTGAATATAGAATTACAATATATTCATATTAGTATGAACCTTAAAAAACATGACTCCCATTGCTAAAAACCACTTTTAAGTTGTAACAGGCAAACTAAACAACTATCGCAACTTTTGGCAACTTCTGGAGCATTAAGAGAGAAACAACCAAAGAGAAATATAACCACAATCCTCATTTTAATGAGACCGGACTATATATTTGCATTAATATAATAGAAATAAATCACGACTATATTAAGGCCAGCACAAAACAATCTTTAACCAGTGTCTCTCACGGCCTTCAGGTTGCCATGCTAGAGGTTGCATATTTTTAATTTAAATTCTTGACCTCTCGTGCCCATCTATGAATGCATCCAATGGGATATATACATCAAATTCTCCTTTATATCCCCAAAAACAAATTCCCTACTACAAGAGCACCAGTATTTATGGATCACCCCATACCATCCCACCCACTAGAAACGGTGAAAAAGGAAACTCGAGAAAAATTCTGAAATATCTCAAGATGACTATATGGGTGGTTCTTATGAATCAACCAACCATTCACAACATGCTCATCAATCCAAACCATGAGTATTATGTGACAATATTCAAGCAGGCACTGAATCGGATTTCTGAAGCTATGTTAGAGAAACCCTAAACTCTCACTGAAAATAGGTGAAATGTGGCACCACTCATAGATTGACATGTGCCAATTGGTACAAGTGGTAGACAATTGGCATGCTCAAACAACGAGGTGATGCAGGAATGACATGAGGGAGAAAATATCGGAAAAGCCCCAAATCTGGAGAACTAAAGCTCATCACCAACCTGAGATTGACAACTTTACATGATGTAACCTATGAAATCGTAAATGGAGAAATCATAGTAACAATAAAGTAACCTATGTAAAAATAAATTCGGATTCATCCTGGGAGTGGTAATGGGAGAAAACATAGTGAACAACAGGAAACATGCAGAGTTTCTTACAATCAAATAGATGAACAAACACATACAAAAAACCTAGATAATAATCATGAACAAGCTTAAGATTGAATTATGAACTGTAAAGGAACTTACAAAATGTGACATTACGAACTGGTCAAGCGCACAAGCAAAAATATCCTGGACATGACCCTGGTTGACAAGTTGTATTGCTCATTATGCAAGAGGATTTGTACCTGCACTACCAAGTCAATCAAAATCCATCATTATCTATACAATAAATACAAGTAATTGATGTAGTATTTTTTACTCTAAGATGCATTCTTATGATAATGTTAGAACATATGTTGAAAATGTCAAAACATACATGAATAAGCTCCTCTTCATTTCAAGAAAAATTTATTGGAGTCACATGAACTTGAAACAAGCCTCCCACGATCTGAAAGAGTAGCAACTAAGTCAACAATGACTTTTTTGTTGCTACGCTGGATCGAGGGAGGTTTGCTCCAAGATTAAATCGCTCCAATAAATTATTCTCTACTAAACAGGGCTAACCACGTGAAGGTGGAAGCTCTTATGGCCCCTCCCCCCCCCTCACATCACTCTCAATTCCCCAATACCCAATCTATATTTCATTTGTTACTTTCATGAGCATAAAAAAAAATATTCAATAACTAATAAAAAAACAATTCAACAAAAAGTACGCAAGGAAACATTGAAATTAATGCTTGACATAAAAATAGTATGATAAATGAGTTTTTTATATAACACAAAAAACGTTCCAAGTATGGTAACGTTTGTCTTATAATAATACAATATTTTACATTATCAAATTTTCTTTTCCTTCTTCCTATTTCTAAAGCTCCTAATTACATCATCAATATCATCGTGCTTTGCTCCTGTTTCGTGCCTTTCGACCCGCACTGCTAACCTAGTTGCGTAGTCACGATGTCTGGTCTCATCCAGTGACGGGGCATCGCCTACAAAAACAGATAATATTAAATTTTAATTGTCAGCTTTTAAATATCATTGAACTAGTTCGGTAATATTTATAAAAAAAATTGCAATGAGATTATTTACCTGGTGCACTAGTTGTCGCCGCTGACCTAGTTGCGTAGTCACGATGTCTGGTCTCATCCAGTGACGGGGCATCGCCTACAAAAACAGATAATATTAAATTTTAATTGTCAGTTTTTAAATATCATTGAACTAGTTCGTTAATATTAATAAAAAAATTTGCAATGAGATTATTTACCTGGTGCACCAGTTGTCGGCGCTGACCTAGTTGGGTAGTCACGATGTCTGGTCTCATCCAGTGACGGGGCATCGCCTACAAAAACAGATAATATTAAATTTTAATTGTCAGTTTTTAAATATCATTGAACTAGTTCGGTAATATTAATAAAAAAAAATTGCAATGGGATTATTTACCTGGTGCACCAGTTGTCGCCGTTGGGACTGTTGCCCTGTCTTCCTCTCTGGTGGTAAAATACTCAAGGGAAGAATTCTCTGTCATTTAAACAAAAAACGTTATAAGGACAACCATCAAGGTATAATTAGAAAAAATTATAAGTGGAAATTAATTACCGTCACGACCCTCACTGATAGTAGCATTGTCGGCCTAGTCCCCACTACAATGATCAGGTTGCACGTGAGGATCATCTACAGCTGGCTCTAAAACTGGGTTATTTGCCTCGTCGGTAGTGTTGCTCCCCTGATTTAAACAAATTTTTTAGACATTAAATTTATGGACGAAAACAAACATATTTAAAGGTTAATGTTTTTCCTTATCAGGCATTCTGGATCTTGGAACTTGCCCCAAGCTTCTGCGACGTTCAACTACGGCTTTATCTCTGTAGTTTATGTTCTGAAGTCATCACCCTACATTACATATGATTGTGTATTTTTAATCATATTTGATAGGATTACAAAAACGTTGGAAGGCGATACAATTAATTATAAGATGTTTAGCTACTTAATTACAATTTTTGCGGCCAATTTCAAGTAGCCGCCCTGGCCTAGCTTGTGATGGCCCTTTTTTTCAATCCTAGCTTTGGTTGCCTTTGAGGTGTCAGGAAACCTAGCATCAAAATATTAAAGTCAGATATGACGTAGCACACTTTTATTTTAGACATAGAGAAAATTCAAGCTATTGAATTAAAGTTGTAATTTACCTTGCGGGTCCAGTTGGCATTTTTCCTTCTTTCTTTGCCCTTTTCTCTTTTCCGTCATGGATGAGTGCTCTCCACTCACTCTCTGGAACTATGAGAGGACGCTCATATCTAGGGTTAAATTTCAATTGCGTCCTATACGTGTCCTTGGTATATTTCAAATATTTGCCGGCTACCCAAGCCACCGCTGTTATGTCAAATGTGTCGACCCCAAAAAGGGCTTCTAGATAATCTAGAAGTTCTTTTTTCAGGTTGGAATTATGGGAATTCCACCCTGTGCGTATGGTTGGGCCAAAAATTACCAACGCATGGCTCTCCAGAAACCTGTAGAACTCATTGTTTCCTACACAGAAAAAGAAGAAGAAGAAGAAGAAGAAGATATTATCATTAATTTAAAAATAAAAATCATGATAAATATGTTTTAGATAAAGTACATGAAATAGTTAAAATATTAAAATTTACCTGGGAGTTGTACATGCTTTATAGGGACACCCTCATCGTTCACCAACAACGTGCCATTAATGATCCCTGTGGAGCTGACACGTGTAGCTCCAGGAAACGCAATAATGTAGCTGGCCATATCAGCCTCATCATTGCCAACACGTTCAGCAGTTGGCTGGGTGTCAGCTTGGGCAGGGTGTGTTTCTTGGCTAGCACCTAAAGGAGTAGAAGGTGTACGAGAGGGTTGTTGGGCAATCTCTTGCCTTTGTGTCCCACTACCACCAACACCGGGTTCAACAAATGCCAGAAAATGCTACATACAAAAGAACTTTTTGTTAGTTTAGTCAATGTAAAAATTAAAAATCAAACTATCACAATTCATCTCATGCAGAACAAAAAAATATCCTTTTGACTTTTTATTATTACCTGATATCTTTCTAGCTGGCTCATAAGATGTTTTATCCTCTCTTCTGTTTCAGGTGTTTGAGGCGTGTCTATCAAAGTATTAAATTCTGACCTTGCATCTCGTGCCTTTTTTCGCAACAAGAACACCGGAGATAGGGATGAAGAAATCTCTTCCTCAAAGAGGGAATCATCAGGCGTACCATGGCTAGGTGTCTGCATATTTGAACAAAATTAATATTATTTCAATTATGTAAATAACTAAAATACCTGAAGATAGAGCAATGCTGGCACTTTACATGTTCTTCCGCTGGCCTCTTTTTGCGATCATCCCGTATCGGGGTTGTTCCTGTACTGCCCTGATCAGTTTGCCACATTGAAATAAAATTATAAATGTAAAAACTTGAAAACAATATCTAACTTGAAAACACAAAATGAAAACTGAAATAATTTCTAATAAGACACCGGAAGACAGAGTTAGAGTCTCAAATATGCCTTGCATTGAATTCAGTCCTGGAAACATGTCATTGTACATTAAGGCACCCAAACAAGAGACGAGTTGACAATGAAGACATTATTGAATATATTGTTGGAGCAACTTCTAGTAAACTTGTTGTGAAGACCTTGAGGACATTTTTGGAGCAACATTGTTGAAGATGATGGTATAGCATTGTTGGAGACGATCTTGAAGGGCCTTGAAGTGAAGCTTTTGGAGCAACTATTGAAAAATCCTTAGAGCATTTAAGTAAGGCACTTTCTATCTTCCATCACCTTTTTTCCTTTCAATATCCTTTAAACGATTTTGTTGATATTTAATGTTTGAAATCACGTTATAATTCCTTTATTATATGTGTTTGGGGACTTTCCCTTTGAAATTACCCAAAAATACCCTGGCAATTTTATCTTCAGGATGCATGTTTGACCCTATTGTTCAATAGTTTGATTGATAGTAGTAAACATAGAGAGTTAGGGGGCTCTTGACTTGGTTTGGTTGGGCCATTATATCCCTAACATCTACTAGGGAGAACCCCCCTTGAGTTGGAGGAGAGCTAGCCCGAAGTGAAAAGAGGTTGGTGAGGTGACAATGGGGCTATTGAATTACACATGGTATCACACTTTAGCTTTAGGACTTTACCTTGAGAAGTGCGAGATTTTTCTATATCAATTCTCAAATTGTTTACAACACTATTGTTAAGAACTAAAAAGTGATGTTGAGGGGATTTTGGGTATAAGAAACAATACCATTTAAAAACTAGGGTTCTCAGTCCTTGGCATTCCTTCACCTGGGCCTAGGGGCACACTAGAATAATTTCACACTAAACCATGCAAACTTAAAAGTAACTTAACAAATCCATAAAGTAATAATAATCATAATTCCTAATTTCCTATTGTACGATATGATGCAAATTATTCAAACATGAAGCAATGAAGACATCAATGTCCGAATTTCAAGATTGATGAACCAATACAAGAAGTTAGAAACTACAACTTTGATTCAATACTTTGTGTCCTAACTCCAGGAAGGAATCTAGTTTGTAGTACAGAACATTCATCGTGTATTATCAATTCTTAATTGACAACAACTAAAGGTCATCTACCTCATCAATTCCTTCCCATTTTGTGTTTTTATGTTATATTCCTTATAAAAGTGTCAAATTTCTCTCAAAGTAAGCAACCACCGAATAAAATAAAAAATAGTTGAGATATGATTGAGAAATGGTCATTTATTTCTTGAAAGGATCTTCACAATTTCTTTGGTTGTTTTTCATCTCAAGAAACAAGAAATGACCTAAGAAACTATCGTGATGTAATATAAGAAACAACACCGTGCAATGGCCATTTTCAAAGCCAAATGATGTCCATTGAGGACATGGCCTTTATTTGGTTCCTGTTTCATAGGAGTTTCGGGTAGAAATGGAACTTTGTTGTACCATTTCCAATATTAAAAAGGGAAAACCTTCTTTTTCCATGGGAAATAATTTACCTTTCCTTTTTCAAGATAATCTAAATCAAAAAAAAATTGAACTATACTACACACATTCTTGGATAATGTGAAAGTGGAAAAGGAATACCCTACACAAGTGATGCATACATGTACATTTGAACACTAATAGATTTTTGTAGTTGAAATGCAATGCTTGTTTTCATTTAAATGTAGGGTTTTTAAAGCAGTGAGAAATAATGGCTGCCAAATTAATAAGCGTTTCTTTGGGAAAAATTTAAATCTTGTATTGGGTGATGAAGATAATAGAGGGTATTGAATCTTGATTCTTGACATCTATAGAGAACCCTACAACCTAACACAATCCAATGGAATTGACCAAAAAAACCCAAATAGAGTCAACCCTACTATAGGAGGAAGGGCCTACAGTAAGAACTTACCATTTTGCAAGAGCTGAGGGCGAATGCTGTTCTGCAAGAGCTGAGGGCGAATGCAGGGCGAATGCTGCTCTGCAATAGTTGAGGGTGAATGCAGGGCGAATGCTATTCTGCAAGAGCTCAGGACGAATTTTGAGGGTGAATGCTGTTCTGCAAGAGCTCAGGGCGAATGCTGAGGGCGAATGCTGTTCTGCAAGAGCTAAGGGCGAATGCTGAGGGCGAATGCTGTTCTGCAAGAGCGGAGGGTGAATGCGCGCGTGATATTGGATGTTAATGTAGCACACATGTACATTTGAACACTAATAGATTTTTGTAGTTGAAATGCAATGCTTGTTTTCATTTAAATGTAGGGTTTTTAAAGCAGGGAGAAATAATGGCTGCCAAATTAATAAGCGTTTCTTTGGGAAAAATTTAAATCTTGTAGTGGGTGATGAAGATAATAGAGGGTATTGAATCTTGATTCTTGACATCTAGAGAGAACCCTACAGCCTAACACAATCCAATGGAATTGACCAAAAAAACCCAAATAGAGTCAACCCTACTATAGGAGGAAGGGCCTGCAGTAAGAACTTACCATTTTGCAAGAGCTGAGGGCGAATGCTGTTCTGCAAGAGCTGAGGGAAAATGCTGTTTTGCAAGAGCTGAGGGCGAATGTTGTTCTGCAAGAGCGGAGGGCAAATGCGCGCGTGATATCAGACGTTAATGTAGCTATTGCGACTGATACGAAATAATAAAATCATTTTTATGTAGCGCGCATATAAGTTTCGTAATTTTATGTAGCGTGCATATAAGTGTCGTTATACCGACGACGGAAAAAGTGTCGCTATTGCGACGAGTGCCTCCAAACGTCGCAATTGCGACACTTAGACATTGTGTCGCACTTGCGACGTTTGGAGGCAGTCGTCGCAATAGCGACGCTTTGGGCCATAGTGTCGCAATTGCGACGTCTTCCTCCAAGCGTCGCAATTGCGACACTTTGTCTAAGTGTCGGTATTGCGACACTTTTCTATAAACGTCGGTATAGCGACGGTTTCAGGCGGGATGGAAAAAATTTGGGGAAATTTCGGACATTTGGTCAAAAGCGTCGGAACCAAGTGTCGGAATTTCCGCCAAATGTAGTAGTGTTTAAAACAATAATTATTATAACTAATTTCCTAACAGTATTTTGCATAAAAATGGAATTGAATTCTATTTATGAAAATCACACATATTTTCTCTCATACTTCTAAAATGGAATTTTTCTAGAAATGAAAACTTGTAAAGAAATTACTATTTATTCTAGAAAGAAATCACCCACAACTAATCACTCAAATTTTTGAAAAGGAAATCACTCATAATTGGCAATGAAATTAATCTAATTGTTGAAAAGGAAATCGCGCATAACCTGTAATGAAATCACTCAAAGACTTGCAATCAAATCATTGATATTCTGAAAGGAAACTGCTCATAAATTGAAATGAAACTTATGAAGAAGTCTATAAAAACTATTCTGCATTTAACACTTCAAGAGAAAAGACTTAGCAAAATAAAAATTATTCTACAGCATGTGATAAACTACATCAAATGATAAAAAGGAAACCTACAACAACTATGTTAAATGACGAAGGAAACATGTAAAAATGGCTATTCAAACACAAAAATAAAAGCATAGAAATGGACCTTCACGGTTTGCAAGGGCCCTCCACAAACAGGCGGTTTCAAAGCACTACACAGTCAATCAGCTATGCACCCAAATCCTCAAAATCATTTCTTCAATTAAAAGGATGAAAATAGTGTTTTAACATGTCACTGTTACATTCAAAAATTACCCTTCCCTCTTTGTTTTAATGGAGTGTTTATATAGTGGTTGCAATGTAAATTCATGGAGATTCATATGATTAAATATCATAAATGAATGGACACCCAGTTTTCACGAATTTGATGAATCATAGTCCATTCCAACCTCTATTTTCTTGGCTGGTTTTTTATTGACACATGGGTACATTGTTTTCTCACGCAACTGCAAAATAGGTCTCCAAAGAACCTAAAATATCTCCCAAATGGTAACTAATTCGAGAAAAATACTTGTACAAAACTTAATTGGGTTCGTTTTGAAAAAAAACCATGTTTCTTTTTTGCAAGATTCACTTTATCTTGCTAAGAAAATGAATTTGAAGTTGACAGGTCAAAACTGCTGCATTTTTCCCTTGACCTTTGCCTAGAGGTCCACATGTGCGAGCTGGGTGGAATTTGACCAATAAAAATCCATATTGGATCTTATAGAAACAAGGTTCATGTGTAATATTTCATTCTAGAATAGTGCTACTACCTCAACCATGGAGGTAGCTACGAAAACTTGACAAATCTGCAGCAACTTGAACTTGCTAAACTATCATTAGTTAAAATCATGAAAAAATCTTCTTAATCTACTAAAAATAAAGGAAAATGATGTTAATTAACCACTTAGACATACAAAGGCACATTTTGAAGAATTATGGTAAAAATGGTGGCAAGTGAGTGAAATGGTGCAATGGATGGTTAGAAATAATGGCTTAATGAATCACAAAGACAAGTGAAAATGATGACAAATTAGTGGCCCAACATCTTCCCCACGTTGATATATTTGCATGTCCTCATTCAAATAACAAAAATTTATCAAATCACAATGAGGTCAACTAAGCACTGATGTAACCTAGCCGCCGCCCCTGCAACTCATCTGCGCTTGAGACCGCCGGGACTCGGCCCTCGGGCTGCTTCGAAGGGCTTCGTGGCTCATCAGCTTGGTGCAAAGCTTACGAAACGGTGTTGTTCCTTGCGCGACGCTTATACAGGGATCCGCGGCGCATTGGGCTAGCACGACGCTCTGAGTCGGCCTCCCAGTGCTTTTTTTGACCGTGCACAATACATTGACCCTGCGCGGCGCATAGCTCCCCCCTGCTTCTGGTTTAAATCTTGGATATAGAAGAGGCTCCTCACCTCATTGCTCGATCATTTTTGCTGGCTAGGGAGAAAATGTTTGATCGCTGAGATCTTTCTGCGTGCTCGCTTTCGCTTGAGCTAAGGATCCGCTACAACTATGGAGATACCCCCTCCGCCTCCCCCTTCTGATGTTGAAGCCTTTCTCAAACTACTGAACTCCCTACCGAAGAAGAAAGCATCCGAGGCTGCAAATTTTGTTAAACGTTTGGACGACATCCCTGAGATTTTTCTCCCCCTGGAGGGTCTGATCCAGGTCGCCCTCTCTTTAGCTGAGCGTGCGCTGGTGGGTCAATTCACTGGCCTCTGGCCCTCCCCCAAAACCACGGAGAGCTAGGTTGCAAGGAACTGGGCGCCGCTAATTAAAAGTAGAGTCACTTCGTATTTTCTTGGGAGGGGATTCTTTCTGTTTGAATTTTATGATAAGGAGGATAAGGATCTGATATTCCATAATGGTCCCTATTTCATGGGCCCTCAAGGGTTGTATCTCAACAAGTGGACGCCAGATTTTGACCCAGCAGTTGACGTCCCCACAGCCGTTCCTGTGTGGGTAAGGCTGCCTAACCTGCCAGTGCATTGTTGGAATTGGGAGTCCCTTAAGAACATCGGAAACACCTTGGGAAAATTTATTGATCGAGCAAATAGCAAAGACCAATATGACTGTGCTAGAATCTATGTTGAAGTTGACCTGGAGGTTGGCTTGCCTGAGGCAATAAAGATCAGGGTTGGAAGTTGGTCTCATGTCCAAAAGCTGGACTATGAGCAGCTTCCATTCAAATGCCGGAAATGCCATGTATATGGCCATTTTTCTAGAGGCTGTCCAAAGAATAGTGAAGTGGAGAAAGGCAAGGAGGAAGGCTGGAATCAGGTCAAAAGGACCAAAACTGCCCATAAAGCCCCTAGAGCTGGAAATGCAAATGGAAAAGGTCCTCAGGCAGCCTCTGGTATTCAAACACCTATCATGACAGAACAAGGAAACAAGTTTGCACAGTTAAGTTCAGAAAATGAAGACATCCAAGAACCAGAGAAGCAGAAGGAAGACTCGCCTCAGAAAGAGTTCCCCTCGGGACCAAAGCAAGTAGAAAGCAATGCAGACAGATTGAAAGAGATACTCCTAGAAGAAACTGAGGAAGTTCAAGGTTCAGAGGACTCAAAAGAAGAAGGCGAAATAGGGGATTCGCAAACCTCGGCTAGAAGATCATTGAGAGGCCGAAAATCTGCTCATGAAAAAAGAGAACAGGAGACCTATAACTACAAACTCTAGGGAAGTCAACCAACCTTAGAGAAACTCTTGGAAAAAACACCGAAGTTGACCAGAAATCAGTCCCAGAGCTCTAAAGGAGCTCATCGTCCAAAAAGCAAGTAATGAAGATTGTATCCTGGAATTGTAGGGGTATGGGGAGCAGAATAAAAGAAGAAGCCATAAGAAGCCTGATAAGATCAAAATCTCCTGATATACTCCTCATCCAGGAGACTAAAATGGAGGACAAAGCCTTCCTCCATATCGGTAAGAAAATGTGGAAGAAAAGTGAAGGTCAAGCAGTCTCAGCTCGAGGTGCCTCAGGAGGCCTGGGCACTCTTTGGAATGCAAACAAATTCTCAAGGATAAAATAGGTCAACAACACTCATTGGCCGTTCTCTAAACTGCAACACGTTGATACAGATGAGATCCTATGCCTTTTCAATGTGTATGCTCCTGTCAGAGTAGGAGAGAAAAATATTTGTTGGGACTCCATTAGAAGTCTGGCAGATTCTGAAGACCTGGCAAATATCATCATTGCAGGTGACCTTAACCTCACCTTATCATTGACTGAAAAGCGTGGAGGAAGCATAGTAAGGGATCCAGCGTGGGAATGGGTTGAGGATCTGCTTCAGGATTGGGACATGATCAACATCAAGCCTTCATCGGGTAAGTACACTTGGTCCAATAAAAGACTCGGTCCGAGACATATTGCTGCAAGGCTCGATAGATTTTTTGTTCAAAGCTCTTTTCTTCTCCTTGGTTTAGAGTCTAGAATGAACATTCTCCCTTGCTGTGTCTCTGATCATAGACCCATCAAACTTGAATTACTGGCCCATATGGATCAAGGCCCCATCCCATTTAAATTTAGTCCTCAATGGGTCAAGGATCAGTCCTTTATGCAGCTGGTAAAAGCAATTTGGAAACAACCAGTCAACGGCTCAGCCTTCTTTGTATGGGAGGAAAAACTTAGGAGAGTGAAAACAGCAATAAAAACTTGGGTAAAATCCCTTCCTAATCCTGCATTGGAAAGGAAAAAGATCCAAGAATTTCTCGAGATTCATCAATTGAAATCGGAAAATGAAGAGATCACACAAGAAATTCTAGACAAGGAGGCTAACCTTCAGCAAAAGCTTCTCAAGGCAAGCTTGGCAAAGGAAGAGTACTGGAGGATTAAATCTCGTAGTCTTTGGCTTAAGGCGGGAGATATAAACTCATCTTTCTTTCACAAACAAGCCCAAGCTCGGAAATGCTTCAACTCCATTTCAGAAATAAAGGAAGAGACCACCAAGCATAGAGATATCCGAAGCATAAAAAACGCTGGTTTCCTTCACTTCAAAAACCTGTATAGTGAAGAGGAGGGCCTGGGGCACATTTCAAATCTAGTAAATGAGGTGCCCTCTCTGATTCCCACCAGAAAGAATCAGTATTTGGAAGCAGAAGTCACCAATAATGAAATAAAAAATGCCCTCTTTGCAATGGAGCCAGATAAGGCCTCGGGCCATGATGGCTTTACTGCCAGATTCCTGCAGAATTGTTGGCATATTGTGGAAAAAGACTTATGCAGAATGGTACAGAAATCACAAGACTGTCAGAAAATTGGGGGAAGCACTAATTCGGCATTTCTTGCCCTCATCCCTAAGGAGAAAGGCGCCAACACCTTCAACAGATTTCGTCCTATCTCCCTTTGTAATATAGGCTACAAACTGATAACAAAAGTGATTGCAAACAGATTGAAAATCATCCTTCCAGACATTATTCCAGAGAATCAGGGAGGTTTTATTAAGGGAAGACAGATTGTGGACAACTTTATCCTGGTCCAAGAGGCGATTCATTCAAGTTTGATCCGTAAAGAGAAAGGAATGGTCGTCAAGCTAGATCTAGAAAATGTCTTTGACAGGGTGAGGCATAGATTCCTGTTGGATGTCCTGCGCAACTTTGGTTTTGGCTCCAAATTTATCAATTGGATCAAGGCTTGTATTACTGAGCCTTGGATAGCCCCATTGGTGAATGGGAGGGCTACTGACTTCTTTAAAGCTTCTCGAGGACTGAGGCAAGGGTGTCCTCTCTCCCCCCTGCTCTTTGTCCTCCAAGCTTCTGTTCTCAGTTTCCTCTTGAATAAAAAGCAGCAGGATCAAGAGATAATGGGATTGAGCATCGCAAGGGGTGTCAAAAATATAAACCATGCATTATTCGCAGATGACTCCCTCTTGCTTGGTGCAGCCTCTTTTCTCTCGGCTAAAATATTTAAAGATGTGGTGGATGACTATTGCGAAGGCTCAGGAAGCAGCCTCAACAAATGCAAATGTCATATTTACTGCTGGAACACTACAGCCAGCACGCTTCAAGCCATCTCCTGCTGTTTCGGATTCACTGCCTCCTCTTCATGGTCATCCTTCAAGTATTTGGGGCTCCCTATTTTCCAAAAATGTGCTCTCAGCAGAGACTGGTTACCTCAACTGGAAAAATTTAAGTCCAAGATCCACTCCTGGGGATTCAATTGGCTCAACCTGGCAGGTAAAACAGTGCTTATAAAAGTTGTCTTAAACAGCCTTCCCATCTACCAGTTTGCAGTTATGCTGGCTCCAATTGGCGTCATGAGGAAAATGGAAGATCACATAAGAAAATTCTTCTGGAAAGGCGG
Organism: Pinus albicaulis; assembly: GCA_034641835.2. Lineage (NCBI taxonomy): Eukaryota > Viridiplantae > Streptophyta > Pinopsida > Pinales > Pinaceae > Pinus > Pinus albicaulis. Next base: position 917,083,197 of record CM076584.1, read on the forward strand.
AAAAGCGAATGAGAAGAAAATCCCTTTAATAAGCTGGGATAAAACCTCCTTGCCCAGAATGGAAGGCGGGTTGCACTTCAAGAGTATTAGTACGCAAAATGTAGCGTTGGGTGAAAAATTGTTATGGAGGATAATTGCCCCAAATCCGGGTTGGGCTCAGCTAGCGTTGTGGAAAAAATACTTCTGTGGGCACAGAAAACGATGTCTGGACAATCCCATAGCAACCTCTGGCTCGACGATTCACAAGCTTTGCGCAAAAGCATCCTCCTTAATTCGCCTCCATGCGCATTGGATCCCTGGAAATGTTGAGCGCATTAGAATTTGGGAGGACCGCATCATGGGCTCTGATCCCCTGGCTAATGATCGTTCCCTGGATTTGTTGAAAGAATGGATGACCAGAGCTGGATTCAAAATTCTGTGGGATATATCACAATGGGAGAATGGTGATTGGCAGAGCTGGGTTAAATTAGAGGTGCCGCAGAATCTGTCCAAAGAGTGTGCAACCTTCTTAGCCCTCTTAAATGGCAAGGCCCCTATGAACAGTAGGAAAATGGACACTCGTGTCTGGGGTTCGACCCCTGGGCATTACACAGTATCGCAGGGTTACAGGCAGATCTTAATGCACCCTCACGTCCCTTCAGATCCGAAGCCTTGGAAAGGGATTTGGTCTCAGACTTCGATCCCTAAAATTGACTCTTTCTGCTGGCTCCTATGCCATCAGAGAATATTGACCGATGATAAGCTTCAGAAAAGAGGCTATCTGGGGCCTTCCCGTTGCTCGCTGTGTGGAGAAAACGAAGAAAATGCCACCCATCTGATGCTCAACTGTAAATTTGTTGCAGAAATTTGGAAAGAGGCCTTAGGCCCATGGCGTACCGATTTCGCCCTCCCTAACCACTGCTCGGACCTGTTCTCAAATTGGATGCTTATGTACCCTGGAGGCATACCTTAGAACACTCACATCAAAGCAACCTGGCTCGCCCTTCCTAAATTAATCTGCTGGCAAGTATGGCTGGAAAGAAATCAAAGGATTTTCAGAGACAAGAAGAACGATCCCAAGATAGTGTGGGTTAAAATCAAAATCCAGTTAAAAGATTGTTTGGGAGATCAGTTAGACGGGGCCGACCTTAGTGAACAAGATTCTGAATGGAGTGCTATCCTGGACCTCCATTTCACTGATTTAGTCAGGCCTCCCACTCCTCTAAAACACTGGCAAATTCGACTTAATGCAGCAGAATTCTTCGAGTTTTGCACAAAGAAGGCACGAAACACCCTCTTCTTTGATGGGGCGGCAAAAGGTAATCCTAGAATTTCAGGAGCAGGTGGAGTTGTCAAAAATGCTGATGGCAGAACTGAGATTAGATACGCCTGGGGAGTGGGCTACAACACCAGCATTCAAGCTGAAGCTCTGGCTCTTATCCAAGGCCTCAAGCAGGTCAAATTACTTGGTATCAAAGATGCAATAGTGTTTGGTGATTCCCAGTCTATTATAAAAACCTTTGTGGACAAATCTTCACCCGCAGACTTAAGATTATCAAGATTGATTAACAGAATTAGATCCTTGTTGAAATCCTTTCAGAGCTTGGAATTCTTTCATGTAAAGAGAGATAACAACAAATATGTTGATGCTGAAGCTAACAAAGCTGCTCTCCTCTCCCTCGGAGTCCTCCTAAGAGATGGAGACGAAGGCTGGGATCCCATCCCATAACTGTCTGGTTAGTATGTTTTACTGTTGTATATTGGAGCAGTTTGTTTGTATCTATAAATTTGGGAAGATAGCGGAGATTTCTCATATTACAGTTTGTAAAAATCACTGGCCCATTAGTGGGAAAGCCATTTTGCTCCTGGCCGGGGAGAAACCTGGGTACTGCCTATCTTTATGTAATCTGAATTGAGGCATTTACGCCAAGAATTAATATATCATACTACCCGTTTCTGTAAAAAAACAAAAAAACAAAACAAAACAAAACAAAACTTTATCAATATATATATATATATATTCAGAATGTATCTTTGGGAATGACTGAATTTCCTTAAACCATTTCTTAGAAAACTTGAATAGTTGTCTAATATGTTTTGTCACTTAAATTTGTTGCGCATTTTGCCATTGACCAGGTCATTGAATGACCTATTAGAGTGACAAGTGTGCTTCTTTGTTGTGTTGAATGGTGGACATCATTTCTCAACCTTTTTCTACTTTCTCCATCTTCTAGTTTTGTTAGACCACTTCTCAAACTTCATCATCCTGTGATTTAATTTCAAACTTTGGAGACTGCTAGAAAATGTCAAATTGTGCAACTTAACACATTTTAACTTCAATGAAGAAACATACAAAAACAATAGAACTATGAACATCTAACTTAGAATTATGGTTCTTGTAACATTGTTTCTCATGTAACACTTGTATGCAAAAAGGACAATATTATTGATATGAATGGATGGATGGAGCGGCTTTATGTATTCAAGAAAAATTGATCAAAACCAAGTCAACAAGCTGGAAAAAAAAAAACAAATGAATCTTCATCCTTGTAGCCTGCTCATCATTTTAAAAATGGGATATCATGAGATATAATAGGTTTTAATGGGTTATGATAAATTCAGAAAGGCCATTGAACATAAGTGAGATATATTTTCAATGTCCATATATTCTATGTTATGTAGTTTACTTCAAAGAAACAAATAAAATGTTACCTTGGTCTTTTATGGAAATGGTATTAACGTTATTGATCATCATGTTGTTGAAGCTTTTTTTTTTTTTTACTTGATATATGATGTTGGACTTAATGTTCAAGTATATAAACTTTGTCTCTTTCCAAGAACCTCAAACCATTCCAATACTTCATTCTCAAAGGTAAATACAGTATGTAGTACAACTAAATTATAATACTCGTGAAATGATTTAGTAGTCCTCATTAATGAAGCACATCAATCAAATTCTAATTATGCCATACCTCGAGTCTTCAAAGTAATCAAAGCTTGGTCCTCAAGATTTGTTTCTTGATTTCCTTCAATTGCTAGAAAGATCATCTTGATTTCGACATCTCTTCTAATCTTTTGATGTGACAACCTACCTTAATGCCTCATGAACATAAATTTGTATTCACTTGAATAATTTTCAAGCCTCTTCCATGCATCTTACAAAATCATAAGCATAGGTTGTATTATGGTTTCATATTCTTGATTTCACTTGCCTTATTGATTCCATAATCAACTTTTAGCAAGAAAAACTTGCCAAGTTGCTTCTTGAAATTCTCTTCATTTCCTAACTTTTGAATTCATCTATTACAGTATTGTATGCTGAGTTTATATTGTTGTCATAAATATTTATTTTTGAAGAGAGGAAAATTTAATCAAAATGAGTAAAATTGAAAGGGATGGTTGATGGTATGAGTGGTCTGCAAAATTAAAGATATGGTTGATGAAGGCTAGGTCAATGATGGAGAAGACGGATTGCATGAATGGTAAGTGAAGTGGTTATTTTTCATATTTTCATAAATTTTTAATAAACTAAAAAGTCTTATGCAAGTTTTTACCTCAATTTTACCTTTTCAAGAACTTGAAATGCTGAAGTAGGAGCTGAAGGTGTTGATTTGGCTCAGGTACGATGCTCCATCACTTTCACCTTGATCCACGAAATGTACAATTTTCATGTAGCATAATTTCTTTTGAAATTTCTATCAAATATAGATCAAATTCTCCTGAATTTTTCTGAGGTTTTTATCATTTGTTTTATGCACATTCTCACAAAATATCTCATCCAATGGGTGCACGTATCCTGAGAAATTTGAGAAATGGTTGTAGGCGAAAGTGACCAATTTCTTGAAATTTTGTTTATTTATTTACCCTACCTCAATTCATTTACCATAAAAATTTCAAGACTAACGGATTCACGATTTGCAAGATATGGTCAAATCAATTTTTGCCTTGTTTCATCCTTCACGTTGCCCAATGTTGCCACAAAAACATATGCTACGAACTCATTTTAAGGCCAAATTGAGTGCTTCAAAAGGGAAATGGTGTATTTTTACCTTTTTCACTGCCACATGCCTTCAAAATACCATTTTGACGAAAAAAATATGTTGTTGTGAAAAAATACCGAAAACTGGCCTAATCTGTCCACAATGGTGAAAAATGAAAATATGCCTTTAAAACCCACTGAAAAGTCCTGGAAAATTGCACCCTTTTTTTTTGCCTATGTCTTACTCAAATTATCATATTCTAAGAAAATCCATAATTCTATAATTTTTTATTTCTGCCACAATCTCTTGTAATATTTGTGCCAAAATTTCTTCTGGAACACATTGCTACAACAAAAACGGGTTGTTACAACAATAGCTGCAAAAACTGCAACTTTCCGTAGTTGTTGCAAAAAATGTCAATTTTTGCAAAAGTGTCATTTTTTTATTTTTATTTTTTTTCAAGTTTCAACTGTTGATTTGGATTGTGTACTGCATGTTGAAGTAGAAACCATGAAACATAATGCATATTGACTGAAATAGGCCCAATTTTATTGCTTTTCTTGAAAATGAAATGAATGAAAAATAATTGTAGTGGTGTTGTCATGTTGTTGTTGAATGAAAACAAGATGAACATGATGCTACAATAAGACAAAAAAAAATATTGTTGCAAGTTGTTGTTGATTCCATAAAACCATTAGTCTTCATCAAAGCCAAAATTCATGGTACAATTCCTGCCATGAGAATGAATGCGTCGAAGTCGAGCATGGGAAGAAAGCATTGGATTACCGATCATTGATGAAAATTGTTAACCAATGCAAGACAACTCACCGATAATGTAAATGAGTGTCAAGGTATTTTTGTTTTCAAAACTCGGAATCTCCACAGTTCCCATTTTTTATAGTCTACGTTTCGGGTCTAAAACAAGACCCATCTTCAGGACAAATCTGCAAAAAAGAGAGACAATTAGTGTTAAATAAATAGAGGAGAATATGATAGAAAAAGAGAGCCGACCAGTTATTAAGTTAATTAATTTAAATTTGTTTTATTCATATTTGGTTGATTTTTAATTATTTTGGTTGAATAAAACAAATTTAAATTAATTAACTTAATAACTGGTCGGCTCTCTTTTTCTATCATATTCTCCTCTATTTATTTAACACTAATTGTCTCTTTTTTTTGCAGATTTGTTCTGAAGATGGGTCTTGTTTTAGACCCGAAACGTAGACTATAAAAAATGGGAACTGTGGAGATTCCGAGTTTTGAAAACAAAAATTTGCACCACAGAAATCTACAATCCATCATGAGTGTCAAGGTAACTGAGTGCATCTTGACAGGGATGAATGAATTTGTTGAAGTCGAGTCACCTACAAGATCTAAAAATCAAGAGATATTGTTGTATTCCCATTGTTGTCAACGAGGAGGCTTGTTATTGATGCATGCAAGTTCCAAGGCACTCAAAATAATCTCTGATCTTGTTCCCAGATAAGGTGTTGAGGTTGATGGGAAAAGATCTGTTGGAAGGTGGGCCTTAAGGAATCCCACATCAGCTAATTCAAGCATAGAACCAAAAATGATTTGAAGAACCATAATAAAATATTGAAACCATTATAAAATTGCAGAAATCATTGTGAAATTTACCTGCCAATTGCCTAGTTTTCAAGCAAACCTCATGTCCAATTGCGCCAACAAGCTGGTTTTCACAATAGGACTTATTTTTCTCTTTAATTTATATATTTTATATGTCCTACTCTACTTGAAAAATAAATCTCATTCAAGTATATGAATACTTCCAATGCAACCATGTGTGTAACTAGATGATAGATAAACTCATATGCAAGTTTGAAATATACTCTTTGGTATGTACCAATATATGAGAGACCACCTTCCTTGCTTGAGATGATGTCAGAAAATACTCAAGAATTGAGTATTGGGATCCAATGACTGTCTTGAACCAAGATACGATGTAATCTTGTCTTCCTTGGCTTCCTGCTATCATGCCATGCAATTCTTTAGAGATGTGATCCCCATTCATTGAATCTGGTGACAGGAATGCATGAAAATTTTCAATCTCAAGTTCCAAAAACTTCTCTTCTTCAATGGGCATCCATGATTCTTGGAACTTATATGAATCCTCTTCTTTTGGTTGTTTTTCTTCAATGGAAGTTGGAGAATCCTTTTGCAATACCTCAACATTGTAAGTGGATTGAGGTGTTTTATTGTTGTGGATCTGAAATGGTTGTGTAGGTAATGGAGTGGGAATGGACCTTTGGGGTGCTTGTGTGGATGGTAATGGGAAAGGTTGAATTGAGGTCAACTGAGGGTGAAGTTGATGTTGTAGTGGAGGTGAATAGTATGGATAGCATTGAGATTGGTATTGAGGATAGTGATGAAAATATTGAGGATACAGTGGATTTCTCTTGTAAGGCCCTTGCCAACCTTGTTGCCAAAATTGGTTTGAGGTTGGGATTGAGATGGCCAAGGTTGCCAAGGCAAGGGTGATTGTGAATTACTTTGAGATTGGTGTGCATAACCCTATTCTTGCATCATACCAGGTTGATGAGGCTTCCATGGTCTTCTTGGAGCTACATAACAAGATTTTTCCAGTGTTTGATTTGATCCTTAGTAAACTGCCTTTAACCCTGGTAATGGTGGGCAACCTTTATTAGTATGTGATCCTGCACAGATTTCACAAATTTTAATGTTATCAAGTGGAGATTCATGCAAACCATGTTTCTTTCTAAATTTAGGGGAAAATATAAATGAAGTAGCATTCTCAAATTTTTGTTGGTTTTGCATTTTTAGCATATAAATTTGTTCATTTGAATTACCAAGAATGTCTAGCAAATTGTTAAGTTCAGTTTGACTTACCAATCCTAACACTGATTTACTCACTCTTTCCATAACTAGATCTTGAGGGGATCTTCCATACTTTGTTTTTCTTCTTGATATGTTCTTGCAAAATTCACATATATCTTGAAATGACAATTGAGAGACATCTCCTTTTCCCACCAGGTTAAGAAGATCAATCCTTTCATCCCTTATAGCATTTAGTAGGAGATTTTTTAATGTGTTTGATCCTAAATTATGCAATTTAGATCTTTTTGCATTATAAGTAAATCTCTCCACTAAATATTCTAGGCTTTCATCCTCTTTTTGGTTCATCTTAAAGACTTCATTTCTAAGATCACGGTGTATGCAATAATATTTATATTTTTCCAAAAATACTCTTTTCATATCATCCCATGTCCTTATAGAATTTGTTCCTAAATTCATGGACCATCTAAGAACTCTATCATTCAATGTTGCCGGAAACAAATTCAATTTTTGAATGTGTGATGAGTAGCCATAAGATCTACAAATTATTTCAAATTCAAAAAGAAAGCTTTTCGAGTCTTCTGATCTCGTACCTTTGAAGTTAGGAAGTACGGATGGAGGGATTTTCTTCATATGAACATTGACATTAGTTTCTTGAATGGGAAATCCAAAGGGATCTTCCTCATTTTCATCATATCCATCCATTTCTTCAATTCTTTCCACCTCTTCTTATACCTGCAAAAATATGAATTTATGATGTGGGTGTGTGGCTCTTACTGCACCATGTGATATTGTGGGGGTGATAGGTGATTTAAGTTATTTTTTTGTTTTTGTTTTTAATGAAAAGAAAAAGACTCCTGTATATGCTTCCACAGAAACGGCGCCAAAATGTTTGTCAATTTAATTGTCTTAAATTGATTACATAAATTATCGGTCGGAGTTGGTAAACTTGTGAAGTGCAAGTGCACTATATATGCTAGAAGCCTCTTTTATTCATTTAGTTTATTGATGTGATGATTGAGTTTTTGGAGATTATTTCTAAGGTTGTTCTTATTTTTATGTCCCTAATGAAGTAAATGGATTCGATCTTATGACTGAATTCTTAATCTTGATTAAATTAATAAAAAATTCAAAGAAAAATCTAATTTGCTAATCTAATGTTAGTATTTAAAGAAGAATTATTCTAACTAATGTCCTAACAGTATTTTTCATAAAAATGGAATTGAATTCTATTTATGAAAACCACACATCTTTTCTCTCATACTTCTAAAATGGAACTTTTCTAGAAATGAAAACTTATAAATAATGACTCTTTATTCTAGAACGAAATCACCCATAAATAATCACTCAAATTGCTGAAAAGGAAATCACTCATAAATGGCAATGAAATTACTCTAATTGCTGAAAAGGAAATCACGCATAACCTGTAAAGAAATCACTCAAAGACTTGCAATCAAATCATTGATATTCTGAAAGGAAACTGCTCATTAACTTAAATGAAACTTATGAAGAAGTTTATAAAAACTATTTTGCATTTAATGCTTCAAGAGAGAATACTTAGAAAAATAAAAATGATTCTATAGCATGTGAGAAACTACATCAAATGATAAAAAGGAAATTTACAACAACTATGTCAAATGACGAAGGAAACATGTAAAATTGGCTAATTCAAACACAAAAATAAAAACATAGAATGGACCTTCACTATTTGCAGGGACCCTCCACAAACATGCGGTTTCAAAGCACTACATATTCAATCAGCTACGCATCAAGATCCTCAAAATCATTTCTTCAATTAAAAGGATGAAATAAAGCTTTAATTGTCACTGTCACATTCAAAAATTACCCTCCCCTCGTGTTTCAATGGAGTGTTTATATAGGGGTTGCAATGTAACTTCATGGAGATTCATATGGCTAAATATCATAACTGAATGGACACCTCGTTTCCATGAATTTGATGAAGAAAATTCCGTTCCAACCTCTATTTTCTTGACTGGGCGTTTATTGACAAATGTGTACATTGTTTGCTCACATAGCTACAACAATAGGGCTCCAAAGAACCTGAAATATCTCCCAAATTGTAACAAATTAGGGAAAAATATTCATAAATAACCTAATTGGGTATGTGCTGAACAAAACCCTTTTTTTTGTGAGATTCGCTTTCGTTTGCTCAGAAAACGCATTTGAAGTTGACTGGTCAAAATTTTCGTGTTTTCCCTTGATATTTGCCTCGAGGTCCACATGTGCGAGCTAGGTGGAATTTGACCAATAAAAATCCATATTGGAACTTCTAGAAACAAGGTACATGTGTCAAATTTCATTCTAGAGTGGTGCTACTACCTCAACCATGGAGGTAGCTACAAAAAATTGACAAAGCTACAGCAACTTGAACTTGCTAAACTATCATTAATTAAAATCATGCAAAATTCTTCTTAATCTACTAAAAATAAAGGAAAGTGATGTTAATTAACCACTTAGACATAGAGAGACACATTTTGAAGAACTATGGTAAAAATGGTGGTAAGTGAGTGAAATGGTGCAATTGATGGTTAAAAATAATGGCTTAATGACTGGCAAAGACAAGTGAAAATGATGACAAATCAGCGACCCAACAGTGATATTCTCTACTATGCACTTGAATTTTGTTAAAACCTAATATATGTGTGTGTGTGTTTGTGACAACACATAATAATACACTAAGGTCCAAATATATGAAGGTCAAAGACCACATGAACAACAAAGGTTGGTACAATATAGAACCAAAGGACCAAGGAATGAATAGTAGAATGGTGTAGTATAACTTTGATCAATCACAACAAGGATATCAAGAAGGAAGGAAAAATGAAGAGGAAATATCAATTAGACAATGAGGAGGGGTAGAATCTCCTAATTGGATGGACATTTTGAGGAGCTTGAGAGCAGAAATAAGGAGTTGTAAGGTTGACAATGAGAGACTTGTGAGAGCGCAAGAGAAACAAGCAGAAGTCAATGTAGTCATATTGAAAAGTATATCAAACTCGCAAAGGCAGAGGCAACATGATTTAGGGATCATCCATATGGACATACAAAGCCCTTTGGTACTGTTAGGTCTCTGTAATTTATTAGCAAGATTGGGAGAGTCCAATCACAGAGTTAACATCATTTCAACCAACTTTGGGATTCTAGGATCTAGCCCTCCTGAATCCGTAGAGGGATCTCTCCAATATGTGCAAAGATGGATATTGTCGTTGAAAAGCTTAAGGTAATGATATTAGGCTAGTTATGAAGGCCACAGGTTTTGTTTGGTTTTGGATGGTTGAGCATGAAATGTTGCTTGAGGGGAAAGTCCTAAGTGAAAAAAGTTTCAAAAGTGAGAAGTTGCAAGCAAATAGAACAGATTTGGCAGACAGATAGATATAACGCTGGTTTTTAGTCCATTGGGCTATGGAGTCATATCTGGGCTTTAATTGAACAACAACATCAAGTGTGATCCAAGGGGCAAGTTATCTATACCACAAGATTATTGAGATTAAAATGATGAAATGGAAACATAAAAATGTTGGAGGGGTGGAACCGAGCACACTCTCGTAGGATTTATAGTCGACCCAAACAAAAAACCTCTTAAGTAATCGTTTGAAGAAACTAGAGGACGGCTAACCATAGACTTCTGGGGCAAGTTCTTATTAAAGCAGCTTAATTGACAAACAATCCAGTAATCCACATAATTACCTTCAGAAAGTATGAAAACACATAAGAAAAACAAAGTGTAACTTAAGATCAGATAAAGTACTTTTAAACCTAGTCTGCTTTCAGTCAACACCAAGGGAAACTTTCAGAATCTGCTTTTGGAGAAAAGAATCTAGGAATCAGGGCAAACCATATCTTCTCTAGTCTAACTTTAATAGCAAATAATGGAAATAACATTCGAGAACAATGTTTGAGCAAACAGAAGGACGAGGGAACGCCAAAATTCCTAACTGTTTAAACTGTATTGAATCATTCCTAAATAAACAAATCTGAAGAAAACATTAAGATAAAGATTTCTCAGCCAGAGAAGGTTACTGCTATACAGAAAATCCTAACCCTGTTTAAACTGTTCTTTACAGAGGGAAAATGAACAATATGGCATACATAGAAGGAAAACGATTAACAAAGAAAGAAGCACTTCACTAGTGATAAAGACTAGGATCCCAAGAAACAGCTTTTATATTGATGTCAAACCAGTTACAATCTTCAAGTCCAACGTTTCAGTTCAGCAATCATCTTCACTATTCAACCTAACTACTCTAGCGCAAACAGAGCTTCAAGGGCCAGTGAACACTATGTACAAATAGAAGTCTCGAGCTCAAGTGTATTTCAAAGTTCTACAACCAACAATTTCTCATCTTCTTCTGAGGTATTTATAGAAGGATGAGGAGGTGATCTGAGAAAAGATCTCTCAGGATAATTAATACAGTTTCAAGACTTCGTGGCCTTTTGAGGGGCTCGATGAAGACATTCACAGGTGGAACATTGTATTAACTGTTTATAATAAATATCAAAGCTCGGTGGGAGCTTTATTTGACTTTGATGCTCTGTACGCTGTGTGGAGTAATTTCTTGGCTGTGCTGGAGGCGAATATCATATTTTCTTCAATAACTTCGGCCTCTATTTGAATGCTTTGAGGCAACAGGTGGCTCAGTGGTAGCTGAGGAATCAATTTGCCTCAGATGTGGCGGTGGAGGCTTTCTGTCTGATAAAACACTTTAGGTTTTCTTTTAAACTGTGTTTTAGATTGGGGATTAGGCTTTTAATAACTGTCTTAGCCGTAATCCCCATAAAAACTATCTTCAATCTTCATCTGTTGTGCTCTGTCTTCAAAACCGATACTCTTTAACTGTGTTTGAATTAAAACAGTGTCTTGTCGATGTGCAGACCCGCACTGGGCTTTACGGCATCAATACTCATAGAGTACTGACGAAACATGGAATAGAGCCCCATGGATGGCTTCTCTGTAATGAAACGAGGGCATGAGAATCGTCATTCCCAGCCCTTGGCATTTCTTCGTTATACAATGGAAAACCATTTAGAACACCTGCATCAAACACAAAACAATTAAGAAATCCTGCGGAAAATAGGTTTAAACTGCTTCAGATGGCGGGGGAGGAGCGTAGCCGTCGGATAAAAACATCTAACGGTGGAGATCAGCGCAAAACAGAAAAATGAGAGCGGGGAGAAGAAATAAGGTGGGGTGGTTTTGGACCGTCCGATCTGGACACGTGGACGGTCCAGATCTAATCGAAGGATCTCAATCGGGGGTGGCAGGTAAGTGCGTGCGATTGAAACGCAGCGATGCGATTAAGCGTTGGCCGTTGATCTGCAGATCAGATCAATGGCGGAAATTGAATCGGAGGGTATTGAAATGGCAGTAAGACTTGCGATCGGAGGGAATAAGGACCGTTGGATAGGCGGGAAATGGACGGCCCAGATTGAATCGGGGATCGGCAATCGGGGGCGCAACAAAAACGCATGCGATTGAAAGTTTGCGATGCGATTGAGCACAGGCCGTTGGATCAAAGGACTAGATCAACGGTCAGGATTGAATCGGGGATCGGCAATCGGGGGGGTCACACAACAACCTGCGATTGAAACTTTGTGATGCGATTGAGCGCAGGCCGTTGGATCAAAGGACTAGATCAACGGTGGAGAATGGAATCGGGGAGAAACCCTTGTATTTTATATAAAACCCGAACTTTTGAAATAAACAAAGGTTTTTATGGATCGGGGTGGAAAAACATATATATAAAGCGGACATGCGCCCGACTGCGGGGCCTTTGGATGTATGAAAATTGATAGGCTCGGGGCTTTATATATAATAAGGGCCTAATCGCAATCGGAACTGCGAGCCTGGTCTTTCCGATCAACCCATTGAAATTTCCCCGATTGTGATTGCGCGATCGGTCTTTTTGATCTAACCATTTTATATTTAACATGTGACTTTGGCTCATTAAATCAAAACTTTGGAAAAGAGGGTTTTTGTAATTTACAAAGGAAAAATGGGTCGGAAATGAAATATTCACAAGGTTTAAGCGCCGAGGGCGGGCTCAGGGTTATATGGAAATAATATGATCGGGGGTCTTAAGCAGCAAGGCTAATCGCAATCGGAACTTTTGGAGTATGGCAAAGACTTGCGTCTTTGATTCTTTCCGATGCGATTAGCACCTTAACGTATTAGCAAGTGGTTCCAGACCCAAAGCGTATGGTGGGGAAGTCGTTTAGGGCTTAGCCCAAGGGGCTTAGGTCCATAGCAATGAAACTTTGTTTTTTATGAAAAATTTCAAGGTTTTAAATGGATTTGGGGTTTTCGGCACAGCTCAAAAAGAAGTTTTAAACCATGCCAGGAGGATTTTCATGAATGGAAGGAGAAACTTATGAAAAGTAGGGAAATAATATGGAGAAAAGGGGGAGTAAATGAAGGTTAGTTATGAGTGGGAGAAAGGGGAAAATGATGGTTTCTTCAGCAGTTTCTTACAGGAAATCAGCAGAATTAATAGGGAAAGTGATGAAGATTTTGGACAGAGGCATGAGGCCTACAAGGAGTCTTCAAGAGCCAACAATTTTTAGTGATAAAATTTGTTCCTTGGAGGCTCAAAAAGATCTTAGCCACCTTTTGGTATAACAAAATATTATAGGTGGCTAACAGTGGCTCCACTTGGGGATGGTGCCTTCTTGAAGGCATCAAGAATTCAGACCTGATTTCTGGGAGGCTGATTAGTTGCCTCATCCATTGGGCTGTCCTTCTGTGATTGAATGATCTTCTCTAAAAACATATTTGGCAGCCATGAAAACAATGGACCTTTATCAATAAGCTTGCTACCTACCCAATCCTACAGATCTAGCATTTTTTCTTCATCAGAGTGCACTTGGATTGGCAAACTTTATTCACAACATTTTATTCTTTTAAAAGCAGGAAATCTAAACTATTTCTACTCCTTATTTCTCCCTGAACTCAGATTAAACAGTTGAGCTCAGATATTTCTCTACCTAGTCTACTGTCTGTTGGGATTAAACAGTCCAACAAACTTTCATTCTCTAAATTCTACAACAGAAATTTAAAAATAGTCAAGTCAAGATTGAGCTGTTTGACTTGCTATGATCTATGGCATAAGAACAAGCCGCACATAGATTATTATTTGCAGAAAATTAAATCAAAATGGAAGGCTTAAGATCTGAAAGTTTCTCATTATGGCCTTCTTTTTCTTTACAGCTCTGTTTTTAATTTTGTTTTGAGCTGTCTCTTTCTTGATATCTGATTCAGATTTTGGGCAAATTAGAACCAGTTTTTCTCTTTTATGACTCATAAAAATAAAACAATTTTGAGTCATCTCTTTTTGGAAACTTTGGTTCATATTTTGAGTTTGTTTGAACCTTAATTTCTATCCTAATCTATCTACTGATAAGCCAAGATTAAACGGTTTGGCAAATCAAATTCACTACCCTATCAGCAGAAAATTGAAAGCTAATTAGTCAATATTAAACAGTTTGACTAACTAGAAGTGTGTTTTGCAGGAGTGGCATTTAAGCTTGCACACTTTCAGATTTGTTTCTCTTTTTTGGCATGGGGCTTTGCCTTTCTTGTTTTTCATTTCTGCCCTCTTTTCTTTCTTTCTTTGTTTTTGTATTTTTTGATTTTTCATAACTTTGAATGCAATGGTGGATGAAATATTCATAATGAAAAAAAGAAAAAAGAAGGCTTAAAAACGTATCATGAATCAAGAGAAGTAATGCTTGAGCATCCTGCCATTGACAGGACCCCCAAACAAATCTGTTCCATCCAGCTCTTGTAAGAAGAATGCATTGTTTCCAGCAACTGAATGAATAGAGTAAGGGCCAAGCCATAGATTGTCAAATTTACCATGCTTTCCCTTGTCTTCCCTCTTTGAGTCCCACTTTAAAACTTTGTCCTCAATCTTGAAATTGCTGGCCTTTGTTCTTCTGTCAAAAAGCTTCTTAATGCTGTCCTGTTTCTGCAATGTTTTGTTGTACACTTCCTCTATGATTTGCTGAAGATGAATGGTCTGATTTATTCTTTTGATCATGTCATTATCTTCAGTCTGCAATTCTTGGATAAAATTCATAACTGGTACACCAAGGCTATTAGGAAATATTGCATCTGTACCATACACAAGCTGAAAAGGTGACATACCAATAGATTTCTTCAAAGTTAATTTGTCAGCCCAAAGTGCATGGACTAGCTTTGTGTGCCAAGACTTTTTATTGTCCTCCAACAGTTTCTTGATTATGTTCACTAAGCTTTTATTGGAAGATTCTGCAAGTCCATTACCTTGAGGGTAATAGGCCGTGGAATGCCCTAGTGTTATCTGGTATTTATGACAGAAGTCAACCATTTTCTTTGATCCAAACGCTGCTGCATTATCTGTGATGATCTTGGTAGGACAGCCAAATCTGGAGAGGATATTGGTTTCTATGAACTTTATAGTAACTGAATCATTGGCTTGCCTACAAGGAATGGCTTCTATCCATTTAGTGAAATAGTCTGTGGCAGTAAGGATCCATCTATGCTGGGCAGAAGATGAGGGATTGATTTCACCTATGAAGTCAAGTCCCCACTGTTGAAAAGGAGCTTCAACAGTGATTGGATGCAGAGGAAGGGGTAATAATTTTCTCTTGCCCTCAAACAATTGGCATTTATGGCAAGTAGTTGTCATTTTGTGAACATCAGAAAAAAGGGTGGGCCAATAGAAACCAGCCCTCAAAATTTTGTTGGCTATTGACTTCCAGTACAAATGGCCTCCACACTCTCCTTCATGAAATTCCTGCTTAACCTTCTCTGCATCAAACTCAGGCAAACATTTAAGCAATATACCACTAGCATTTTTCCAATAAAGACAGATATCTACAATGCAATAGTTTACTGCTTTCAGTTTTAAGAACCTTGCCTTTGTTTTCGACAAACCAGGAGGTGTATTTAATTAAGCAAAACATAAACGATATCAGCATACCAAGGAGAATTCATAAAATGGTTTTCAATAATGGGAGTTGAGAATTCTTCTTGGCTGTCCAAAGCATTAATCATATTAATATCAAGAACTTCAAAATTGGATTCAGCCATTAATCTAGCTAGACCTTGGCCTTTGATGAGTTTAGTGGGTTTTATCTCTAAATCATATTCGAGAATAACAACAATCCACTTACCTCTCTTACCATCCGGGTCCTGTGTTAGAATGTCTTTAACAACCGAATTAGGGACAAAGGCAATGATGTGTGAGTGAAGGATGTATACTCTGAAGTCTTTCAATGCTTTAACCAAAGAAAAAGCTTGCTTTTCCATAATATTATACTTCAAAGGGGCATCCCTCAATGCCTTGCTAAAGAATGCAATAGGCTGCTCTTGTCCTTGTGGATTTTTCTGTAAAAGGACAGCAGCAATAGTATGTTCTGATGCAAATGAGAAGATAAATTTTTTTTTTTGAAAAATCAGGGCTTATGAGAACCGGTGTTTTGGTTAATGCTTGTTTCACCAGCTCAAAGGATTTCTTTGCTTCCAAGGTCTTCTTCAACATGTTTGTGATATTTCTAAGGAGCTCAGCTAGGTTAGGGATGAACCTTCTCAAAAAGTTTATCTTTCCAATGAAAGACTGCAACTCTTTGATATTTCGAGGATGAGATATTTGCAATATAGCCTCAATCCTCTTTGGATCTATCTTTATACCTTCTTCTGAAATAATGTGTCCAAGAATCTTACCTTCTTGGAGACCAAATAGTGTCTTCTTAGGGTTTAAAGATATTCCAAACCTTTTGCACTTCTCGAAAACTTTTCTCAAATGTTCTAAATGTTCTTCATCTGTTTTTGAAAACACGGTGACATCATCTAGATAGATAATGATGAAGAAGCCCAATTCTTCCGAGAATGCTATGTCCATGGCTCTCTGAAAGGTTGCTCCAGCGTTCATTAGACCAAAAGGCATCTTCACATACATGAAAGTGCCCCATGGAGTAGTGAAAGTTGTCTTTAATTGATCGGCAGGGTGAACTAAAATCTGATTATACCCTGAATAGCCATCAAGCAACGAAATCCTTTTAGACCCCACCACCCTCTGTAAAATGTGATCCATTTTTGGTAAAGGGTAGTTATCCTTTAACGAAGCTTTGTTTAAGTCTCTAAAGTCTATACAAAGCCTGATTTCTCCAGTCTTCTTCCTAACGGACACTAGATTAGATACCCACTCAGAATATCTAATAGGGACAATAATGCCAGCATCGTGCATCTTCATGATTTCCTTTTTAACCAATGGCAACTGGACAGGGTTTATTCTGCGCAGTTTCTGTTTGAATGGTTTTTGGTTTTCTTTAAGAGGGATTTTGTGCTGTATTATTTCAGTGTCATAGGATCTAAGATCTTCGTAACTCCATGCAAAAACATCAGAAAATTCTTTGAACAGCTCTATGTATTTAAGTTTAATGTGAGCTGGCAAAGTTTTGGACAGTTTGATCATTTTTGGTTTTTCCTCACTGCCTATATTGCACTCCTCTACTTCAGTCTCTACAGGTTTCAGTTTTGGTTTATTGGCCACATCGTTAAAATCGAACAAATCCTCTAAAGGCGTTAGACCACTCGGCAAATTTTCATCTTTAGAATGCAGAGTTTGTAATTCTTTCGTTTCTAACTCTGCACTTAATTCTGTTTTGCTCCTAAGTTTGCTAGACAATAGGTTAATATCGGCAGGTTGAGGAGACGATTCTTCTTCACCAAGAAATTTTTCTTCACTGCAGTCTGTATCATAATCTGAATCTGAACTGTGCAGTTCGAACTCATTTCTGAATTGCATGAAGTCTTCTATTTTTTTGTCATTGTCAAACACTTGCCAATATTTTTTGTTATCAAGCACTGCCGGTCTAAATTTTATCGGAGTTGTGTTGTCTCCAGTCTCATATGGCGTTAGACATGTTCTGGCCGCAAAAGCTAAATTGTGGGCCATAATGTTCTTTTTCCTTGGGATGAAACTCAGGTTTGACTCCTCAAATGTTGTCAACAGATCCATGACATCATTTCGATAGGCTCTAAGTCTGGGATGATTCGCATTATACTCCCCATTGACTTGCCTAATGATTAACTCAGAATCCCCGTACACATTAATTCTTCTGGCTCCTAATTTCTTCAAGAGATGCAAGCCTAAGAGAAGGGATTCATATTCTGCTATGTTGTTGGAACACTGAAAGTTTAATTTGTATGAGATGCATTCTGTGTGGTTGTTTTCAGTGTTAATGATCCAAACCCCTGCACCAGCATTATTTCTAGTGCATGACCCATCAAAATACATACTCCATAAAGGACTATCTTCGGTTTCGTCTATTTGGCGATTGTCCTTTTTAACTATGGTGCCTTCTAACTGTTCATGATTATCAGCACCCAATTGAATTTGTTTTGACTCCTCAAATTCTTCAATAGATTGAGGGATGATGTCAGAAATGTTAGGGGTATTTTCTGGGTTGTTAAGTCCTAAAAACAATGGACTCATAACCGGTAAATCAAGACCTATGCTTTGTTTACTAATGTTTTCACATGTGGCAAACTATTTGGACACTTCTGCGTTATTATACTCTTCTTCCCTGTCAGCCTTTAATTCTGTTAAAGTGACTTGCTCACTAGGAGTTTCATTGTTAAACATGATAAAAGAATCAAGGCCTGTATTGACAGAATATATAGGAGAGTTTCGTGGTCTGTCTTGACTTGTAACCGTGTATTGCATATGAGACTCCCTGTAAAGTCTTCTGGTCTGATTGAAAACCGGGATGGTCGCATATGTCATGTCCATCTTCATAGTCCCCTGTAGCTTAGCTCCCCAGGATCTTGATAATAGCATTCCATACTTTGGGGGGACATCAGCCACAACAATGTCCATGAGTAAACATTTGGTTGGAATCTGGGCTAGGTTAACACAGAGGTCTTTGATCAATCCTAGACATTTTACTCTATTTGAGTCAAAGGAGTATAGGTCTTTGTAGGGTCTGGTAATTTCTAAACCAAGGCTCTCCATCACAGCCTTAGGCATTAAATTATGAGAAGCCCCGGAATCATGCATAGCATTGTGTAGAATTTTGTCATGAATGTTCAAACTCACATAAAAGGGAGGAACTGGTCCTTCTTGAAACTTCCCTTCAATCTTAGGGCCAAAAATCAACTCTGGTAGGTCGTCACTAAGATTAACTGTATCTCCATTTTCCTCTATATTTAAAGCCTTCAAAATTTGGTTCCTATATACATGTTGGGCAGCTAACAAAGTTAATGGAACAGAGATTTTGATCTTTCAGATTTCCTGTTCCAGGCTGAAAGGGGTTTGATTCTTTGAAGCACTCGTTTCAACCTTATTAGCTGTCACTCTATCAACAATTACAGCTTGCTGATTTGTTTTATTTGACACAACTGTTGTAGAAGGAGTACTAGCTGAAGTGTTAGTACTGCTGATGTCTTCACTCTGTTTTTCAGAATTTTGAGCGTTTTTTTCCTTATCCTTATCAGAATTAACAGCCACTGTTTTTTCTTTTTGTTTGGCTGTTTTGGGTTTAGCTGCGGTGCTGCTTTGAGAGGATTTGTCAGAGGTTTTGGTGTTGGGGGCTTGTTGACTAGTCTTGCTTCTAAGGTCATATTCTCTTTGAGGTTCTATGACGACATTTTCCATGTCCCGATAATAATTTTCATTATCATTTCTTTTGTCGTCGTAAGGTGTGTAAAGACCTTGTTTATTATCATAATGAACCTCAAAGTCATCATCCTCTTCCCCAAACATGTTGATATCCTCTTCCTCTGTTATGTCTTCTGTTTCTTCAACCTCACTTACATAGTTTTGATGAAAGGGAGGGGTGATCTGTTGATCATCTTCCCTGGGTCTGTTTGGAGGTTGGTTCCTTCTAACATTCTGATTCTGGTTCCTATTTTGAGGAGCATATTGATTTTGATTCGCTTGTGCTCTCTTAATTATGCTCATCTCTTTCATCATTTCTTCCATCATTCTCTCCATTTTTGAGTTGGAAGTAGAAGGTGTGGATACCTCTCTAAAAGATACTCTCTTCTCGCTCTTCATTCTTGCTCTTTTCTCCATCAAGTTCACTTCCACAGAAAGAGCACCCCTTTGCATGTCTTCAAGAGTTGCAAAAACTCTTTCTCTAAGTGAATATGTCATGTCTATATCAAACCCTTCAGGAAATTTGTTTAAAGCTGAGCCCTGAGGAGGTTTTAGTTCAGGGGAAAGTGCATTATAGACGTTGTTAAATCTGGTACAATAAGATTGTACACTTTCCCCAGGGTTCCTATGGAGATTGTTATAGTCAGCAAGGACTTGGAGAGGATTCTTTCTCACTTCCCATTTGTTTAAGAATGTTTGATGGAAGTCTTGGAGATCGTTAATACTATGGGGGGTTAAACCTTTAAACCATTTTCTTGCTTCTCCCCCCAAACTTTGAGCAAATAGTCTCAACTTGACAGAATCATCATCAATTTCGTTTCTGTCAAAGTAGTCATTCATCTTGTCCACATGTTGAGATGTTGTTATAGTATTGCTAGTATCATACAATGGAATTTTGGACTGATAGTCCTGTGGAAGATTGGCTAATGGTACAGGAAGGACTAAGGGAGCATACCATGCTGCCATGATAGGTGGTGGAGGTGGATTTACGTAAGGGAAAGTGGGCTGAGGTGAAGTGGTTTGAACAGTGGATGTAGGGTGAGTAGAAGTGGATGGACCAGGAGTAGACTGTTGAGATGATCTTGGATGGGAGACACCTAAAATGTGAAGGAAATGTAAATCAGGAGGTGTTGTTTCCATGCTACCAGGATGTTCACTTGTTTCAGGAGATGAAAGTGAAGATTCAGAGTCTAACTAGATTATATCATCAAATGACCTAGTCCTAAATGGGTTCACTAAGTCAGTTTGTGATTGTTGCAGAGCTGAAAGATTTTCAGGGACTGAATTAGCTCTCAAGGGTGATCTGAAAACAGTTAATAATTTAACCTTAGGAGACTTCCAAAGGATACTTTATGGATTATCAACTATCTCAGATGGGTTAGGGTCTGGGTGGGCTCTAGTGTGAATCTTTTCAGAAGCCACTATGTTATGTTGTTTAGACCTAAAACAAGAAAAGTTCAACCAGATATGACAATCTTGGAGAGGTTAACCAATCTGTTTTTACAATTTTAAATCCCACACTCCTCTAACTGAGTTTGAATGATTTTATAATGATAAGGGTTCTTCCCAGTGGAGTCTTAAGTTCTGCTAGGATTGTGGAGTCGCCAAGTGGAAAATTTTAGCTCCTTTCAGAGGTAAAAGGTCTTATGGTCCACCACCATGTTTATTTAATTCCAATTTGAAATATTTTTAGGTTTTTCTAAGTCATTTTTCAGTTTTGTGGTTGTTAAGAATATCCTAACTTTGTTTCAAAACTTAGCTAAGGTTGCAAGACAAAGGCAGTCTACTCTTATGGCTAAGCCAGCTGATTTTTCAAGGTTAGATGAAGTCTTAAGAGAAACCTAGGGTTTACCTAGTTTGTCACTGATTCAAACAAGTTCCATCATGATTACCTATATTAGGCAGTGCTTGAAAAGGCTGCTTTTTACTCTGGTTAATAAAGAAAATGCTCTATGAACCAAATCTCTGACGTCGTATGATTATCTTTAAATGAAAATGATTCTGGGTTCGATGTTCCCCATCGGAGTCGCCAAAAATGTTAGGTTCTGGTGGCTTCAGCTGGTTAATAAAGCAAGTGCTCTATGAACCCAAACGCAAGCTTCTTTGTGAAAAGATTTGAATGTAAAAGACTCTTAGTTTTGTCCCCAGCGGAGTCGCCAGAAATGTTAGGTCTCTGTAATTTATTAGCAAGATTGGGAGAGTCCAATCACAGAGTTAACATCATTTCAACCAACTTTGGGATTCTAGGATCTAGCCCTCCTGAATCCGGAGAGGGATCTCTCCAATATGTACAAAGATGGATATTGTCTTTGAAAATCTTAAGGTAATGATATTAGGCTAGTTATGAAGGCCAAGGGTTTTGTTTTGTTTTGGATGGTTGAGCATGAAATGTTACTTGGAGGGGAAAGTCCCAGTGCAAGTTTCGGAAGTGAGAAGTTGCAAAGGTAGAACAGCTTTGGCAAGATAGATAGATATGTGCTGGTTTTTAGTCCATTGGGCTATGGAGTCATATCTGGGCTTTAATTGAACAACAACATCAAGTGTGATCCAAGGGGCAAGTCATCTATAACACAAGATTATTGAGATTAAAATGATGAAATGGAAACATTAAAATGTTGGAGGGGTGGAAACTGATAATAATTTCTCAGAGGATTTATAGTTAGTCCAAACAAGAAAAGCCTCTTAAGTAACTGTTTTAAAACCAACCAAGGATAGGGCTAACCATAGACTTCTTGGGAAAGTTCTTATTAAAGCAGCTTAATTGACAAACAATCCAGTAATCCACATAATTACCTTCAGAAAGTATGAAAACACATAAGAAAAACAGAGTGTAACTTAAGATCAGATAAAGTACTTTTAAACCTATTCTGCTTTCAGTCAACACCAAGGGAAACTTTCAGAATCTGCCTTTGGAGAAAAGAATCTAGGAATCAAGGCAAACCATATCTTCTCTAGTCTAACTTTAATAGCAAATAATGGAAATAACATTCGAGAACAATGTTTGAGAAAACAGAAGGACGAGGGAACGCCAACATTCCTAACTGTTTAAACTGTATTGAATCATTCTTAAATAAACAAATTTGAAGAAAACATTAAGATAAAGATTTCTCAGCCAGAGAAGGTTACTGCTATACAGAAAATCCTAACCCTGTTTAAACTGTTCTTTACAGAGGGAAAATGAACAATATGGCATACATAGAAGGAAAATGATTAACAAAGAAAGAAGCACTTCACCAGTGATAAAGACCAGGATCCCAAGAAACATCTTTTATATTGATGTCAAACCAGTTACAATCTTCAAGTCCAATGTTTCAGTTCAGCAATCATCTTCACTATTGAACCTAACTACTCTAGCGCAAACAGAGCTTCAAGGGCCAGTGAACACTATGTACAAATAGAAGTCTCGAGCTCAAGTGTATTTCAAAGTTCTGCAACCAACAACTTCTCATCTTCTTCTGAGGTATTTATAGAAGAATGAGGAGGTGAGATTTTAACAAAATATCTCAAGGATAATTAATGCAGAGTGAAGACTTCTCGGCCCTTTGAGAGGCTTGATGAAGAAATTCACAGGTGGAACACTGTATTAACTGTTTATAATAAATATCAAAGCTCGGTGGGAGCTTTATTTGACTTTGATGCTCTGTACACTGTGTGGAGTAATTTCTTGGCTGTGCTGGAGGCGAATATCAGATTTTCTTCAATAACTTCGGCCTCTATTTGAATGCTTTGAGGCAACAGGTGGCTCGGTGGTAGCTGAGGAATCAATTTGCCTCAGATGTGGCGGTGGAGGCTTTCTGTCTGATAAAACACTTTAGGTTTTCTTTTAAACTATGTTTTAGATTGGGGATTAGGCTTTTAATAACTGTCTTAGCCGTAATCCCCATAAAAACTATCTTCAATCTTCATCTGTTGTGCTCTGTCTTCAAAACCGATACTCTTTAACTGTGTTTTGAATTAAAACAGTGTCTTGTCGATGTGCAAAGTCGCACTGGGCTTTACGGCATCAATACTCATAGAGTACTGACGAAACATGGAATAGAGCCCCATGAATGGCTTCTCTGTAATGAAACGAGGGCATGAGAATCGTCATTCACAGCCCTTGGCATTTCTTCGTTATACAATGGAAAACCATTTAGAACACCTGCATCAAACACAAAACAATTAAGAAATCCTGCGGAAAATAGGTTTAAACTGCTTCAGATGGCGGGGGAGGAGCGTAGCCGTCGGATAAAAACATCTAACGGTGGAGATCGGCGCAAAATAGAAAAATGAGAGCGGGGAGAAGAAATAAGGCGGGGTGTTTTTGGACCGTCCGATCTGGACACGTGGACGGTCCAGATCTAATCGGAGGATCTCAATCGGGGGTGGCAGGTAAGTGCGTGCGATTGAAACGCAGCGATGCGATTAAGCGCTGGCCGTTGATCTGCAGATCAGATCAACGGCGGAAAGTGAATCGGAGGGTATTGAAATGGCGGTAAGACTTGCGATCAGAGGGAATAAGGATCGTTGGATAGGCGGGAAATGGACGGCCCAGATTGAATCGGGGATCGGCAATCGGGGGCGCAACAAAAACACATGCGATTGAAAGTTTGCGATGCGATTGAGCGCAGGCCGTTGGATCAAAGGACTAGATCAACGGTCAGGATTGAATCGGGGATCGGCAATCGGGGGGGTCACACAACAACCTGCGATTGAAACTTTACGATGCGATTGAGCGCAGGCCGTTGGATCAAAGGACTAGATCAACTGTGGAGAATGGAATCGGGGAGAAACCCTTGTATTTTATATAAAACCCGAACTTTTGAAATAAACAAAGGTTTTTATGGATCGGGGTGGAAAAACATATATATATAAAGCGGACAGGCGCCTGACTACGGGGCCTTTGGATGTATGAAAATTGATAGGCTCGGGGCTTTATATATAATAAGGGCCTAATCGCAATCGGAACTGCGGGCCTGGTCTTTCCGATCAACCCATTGAAATTTCCCCGATTGCGATTGCGTGATCGGTCTTTTTGATCTAACCATTTTATATTTAACATGTGACTTTGGCTCATTAAATCAAAACTTTGGAAAAGAGGGTTTTTTGTAATTTACAAAGGAAAAATGGGTCAGAAATGAAATATTCACAAGGTTTAAGCGCCGAGGGCGGGCTCAGGGTTATATGAAAATAATATGATCGGGGGTCTTAAGCAGCAAGGCTAATCGCAATCGGAACTTTTGGAGTATGGCAAAGACTTGCGTCTTTGATTCTTTCCGATGCGATTAGCACCTTAACGTATTAGCAAGTGGTTCCAGACCCAAAGCGTATGGTGGGGAAGTGGTTTAGAGCTTAGCCCAAGGGGCTTAGGTCCATAGAAATGAAACTTTGTTTTTTATGAAAAATTTCAAGGTTTTAAATGGATTTGGGGGTTTCGGCACAGCTCAAAAAAGAAGTTTTAAACCATGCCAGGAGGATTTTCATGAATGGAAGGAGAAACTTATGAAAAGTAGGGAAATAATATGGAGAAAAGGGGGAGTAAATGAAGGTTAGTTATGAGTGGGAGAAAGGGGAAAAATGATGGTTTCTTCAGCAGTTTCTTACAGGAAATCAGCAGAATTAATAGGAAAAGTGATGAAGATTATGGACAGAGGCATGAGGCCTACAAGGAGTCTTCTCGAGCCAACAAATTTTAGTAATGAAATTTGTTCCTTGGAGGCTCAAAAAAGATCTTAGCCACCTTTTGGTATAACAAAATATTATAGGTGGCTAACAGGTACAATAAGAAATAACCAATGGAGAAAATGAGAGTAGATGTATAAAGAGGCACAGGGTGTCAAGGGAAGACATTGTGAAAGGAGGCACTCTGCTAAGTACTCCTGAAAAGGATTTAAGCACCCATGAAAAATAGTATGATAATGCTCACAAAAGGCCACATCATCATCAATCTCATCATCATCATGGGAAGAGGAGGGAAGGAGAATATGTAATAGAGGAGTTTAAGAAGACCAAGCCTCCTACCTTTGATGGTGAGATGAAGAGGTCAAAGGATACAAATGCTTGGCTGCCAGGAATGAAGAATTTCTTCTGAATTCATGATTATTCAGAGAACATGAAAGAAAAGGTAGCTACTTTTAGCCTAAAGTGCAAGGTGGATATCTGGTGGGAAGATTCGAAATATGTAAAGTGCACAAGGGAAGAAAATTTTTCGAGGAAGGAATTTGAGGAATATTTTAGGAACAAGTATCTATTTGAGAGATACTTCGATAACAAGGCTAAGGAGTTCTATGAACTCAGATTAGGAAAAATGACAGATGAGGAGTATACCACCAAATTCTTAGTCCTGTTAACGTATGTTCCCTACCTTAACGAAGAAAAAACAAAGATTAACAGGTCAGTCGATGGACTGCTACAATCTTTCAAGGATCGAATTAATTTCGATGAGCCCAAGACATGAGAGGATGCAACTCAGAAAATTAAGCACTCCTATGAGAAGTCTAGGTAGCGACCTGAGTATAAAAAAGACTGGAAATTCAAAGGAAATGTTAATTTTAAAGGAAAAAGGCAAAAAGTAACAAAGTGAACAAGTGTGAGTATTGTTAATTAAGAACATCAACAAAGGTCTAATGTTACCAGCAAAGGTCGTTCTTCTCAAGAAGAAACTAATATTTATGAGAAGGGTTCGTACAAGTGTTGGAATTATGGATGGAATCACTTAAGGAAAGATTTCCCACAACATAAACATATTGCCCCAAGACTGTAGAATGCGCAGGAAGAAGAGACAGTCAAGGACATGGCCCAAAATATACCCATAATTTATTCAACAATGGATAATCGCCAAGTTGATCACCCAGACGATCATAGAAATGGAAGATAAGCTTTGTGACCAAATTATTTCAGTGTGGATTGACCTTGGTTAAAATTTTAGTTACATCAATCCCTCTAATATTTATAAATGTGCACTGAAGAAAGAAGGACACAATGAGTCTTGGATAGTTCAACTTGCGATAGGGATGAAAAGAAGACTTGAACATTTGGTGAGGGTTTGCCCAATTTAATTGAATGGGATGCCAATTGTTGCAAATCTCAATGTGCTTCCATTGGGAGAATAGCATATTGTTGAGGATGGACTGGTTGTACTTGCATTGCACCAAGGTTGATTGTTTCGAGAAAACCATTGAATGCATTGATGAAGCCATAGAGGATAGAATATCGTGGGGAAAAATAAAACCTACTTTTTTGAGATTAATTTCAGCTATAAAAGCGAAGAGAAGTCACAAAAAGGAATTTCTTTTATTTTTGTGAAAATATTCAGTAGCGTTAAAGCTAATTGTAGCACTAGGAATGACAATAGTGATATCTAAAGGAAATACCATGTTTTCAAACAATTTTCAAATGTTTTTCCTAAGGAGATGTTTGGGTTAGCTCCGCATAGAGAAGTGGATTTTTCTATTGAATTAGTGCTAGGATCAAATCCA
This sequence comes from Pinus albicaulis, assembly GCA_034641835.2. Taxonomy (NCBI): domain Eukaryota; kingdom Viridiplantae; phylum Streptophyta; class Pinopsida; order Pinales; family Pinaceae; genus Pinus; species Pinus albicaulis. The sequence goes on from CM076584.1 coordinate 917,110,089, forward strand.
GCATCCAAGGCTCCATATACAATAAACACCCCAAATTAGTTGATATGAAGCTACAACTCAAGGAAATGTAGGATAAGGGCTACATAATGCCAAGTGTGTCTCCATGGGGAGAACTAGTTCTATTTGTGAAGGAGGATGACACAATCAGGCTATGCATTGACTATAGACAATTGAACAAGGTGACTGTCAAGAACAGGTATCCCTTACTGTGAATTGATGATATGTTCGATCAGTAAAGAGGAGAAAAAACATTTTCCAAGATTGATCTAAGTCGAGCTATCATTAGGTGAGCATTAAGCATGATGATATCCATAAAACAAACTTCAGAACAAGGTATGGGAATTACGAGTTTGTAGTAGTGACCTTTGGGATTACTAATGTCCTTGTGCCTTTATGTGCCTTATGAATAATATACTAGGCCCTTAATTAGATAAATTTGTAGTGGTTTTTTTATATGACATTTTGTCTATTCAAAGACCAAGGAGGAACATGAAGAGCATTTTGCCACAGTACTATAGATACTAAGAGAACATAAGATATATGAAAATATTAGTAAGTGTGACTTCTTCTGATCACAAATCCACTATTTGGGACACATTGTCTCAAAAGATGGGGTAGGAGTTGATCCAAAAAATGTTAAGGCCATCATGGAATGGCCAACACCTAAGAATGTGGTTGAAGTTAGGTCCTTCATGGGACCAGTCAACTATTACAGGATATTCACCAAGAACTTATCCAAAATTGGGCACCCAATTACTGCTCCATAAAAGAAAGGGAAGATATTTGAATGGATATTTGATTATGCAACAAGATTCAATCAGCTGAAGTAGTTGTTAACCAATGCACCAATACTAAGAATTGCAAACCCAGAAAATGATTTCATGGTTTGTACAGATGTATATAAGGATGGACTTGGTGGAGTATTGATACAGGAGGGCTAAGTGGTTTGTGACAAATCTCGAAAATTAAATGAACATGAGAAAAACTACGTAACTCATGATTTGGAATTGGTTTCCACCATCCATGTGATGAAAATGCGGAGGCACTACCTCCTTGGAAAAAGGTTTACTCTAATGAGTTATCATGGAGGGCTGAAATATTTGTTTGAAAAACCCAATTTAAATGCAAGGCAAGCTAGATGGTTGGCCATGCTCAGTGAATTTAATTTTGAAATAAATTATATAAAAGGAAAGGAGAACATAGTGGTTGATGCACTGAGGGGATGGCTCTAAGTTTTTCGTTTCAGCCGCGTTTTTCTGGTTTCTTCGCTTCTCTGCGGGAGGTCCCCTGCGGGCCTCTCATGTAACCTATTTTAGAGTTCTTGAGGGGAAAGGTAGTCTGTGCTGGTGCATATAGGTCTGGGTTTTCTTTGATCCCTCTTTCTGTTGGCCCGCCTCCTTTAATTATTTCGCTCATTTACCGGTTTCTCCTACCTCGCTCGTCTTTTGTTCTAACTTTTACCGTGTTCCTTCCTTCTCATCTGTGCGCCGTGAGATCTCCAGTTATTACACTCAGTGCGCCCTCCTTTCCATCATGCCTGACGACGAGCTCGATCTCTCATATAGCCCGAAGATTGTTTAGGTACTGCCTGGTCAATACGAATTCATGCATCGGACTTCTCAATCTGTTATCTGCCCACCATTGGATGATCCTCTCTTCGTGTCTGCATCGCCAGCCTCTCTCAACATTGATAACCCTCCCTTATCAGTCCCCTCTGATAATAATGACGCCTCTGTGCCACAGACACGATCGAAACTTCACCTCTACTGTCTCAAAAGCGTAGGCGGATTCGCAAAAGAGCCAATGCTGCAAATTTGGTGGTAGGAGTAGACATTCCAATAACATAAGTCCCTTCTTACCTGGACAAGGTGCTGGTCAGGCGTTTTTGCAGAAGATTGGCAAAAAAGGAAAAAATTCAGTCTTTGATGGACGATAATCGGCAGCCTGTGCTGGGTTATGTGCCTGAATTTCATCAGTTATCGCGAGGTTGATTCCTGTTCAAAGTCTTCTCTAGTGCCGATAGAATCAAGTTAACAGAGCGTGTATGGAATTGGGGGTTGATGGGTCTAATTTTACAAAACTGGGATATTAGTTTCAATGTTGATCGTTCCCCACAGCATCTCCAAAAAGTATTGGTCATTCTACCTGGTCTTCCTCAGTTTTTCTGGCAGAAGCATATTCTTGAAGAAATCGAAAACAAGCTGCGATCTTTCATTGCACTCGAAGATGATTGGGAAACTAAATTCGATAGACGTTGTGCTAAAATACAAGTCGAATTAGACGTGCGAGATGGCCTCTATGAAGGCATCTCTTTGGAAATGAATGGCAGCACTTGGCAACAAAAACTGGATTATTGGAAGTTACCTTTCAGGTGCTATCTATGTCGTCTTGTCAAGCACCTTACGCAGGACTGTGCAAATCCTGATCGATCCCACCCTCGATTCAAAAAAGTCTGGAGAAAAAAAAACCATGTAGCTCGAACATCCCTCCTGCTCATGACCTACACTCGGCTCCTCCAGGTACATTTGAGGATGATTTGATGTCGGCAGCTCCTCCAACTCAAGATGATTCCAGGGGAAAACAAAGGGTGGGTGAGAAGGAAGCCTCCTCTTCTGTCAAAGGTATGACTTCCAGAGGCTCCTCTTCTTCCTATAATTCCACAATCCCATCTGCAGATATTTAATAGCCAATTGGTGATGGTCTGGTTCCCCGTCATGTTTCGTCTCCTCCTCCCATGCCCCCTCCTCCTTTCGAGGCCTCTCCTCTTCCTCCCTCCCCCCTGCCTTCCTCTTGGACCCCTCTCATTCCAACAATTTCTCGTCTTCCCACTAGCCCATACAAGGCTAAGCTTAGTTCTTGCTCCTCTTCCCATATCAGCCCTGACCATTCAATTAAATGAGGTCTCGCTTTGGACTCGGCTTCCAAGATCATTCTTGGGAGGAAATCCACATTATCCAAAGCCAAAAATCAAGCTACTCTGGATATTACCTCAGGTAAGCAGAAAACTATCCATCGGGCCCTTAGAGCAACAAACTGCCCTTAACAAGGGCTTAATATGATTATTCTTTCATTCAATTCCAGGGGTCTTGGGGGCACCCCTTCCCAGCTTGCCCTCAAAATATTGTGCCAATCTGTCTCTCCTGATATTCTTTTTCTACAAGAGACAAAATTGTGTGGTCTTCATGCTCAAGAAGTTCTCTCTAAATGGCTATGCAACTGGTCCCTGTTATCCTCGGATGCCAATGTGTTATCTGGGGGACTAATCACGGCTATTAGCCCCTCCATCCATGTCATTTCCTCAAAATTCTTCCCCTCTTTTATCAAGACCTATATTTCTAACCCCTTTACTGGTAAGCCTTTGTCCCTTTATAACTTATACGGGCCATGCCACGACAAACATTCTTTTTGGGGGAACTTCTTTACAATGATTTGGTGTCCTCGGATTAAAAAATCCTGGGGGGCGATTTTAATTTTACTCTTGCTCTGAGTGAAATATGGGGGGCTCTGGCCAGACCCGATCCTCTCGCTTCCTTCTTGAATTATTGCTGTGAAAAACTCGGGTTGGTGGATGTCCGGCCTATTAAACTTGAGCCTACATGGAAATTTTTTAGAAAGGGTCATGATGCTATAGCTAAAAGTTTGGAGTGTTTCATTATTTCTGAAATACTTATCGCTATTCATCTCCAGATTTAGGTGTCGGTGGTGTCAGGTGGTATTTCTAACCACAGACCCATCGTGTTATCCTTGAAATCCCCTGAATCCAAGCCCCCTTCCCCTATGAAATTCAATCCTGCCTGGTTATTGGAGGAGGACTATAAATCTTTAGTGACCTCTTCTTAGGTCCATCTGGTTCATTCTTCAAATCTATCTTACATGCAAATGTCGGTTGATAACATTAAGAAGATCAGGAAGATTACCAAGTTGTGGGCCAGAGATTTTCAAGCAAAACAACGAATTCTTGTCAAAACCACTGAAGCTGAGATTTGCGAACTCTTCAGTAATAACTCGTCGGGTGTTCTAAGTGAATATGAGACTGTCTCTCTTAAAAACCTTGAACTAAAGAGTCTTGAGCTCTTAAAAAAGGAAGAACAGCTCTGGCGTCTTAAGAGCAGAGCAATATGGATAAAAGAAGGAGACAACAACACTAAATTCTTCCAACATTTTGCCGCACATAGAAGGAATCAGATACAATTGATCAAATAAAATATGAAAATGGTGAAATGGTCCGGTCCTTCGATGAAAAATCCATGGCTGGTGTGCATCATTATAAGAAAGTATTCACGGCTCCTGAGGGTTCTCCCATCCATGAGATTCTCCAAGTTTTACAACATTTTCCCTGAATGATCAACGAGGAAATGAACTTTGTTCTCACATTAGAAGTAAACGAAGCAGAACTTGAACATATCCTAAAAAAATTTCAAAAAGGGAAAAGTCCAGGGTCGGATGGCCTAACGATCGAATTCTTCCTTGGATATTATGAGCTCATAAAGGATGACTTACTACTCATTGTTAAAGAATCACAAAGATCTGGTAAAGTGTTGGGGTCTATCAACTCCACCTTCATCACTTTAATTTCGAAAAAAGAAGCTCCAAAGAATTTCGATGAGTTCAGACCCATTGCTTGTTGTAACTTAATATACAAGTTAATAGAAAAAATTATTGCTCAGAGACTAAAACCTATTCTAAGCAGCATCATATCGGAAGAACAATTTGGTTTCCTAAACAATAGACAAATCCATGATGTTGTCTCTCTGGCTCAAGAAGCTCCCCACTCGGTCCATATAAGCAAAAATCATTCTTTCGCTCTAAAGCTAGATTTTTCCAAAGCTAGATTTTTCCAAAGCTTATGATAGAGTAAATTGGACTTTTCTCAGGCTTTTACTTATTCACATCGGCATGGAAATTCAAGTTGTAGAATGGATAATGGGTTGTATTCAATTTGCTTCCTTTGATGTATTAATCAATGGTTCTCCCTCTGCCTTCTTCAGATCCTCTAGGGGACTTAGGCAGGGTTGCCCCTTATCGCCCTTTTTGTTCCTACTAATTAGTGAGGCTTTGAGTCGTTTATGTAAACATGCCCTCTCAACAGGCAGGCTAAAAGGAATCCATATTTCCGGTGTTGAGTTGCTATCCCACATTCTATGTGTTGATGATTTTCTTCTATTATGATTTGCTTCCATCGAAAATGCCTGTGCCTTAAAGAAAATCCTTGACCTCTTCAAATTTCAACTGGGATGCTGATAAATATTAACAAATCAGTTTTGGTTCATAACAACCTTCTGGATACCCTCCTCTCCCCAATTAAGATCTCTCTCCCCTTCCCTGTAGCTGCCTGGGATTCTAGGCTTAAATATTTGGGGTTTCTTCTTAAGCCAAATTCCTATTGCTTCAAGGATTGGTTATGGCTTTACCAAAAGGTTGAAAATCGGATCTCTCATTGGACTAATTTCTTTTTGTCTCGTGGAGGTCGAATGGTCCTGCTCAAGTCAGTGCTTCAAATCATCTTTGTGTATTGGGCCACCATTGTTGCTATTCCAAAAGGGATCCTTCACAAAATCAGGAAGAGATGTTTCTCCTTCCTCTGGACAACTAGAAAAAAAGATGAAGGAATTCCACTGGTAAAATGGTCATCTTTAGCTAGACCTAAATACTTAGGGGCATGGGGTATCAAGAACCTTCCATCCTTTTGTCTATCTCTTGCCGCAAGATCCTTGTGGAGACTGTCAAAAAACCCTTCAGCTCTATGGAACAGAATCATAAGTGCAAAATATTTCCCAGGGAAATCTATTATTCATTGGTTTAGGAATTCAAACAAATCTCACAAAAATGCTTCGATTGGTTGGAAGGCAATGGTTTCATCTTTTCCCTACATTGGTCAGTGGACTGCTTGGATAACTGGGAATGGGAAGTCGGTGCGCATTGGTTTAGACCCGTGGGCTGGTGCTGGAGAAAACTACAAGCTCTCTGAGAATCTTCGCTTTATTCCTTGCTGAGAAACATATTTTCTCCATAGCTGATGTGTAGAAAATATATACACTAAGCATGCATATTTCCAAGATCCACCTAATCTCACATTATTTAACTTTATGAAAGATACTGAATCTATTCCACTTGTTAATCTTTTGCGAAAAAAATTAATTGCTCACACATGTGAAGCATAAACAAATATATTCAATCGCACATAACATAGTTTTTAACCAGGAAAGCCTGAAGCTAAAAACCCCAACTATATATTATGTAACATATAGATCATATGAAAATCTCATACAATCATACAAATCTTATCACAAGCCCTCAATACAGTACAATCGTCATACACTAATCAGGACCAATCTTGCAAATCCATGCACCGATCTTTACCACCTGCTAGCCTGCCTCCATTACGCAATCTCTGCTATAGAATAGCTCTGAATGAATTCGAATTACTCCATCCTTGATTGCACAATCCTCATTGGCATCTCCACTGAGTGTGTGATGTAATCAATGCATCACTATAGTCACAACAGATAGTCTATCTTGCCCTTTCACCTATCTCTCCACTGGTCTCCAGTGAAACTTCCATGCACTGTAGTTAAATGATGTATTGTTTAGTTGATTAATGAGTTATTATTTGTGAATTAATTCACTCCACTCTCACTAGTGTATCAATCAGTTAGACTAGATACAACTAGCTCAACTGAGTCTAACTGAGTTAAACTGAATACAACTCCATAACTACTTCTTCCAACTGTGTCATAACTCTGCCACTTGAGTTCTAACTGAGTCCTTCATGCATTAGCTCCAGTAAACCCTTAGGAATTGTGTAATTCCTTCTGTCAGCTGATGTGCCACATCTGTGCACTGAACTGAAGTGCTCCAAGAGAATAAGTTGTTGTTTAGAGTCCGATTATTATTAAGAGCTAATAATAATCGACATGCATCTATTTTTAGATTGATGATCTATAAATAGACTTCGCCCAATATTCTAAAAATAGAATTTCATCTATTTTTCCAACTTGATCAACCATCCACAAATAGCATCCTGCAACTTCTGAAATATGATCACCATGTCTAAAAAATAGACATAGTCTAAAAATAGACTTGCGCCAAAAATAGCCTGCGGGCCCACTTAGTGAAGGCGACTCTTTTCACTAAGCTCATCATCTTGTTGAATCTCAACACTCCCTCTCAACAAGATAGGGATTATCCTTCACCCCGATCCCGCCTCTATGGTATTCGAATTTGCTCCTGGTGAGTGCCTTCATCAGAATATTTGCATCCTGATCTTCCGTAGGAATGTACTGAAGCAACATGATCTTCCGATGCACACAATCTCTGATATGATGATATTGGATATCAATATGTTTAGATCTATCATGAAACATAGGATTAACCGAGAGTTTAATGCAACTTATTTACCGCAAATATGCTACCGGGATATAAAATGAATCAAACAAACCAACTGGCATCTTCCTCATCCGTATTAGCCCTGCGCCAAACTGCCGCCATGTATTCGCTCGTCGAACCGAGTGCTACGTATATTTGTTTCTTGTTGTACCAAGAAACGGCACTAGATTCGATACCGGAACCTCCTCAATGTGCTCTTTTCTATCCGTTGGGCTTCCTACCCAATCCGCATCCGTGTTACAACTTCACCCACCGTTCTACCATAAACCATACTCAAATGTGCCCCTGAGATATCTCAGGACATGCTTGCCTGCCTTCCAAAAGAGTTTGGTAGGCTTAACCATCGCTTGTGAAAGCTGGTTCACTGCATAGCATATGTCCGGTCTTGTATTGACTAAATACATGAGCGAACCCACCAACTGTCGATAAACAGTGGCATCCACTACCTCTGCCGATGTAGCATCCTCTTTATTCCAATTTCCTGGAAGAGGAGTGTCGATAGGCTTGCAGCCTTGCATGTGAAACTTCTCCAGTATCTCCCAGGCATACTTGCCTTGAGACAAATGGGCCGACCTTCCCGCCGCCATATTTCCAATCCATAAAAACAAGAGGCCCAAATCCTTCATCTCAACCCTTTGCAAGATCAGCCCAAGGAGGTATCAACTCGCTTCATTACCCGTTAGTATTAAATCATCAACATAAAGCCACAATGATTAAAATCTTACCCTCCACCACAATTTGGTACAGGTTTGCATCCACCTCACTCTTGGTGAAGCCAAGTCCAGTGAAATAGCTGTCGATCCGAGTGTATCAAGCACAAGGTGCTTGCTTCAGCCCATACAGCGCTCTTTTGAGCCTGCACACATGCAACTCGCTGTTGAAGATCTCAAATCCTTTAGGTTGCTCAATGTACAACTCTTCCTCAATGATCCCATTAAGGAACGCAGTCTTCACATCCATCTGATGAATGTGCCAACCCATCTATGCCTAGAGAGAAGTGATGTATCCTTAAGGATAATAACATGCACAGTATAAAGGTTTCTTCATAGTCAATCCTCTCAACTGGCATAAGCCTCTGGGAAACAAATCTTGGCCTTATACTTCTCGACACTCCCATCACCAAAGAATTTGCTTTACCTTGAAGATCCATCTTGATCCTACAACTGATTTTCCCACCGGCCTTGGAACAATCTCCCAAGCACTGTTTCTGACAATGGAGTCATACTCCTCCACCATGGCATCTACCCATGTGGGCTCCTACACTGCTTCTTCAAAATAAGATGGCTCTGTCACGATACACTTGCTCATAAGAGCCATGTATCTAGTAAATCGATCAAGTGACTGTCTCTATCTACGCTGTGTTGTAGGGACTCCTACGTTCTGTGCCACATCAAGCTTCAGTCTCTCAGCTTCTGTGGTATGCTTTCTGCCTTGTTTGATGTTTGGTTCTGCATGAGTGGACTCCTCCACTCCATGAATCTCCTCCTGTGGCTGATCCACATCTAGAGGCTCATCTTTTGGAACAAGAAGTTCCTCCTCTGCATGCAAGTGTAGCTCCCTCTCAAGCGACAACTTCATGGCTTTCACCTCATTGAATTTTGTCTCTATGATTATCTGTCCCACCAAGGGTGAGGGTAAATATTTACACAGGGTGTTTTAGTGTGGCCCCAAAATATCCCAACTTCTCGGCATGCCCTAGGGCAGCCTTCCTGGCGTCCTTTGTCACATGACTGTAAACAAATGAGCCAAAAATATTCAAATGAGAAATATCAGGCTTCTCACCAGTAAAAGCTTCTTCAGGTGTACTCATGCCAAGTACTCTATGAGGACAATGGTTTTGCACATAAACTGTAGTGTTGCATGCTTCCACCCACAAGTGCACTCAAGAGGGCCCCGGTCATGCAAAGATCGCTCATGTTATTTCCAACATTGTTCTGTTTCTTTTCTCTCCGGCGCGACCATTCTGTGCTTATGAGAAGCAGAGCCTCTTTTGAATTCCTTCAAGGTAAGGATTGACCGCCCAGATGGCCCACCACCATTATTCTGAGAGTTTCTCACCGCTTCCTTGACCTCTAAACTGGGCTGCCCGAACCTGCGTAACTTTGAGAACGTCAATTTTCTACATGAAGAAGATCTAGCATCTACGAGAATAGTCATCAACAAATATCACATAATACCTATGTTTTGTTGTTGAAGCAACCGAGAATGGTCCACACACGTCTGTGTGAATTCTCTCCAGGATCACCGAAGCATGGTTCTCCTTCTCATGAAAGGTGGTCTTCACAAACTTACCCATTGTACATCCTTTGCACTGATCTGACTGTGCAAGAGTACCCTTGGGAAGTCTAGTAGAAATTTGCTGCAAAATTTTCAAAGCGCCATGGTGAAGATGGCCCAATCTCCTGTGCCATAACTCGCCCTCATCTCGGCTCACCACTTCTTCTGCTTTGCCCACCATTGCAGCGCAACCATCTACCTCTAGCTTGTAGAGACTATTAATTCGAACCCCTATATTCTTGGTTTGACCCATTGTTTTATGTCGAAGGAAGGCTTTTCTCTCACTGAAAACAACATCATAACCCTTGTCTTCCAGCATTGCGACTGAGACCAAGTTCTTCTTCAGACCTGGAACATGCATGACATTCTTCAACAAGAATGGATTACCAAAATCCCTCTCAAAGTTAATGGTCCCAATTCCTGTCGCACTATACCGACCATCATCGCCCATCTCTATATGCATCTGGAGGTCCTTCTCCTCCAAGTCACTAAACAACTCTTTGTCTCCCGTCATATGGAAAGACGCACCACTGTCAAGATACCACACCGATCCCATGTAGCTTGAAACCAAGCATGCGATCAAGGAAAAATCCAGCTAAATTGCGAGGCTAAGGCCTCTCCAGCTACAGATCCAGCAGCCTGCTTATTCTTCTTCTTCTGTGGACAGTTAGTGGCGAAATTTCCATGCTCGTGACAGTGAAAACACTTCACTTTGGACAAGTCCTGCTTCTTGCCTTTAGCATCAGATTTTGAATGATGTTTCTTCCCCTTCCTTTTCCTTGCTTTGGCAGCCAAAGCGCAATTCTCTTCATCTTCATCTTTCATGAAGATCCATCCTCAAAATTCTGCCTTATCTTCTCCTTTGTGACAAGATCCAGTCAAAGTCTCTCCCCATCCCGACAGCTTCTCTGTTCATTGACAGAGTCTTCGTAGCTATGCCAACTCTTCGGAAGCCCAAGGAGAGCCAATCTCACCAAGTCTTCATCATCAACAGTAATCCCCACACTTCCCATTTCATCCCTACAGTGGACAAACTTCATGAGATATTTTGGAATATTGTCGCCCTTCTCCATTTTTATTTTTCCGAGCTTGTCTTTAAGCACCAACTTCCTTTGGTCACTTCTGCTTTGGAAAAATTCTGTCAAAACCTTCCACATTAAGAATGGAGTGGATTTCCCATGAAGGCTAGACAAAATTTGCTCCTTCACACCTTCCAACAGAATCCTCCTCGTATTTGCAGTCTTCTTTTGCTATGCATCAAGTAATGCAACACGTTAGATCCTGCCAGGAGCACGCTTATCATCCAGAACTCCTTCTGTACCCCACACAGTCCTCCAAACACGCCTCCATCCCGTCCCCTTCTTCCACAGAATTCGAGCTCCTATCAAGGGCATACTCCAATCTCAACCCATTGAAAGACATTTCAATGTATACTCGATTTCTGCACCAAGAATCTTCTGTAGGAAATTCGAATTGTCCACCAGCACAAACTCACTTCACAATTGCAATCTTCAATCAACAATGCTCCGATACCATGTAGAAATTATATGCACTAGGTACAACATAACAATCCAAGATCCACTTGATCTCACACTATTTGACTTTATGCAAGATACTGAATCTATTCCACTTATTAATCTTTTGCGTAAAAATTAATTGCACACACATGCGAAGCATAAACAAAAATATTCAATCGCACATAACATAGTTTTTAACTGGGAAAGCCTGAAGCTGAAAGCCCTAAATATATATTATGTAACATGGAGATCATATGAAAATCTCATACAAGCATACAAAGCTTATCACATGCTCTCAATACAGTACAATCGTCACACACTAATCAGGCCCAATATTGCAAATCCATGCACCAATCTTTGCCACCTGCTAGCCTACCTCCACTGCGCAATATCTGATGAAGAATAGCACTGAATGAATTCAAATTACTCCATCCTTGACTGTGCAATCCTCATTGGCATCTCCACTGAGTGTGTAATTCAATCAATGCATCACTATAGTCACAACATATAGTCTATCTTTCCCTTTCACCTATCTCTCCACTAGCCTCCACTGAAACTGCCATGCACTGTAGTTAACTGATGTATTGTTCAATTGATTGATGAGTTATTATTCATGAATTATTTAAATAATTAATTCACTCCAATCTCACTAGTTTATCAATCAGTTAAAATAGATACAACTAGCTCAACTTAGTCTAACTGAGTTAAACTGAATACAACTCCATAACTACTTCTTCCAACTATGTCATAACTCTGCCACTTGAGTTCTAACTGAGTCCTCCATGCATTAGCTCTAGTAAACCCTTAGGAATAGCATAATTCCTTCTGTCAGTTGTTGTGCCACATCTTTTCACTAAATTGAAGTGCTCCAAGGGAATAAGTTATTTTTTAGAGTCTAGTTATTATTAAGAGCTAATAATAATCGACATGCATCTATTTTTAGATTTAAAATGTAAAAATAGACTTCGCCCAATATTCTAAAAATAGAATTTCATCTATTTTTCCAACTTGACCAACCATCCACAAATAGCATCCCGCAACTTCTGAAATATGATCGTCATGTCTAAAAATATACATAGTCTAAAAATAGACTTGCACCAAAAATAGCGTGTGGGCCCACTTAGTGAAGGCAACTCTTTTCACTAAGTTGATCATCTTATTGAATCTCAACATGACGCAGCTGTAGCGCTACCTCAAGCATGGGGTTCCTATGGATGGAAGAGTGTTATCCTTTTGGAGCTACCACAACCTCTTGCAATTGAATGGTCTTCATTCATATCCCTCTTGGTATCGAATTTTATTCACCTGAACATGGAAATCAAAGATAAACTGGTTTGGTTGAAAAACTTCATAAACGGCACTTACACAGCTAGGCTTGGGTACAAAGCTATGATGGAAGAAATGCATCCCTTTGAACATATGTTTTGGTCCAAACCCCTTTGGAAATCCCCCAGTCCAAATAAAGCCAAGTTAGTCTTATGGCTCTCCCTTAAAAACCGGTTGTTAACTTGGGATAATCTTCAGAGGCGGGGTTGGATAGGCCAAATTCATTGTTACCTCTGCAGGAATGAAGCTGAATCTGTTTCACACATCCCCTTATCTTGCTCTTATGCAGATATTGTATGGAACCGTTCTTCATCACCTCTCAATGCTCATCACCTGTCTCTTGTTGACACCTTTGAAGCTAGGCTTAAGCATTGGTGGAATGATCCAAGGGTAAGCTCCTATTCCACTTTCCCCTCCTTATTTTCTTACGGAATTTGGTGGGCACGCAATCTAGCTATCTTCAGTGAGAAATTTATTCCTGAAGAAATGACAGCCGCTATTATCATGCAGTGGGCTTCGAAACATAAATTCATGTCAGTGCAATCCCATGATCTCATTTCCTATTATCTCCACGCATCTTGTGGCGTAATATGGCATGGGATTTATTCGACAATGCTTCTCAAGATTCCCCTTCATTGAAAGGAGCAAGGGTCATTCTTCATTTTCCGCCTAATTCTAAAATTCACATTCAATTCTGCCCAGGCCACGGTTCAAATAGCAAGGCAGAGCTTGCGGCGCTTTGGCTAGTTCTTCAAGTGGCAAGATCTAAAGACATCTCAACATTACAATGCTTCAGAGATTCCAAAATGGTTATTGACTGGGCTCTTCAAAGATCACATATCCACTCTCCACGTCTCCAAGCTCTCCTTCGAAACATTCGTTCATTATCACTAGGCTTTCACTTCCTCTCTTTTACACATGTGTATCCGGAATTAAATATGGAAGCAGACGGTCTGTCAAAATCTTCTCTTACACTTCCTCCCGGAACTCTGAAAGTAGTGGACATCTCCTCCATGTGGGAAGAACTCCATCTGCTCTGATTTTACAGTTGATGCACCTCAAATTAGTTGTTGTGTCTAATTAATAGTTTTCATTTTGATGATGGAATTTTCACAGCTGGAAGATCGAATAGTCCAACAGCAAGGAGCCACCCTGCTGGCATAATCTAAAGGATTCTCGTCATCGCTCTCAAGGCTATCGGTCACAGTAAAATTATACAGGAAGCATGGAACATAGTTCTAGGAATCTTAATTGTTTTTTATCCATAAAGGATGCACGAATAACTCATGACAGCAAAACCAGCAGCCCAAGGAGAAATGTATAACCTCGTTAAGGGGTCGATCTGTTACTTTTTATATAAAAATAAAGATTTTTTTTCCACCGGGAAAAAAGTGGTTGACGCACTCATTAGGAGAGTGAAAATACACCATATAGTAGCCATAAGTTCTTATGGAACTGATCTTGAAGAAAGGATAAAAAATGTTTGACAACAGGATGAAAAATATCAGCAATTGAAATATAAATTGCAACAAGCATGAAGGTGAAAAGGGTAAGGAATGTTGCATTAAAAATGACTGGATGATTAGATTCAAAAATTGAATCTATGTGTCAAATGACAATGATTTGAAGGAAATCATACTAAAAGAGTTTCATGCAAATTCATACTTTGGTCACGCAGGTTATCAAAAAATTTTAACAACCATCAAGAAGTTATAATGTTAGCATAAATCGAAAAAGGAAGTGGTAGATTTCATCTCCAAGTGCATAGAGTGCTAGCAAGTAAAGGTTGGGTGCAAGCACCTAGTTGGCTTATTGCAGCCTATTCCCATTCTGGAATGAAAGTGGGAGGTTATTTCTATGGATTTTATTAAAGGGCCGCCAAATACTTATAAAAAACATGATGCAATCATGCTAGTGGTTGAAAAATTGAATAAAGTGGCTCACTTTGTAGTTTTTTGAGTCCTCAAATTCAGCAAGTGAGGTAGCTCAAATTTTCATCCATGAGTTTTTGAGATTGCATGGAGTCCCCCAGAAGATTATCTCAGATAAAGATTCCAAGTTCACTTGAAAGTTCTAGAGAGAACTATTTGCAAGATTGGGAACTAAGTTGGCATTTAACATAGCTTATTATCCTCAAACTGATGGGAAAACAAAGAGGACAAACATAATTCTTGAGGACATGCTAAGGATGCGTGTAATGCACTATCCAAGGAAGTGGGAAGATTACCTTTCACTTGTGGAATCTGCATATAACAATGGGTATCTAGATTCACTGAGAATGAGCCCATTTTAACCACTTTATGGGAGTTGTAATACTCCTATCAGCTGGAATGATCCAATGAATAGAGTCCTTATTGCGCCTGATATTTTGAAGGACATGGAACAAGAGATGCAAACCATAAAAAGAAATTTAAAAGAGGCACAAGGCAGGCAAAAGAGCTATGTGAACCAATACAAAGTGCATAAATAGTTCCAAGTTGAGGAGCATGTTTTCTTGTGAGTTAGACCTAACAAGAGATCCTTGAAATTTGGGTCATGTGCCAACCTGAAACCACAATTTTCTGGTCCATTTAAAGTGATTGTAAGGATAGGGCTAGTGACCTATAGGATGGATTTTCCTCTAGCAATAAGATTTCATGATGTCTTTCATGTTTCATTACTTAAAATATATGTGCATGATGCTAATCATGTAATTGATTTGTTTGTATTACAGGTAGAATCAAAGGGGGAGTTCCAACAAAACCTCTATGCATCCTAGATCAGAGGCAACTTACGCTCTAGAATCGAGAAATAGAACAAGTCAAAGTACATTGTAGGTAATTTGGGCTTGGGGAAGCCACGTGGGAAATGGTTGACTAGATGCAGGCCACATATCCTTTATTATTTACACAGTAAAGAAAATGTAAATACATTGTAACTATAGTATAGAGTTGTATGTAGAAAGTTCCATATCAACAATGTTTGGTCTAAAGCATTTTTTGTTTATATATGGTTATTGAAAACTGAGGATGGTGTTCCCAACGATGGGGAGGGGGCTATGACATCCCCTGGTTAATATTCCCTCATTGTAAATAATTCTAATTATTTAGAAGGCTGAGAGAAAGGGACACAGATTCCAAATTTCTCGGGGAGGGAGATTGCTCGAGGAAATGGTTAATTTAAATACGTCAACCACGGGTTGGTTGGGAATATTAAATGCGATAATTGGGTAATAAATTTAACTGAAAATACAAGGATAGACCCATGTGTTTGCTAGGAATATTGAATGAGATGATTGGGTAATAAATTTGTTAGGTTCCTATAATACTAGTGTATCCCTTTATTGTTACTGTTAGTATAGCCCCCTTATTATTTTTGTGCCCATGTAGTCCCCATACTATTATTATTGTGCCCCATAGAAACCCACTATTGTTATTGTTGTGCCCTTACATTGTTATTTTTATGTCGGATAAGATTATATTGTGACCCAGTGGACTCCTATATATAGAAAGGAGGTTCTGTCATTTGTATCATCCAAGAATTGTTCATTATGTAATGTAAAGGAGTTTTCCCCCTAGAAGAGGTTGATTTCTAAGTTGTTGATCTCCCTTTTCTTCTATGTTGTGCTCTCGTTTCATAACATTTGGTATCAAAGCTTTGGATTCTAGGGTTTCGCTACTTCAAACAGGTCATCGTGGAATTTTCGCTATAAATTTTCTTCTACGAAGGTTCAGAAGCTAAAAAAACCATTTGAGAAGAAATCCTGAGGAACTGCAAAAAAATTTATATCTTCGTTCACAATATTTCGGCAGACATGATCCATGTAGTTAGGGTTTTTTATTGTGCTCCCTAATTTCATCTCAAATGTGTCTTGGGGAAAATCGACATAACTCTCTCTTTGGGCATCAGATTGGAATTCTGTAATAAGTGGACGAAAGTACACAGACTGTAGTTTATTGTATATCGATTTCAGATCCGAAGGAGGAAACAATGACAAGTGGCACGTTGTACAAGTTCACTCTACTAAACCAGTCCATAATTAGGTCATTATGGGAGATTGAGCATAACTTTTGCTTGAAGAATCCAAATCAGGTCAGACCTGCGACATTGGATGGTTTGAAGAAAGGCATGGAAACTAAGATGGATGGTTTGAAGAAAGGCTAGGAAGCTAAGATACATGGTTTAGAAGAATACATGGAGGTTAAGGTGGATGGTGTGAAGGATGAAATGAAAGCTATATGGATGATCAAGCAGTGGAAGATCACATTTAGCATCAACAATAAGTTATCCAAATCTTAAAGGATAACCTAACTTTGGTGCATAATCGAATGAAACAACAAGCAGATAAACATCACAGCGAAAGAAGTTTTGATGTAGGTGATTGGGTATTTTTATGGCTACAACCATACAAAACAATGTCCCTCAAGCAAGCTAATAACTATAATAAATTATCGCTAAAGTACTATTGTCCTTACAAGGTGCTGCAAATGATTGGTACTATGGAATAAAAATTGGAGCTACCTTCATCTTCCCGAGTTCACCCAGTTTTCCATGTTTCATGCTTAAAAAAGGTTATAGGTGAAAAAATCTTGATTCAAAAAATATTGCCAGAACTTGACGAGGAAGGAAAAATCATATTGGAACCTAAATCAATTACGGAAACAAGAACTCTAGAACTACGAAATCGATCAATTTCAGAGTATCTCAACAAGTGGAAGAACTTACCCGCTGAAGATTCCACATGGGAGGATGAGAATTTTATTCCAAAGCATCCATAAATAATCAAGCGTTGAGGACAACAATTGTTTGAAGGATAGGGACATGTTAGGTCCCTATAATACTAGTGTATCCCCTTATTGTTACTGATAGTATATCCTCCTTATTGTTATTTTTGTGCCCATGTAGTCCCCATATTGTTATTATTGTGCCCCATAGAAGCCCACTATTGTTATTCTTGTGCCCTTACATTGTTATTGTTATGTCGGCTAGGATTATTGTGACCTAGTGGACTCCTATATACAGAAAGAAGGTTTTTTCATTTGTATCATCCAAGAATTTTTCATTTATGTAATGTAAAGGAGGTTGCTTCCTCGAAGAGGCTGATTTCTAAGGTATTGATCTCTCTTTTCTTCAATTTTGTGAGCTAGTTACAAATATATATATATATATATATAGAGAGAGAGAGAGAGAGAGAGAAATAAAAAATAAATATAAATAAAAATAAATTAATTTATATATATATATATATATATATATATATATATATATATATATATATATATATACATATATATATATATATATATATATATATATATATATATATATATATATATAATTAAAAAATAAAAATAAAAACAAAAAACAAAAAAACAAGGATAGGCTCATGTGTTTGTTGGCTCTAACAACAAGAGACAAAGGAAAAAAAACATTGAGGAAGGAATGGGTTACACTATCCAAGTAGTTGGTTGCGTGGAACCTTGGAAAATGATAGATGGTTGATCTGTTAGAAATATTGAAACCAAGGTGGGGGAGGGGGAGGCAGAGAATACACTCTCATGCTCTCACATAGGGTAAGTAGAAAAAAAAATGCATTGAGAGTGCATACACAATGAAGGAGATAACTATCGGTCTCATGCATATGCAATGGAAGAAAATTGTGAAGAACGCTACAAGAAAAATTCCTCCAAGGGTGAAGGTGAAAAATGTGGAGAGAACAACGATCAGTTTCATAGTTATAAAACTTTGGAGAAGGGAATCAACTAAAGAACCCTCACATAGGCTTGTTGGGTGAAAACATTATAGAGAGAAGCGACTTTTTTGTAAGGCTTAACAACCCACTAAAAGCTTATGGATTGATGAACCTACTGGATTGGGAAGAGACACTCGGGCACTTGTGAGGGCTAATGAGCCACCGGGAATTGCCTTAGGGTTGAAGCTCCGATATTTGACTCACTGATGAACTACCTAGAGAGGTGAACTCCATACCATGTCAATATATTATCCACTGATCAACCTTCCCTTGATGTGGACTCTCTTCTCTTAAAAGTGAGTTGGGACTCTCTGTATTATGGTATCCTGGCATGGATGTTAAACATGTTTGTAAAGACTAAGTAGAAGCTTATGTAGCTGGTGGGTGAGCATAGAGTGGCCTTGTGACACCCTGTTTCAAATATCCATATCGATTAATTTTCCTCTCAAAGCACTCCTCCTCAAGCACTAGAATATGGCTCGGGGTGACAACTACAAGTAACTGTGGTTGTAGCGTGTCTATGCTTGAGTGGAGAATTTAAGTCCCACTCCCAGTTGTCATATCTCTTATAAGATGAATATTCTCTTAAGCCTTGTGCTTGTGATTATTATATCTTTTTTTAATGTATTGAGTGAATGTCATGCTAATGTTGAGGAATGTTGTTTCCTACATGAATGAGGATGTTAATGTCTTATATAAATATTTTAAAGGAATGGCTCATTCCTTATGACTATTTTTGGGCTTGAAAATTAACCTCAGTTGCCTAAGTTTGAAGAGATGAGTAAACTCTATCTATGACTAGTTGCTTGCATTGAAATGTTTGAAATATTTTGATATTATGTTGATAAGTTTTCTTATACCATCATGTAGATCTGTAAAACTAGGCTAGGTTGTGTCGCATTTAAGCTCAGGAGAGATAGCACTCGTTTGTATATTTGTATATAATACACATACATACATACATACATACATACATAGTATGTATGTATGTATCTCGCAAGCGGCAGGTGATGAGCCTCAGTGTTGCAACTCCCAAGGCTACCAAATTAAATTATCAACTCGGGGTTCGTACAAACTTAAGAGGTGTCGACACTATATGTTCAGCATGCAATGTGGCCTTCTTTCATTGATCAGATGCAATGAAGTGAATTCCATGAAATCCAAGGCTAAACTTATTACAGAAATGGAAAGGAAACCTAATTAATTTTGCAGAGAGGAAATCCTAGTTACTTTTGCAAAAAGGAAAAACTATTCTACTTTGCATGAATGTAAATGTTGATCCTATTTGCATAAATGTAGACATTAACCTATTTGCAGAGACTGAATGGTACATCAAAAGGAAGCCTATTCTATGCAATAGAAATAACAATGTTGGAAATGGAAACCATAGCTTAATATGTATGAGACAAAATGAAATCATTCTTCAATCACTGCATTCAAGACATATTTTGTCAAAAACGTTCATAAGGTGCTTCATAAAGTAATCATCATTATGCTTTTCAAGTCATGAATCTGTCCACTAACCCAAACTGCAGAGGTGAATTGAAATGGATAAGAGGCAAGGCTTAAGAGGTATTTTGGTCTTACTAAATCATAGATTTAGAGCCTAGGGGTAACGATTCAAGCCTAAGAGATAAAAACCAATATTTTGGAGCAAATATGGTTAAGTTTACACGTGCTACAAGAGTGATATAGGAGGTGCTACAAGAGGCCTTGTTTTGCTACATGAGGATATAACTTGCCGAATGGCCAAGTAAATCAAATAAAAATAGGATGGGAATTTTTTTTATTAAGTAGGATGTCTTAGGACTCCAATACAAGTGGACTCACTCCAAAATACCCATGTTAACACGTGCTAGAAAATAGCATAAAAATACTACTCTAAAAAATGGAAACTCAAGAACTAACGAGCTAGTTAACCAACCAAATATCTAACCTAATAGAGTGAAAATTATATGTGGTAAATTTTTTTGTTAACTTGAATTTTTTTATGACCCAATACAATTGGAATCAAATCATGTGAAGTTCATTAACACAATATAAAAAATAGCAGAAAATTACTATTATTTTGATACAAGGGACATCCAAAAATTTTAGATTCGTAAACTAGTAAACCAATCCAAGTAGCTCAATGACTAAGATGAATTTTCAAAGTTGTCCTAAGGATGCATCATGCTTGTGACTCTATAAATAACCTGAAAAATGAATCACTTCAATCATTTAACCAATGTAACCTACATCAAAATAGGCATGAATAGTAAATGCAGAAATAAAATATGTAAGTGAAAAATACATTCAAAGGAAATAAATAAATTGTGCAAGAGGGATTTGAGGCGGATAGCCAAGCCTAAGGAAACTCGAAGTCTTAAGAAGGAAACCAAGCTTTAGAGGCTAAAAATGGCACCAAAAATTATTATTTGAATCAATCCAAGTACATCCATGCTAGAAATGAAAGTGGAGCTGCTAAATAACAAGTTTTCTCCACAAGATGATTTGCAAAGAGGATTAACATTTGCAAAAATGTAGACATTAACCTATTTGCAGAGTGTGAATGGTACATCAAAAGGAAGCCTAGTCTATGCAATAAAAATAGCAATGTTGGAAATAGAAACCATAGTTTAATATGTATGAAACAAAATGAAATCATTCTTCAATCACTGCATTCAAGAGATATTTTTTCAACAAATTTCATAATGTGCTTCATGAGGTAATCATCATTATGCTCTTCAAGTCATGAATGTGTCCATTAACCCAAATTTCAAAGGTGAATTTCAATGGATAAGAGACAAGGCTTAAGAGATCTTTTGTTCTTACTCAAGCATGGATTTAGAGCCCAGGGGTAACGATTCAAGCCTAAGAGAGGAAAACCAATATTTTGGAGCAAATCTGGTTAAGTTTACATGTGCTACAGGAGGTTCTACAAGAGGCCACGTTTTGCTACAGGAGGAGATAACTTGTCGAATGCCCAAGTAAATCAAATCAAAATGGAATGGGAATTTTTTTTTTATTAATTTGGACGTCTTAGGACTCCATTCCAAGATACCCCTATTAACATGTGCTAAAAAAATAGCATAAAATCGCTACTCTAAAAACTGGAAATTTAAGAACTAGTTAGCTAGTTAGCCTACCAAATGGCCAACCTAATCAAGTGAAAATTCTATGGGGTGAATTTTGCTATTAAACTGAATGTTTTTATGACACAATACAATTGGAATAAACTCAAGTGAAGCTCATTAACACATTCTAAAAAATAACATAAAGTTACTACTATTTTTCTACAAGGTTCTTCCAGAAATTCTAGATTCATGAACTAGTAAACCAATCAAAGTAGCCCAATGATGAAGATGAAATTTCAAAGTTTTTTTAAGGATTCGTCATGCTTCTCAATCTATAAATAAACTTCAAAACAACTCACTTCAATCATTTACTGATATAACCTACATCTAAACAAGCATGAACAGTAGATGCAAAAATAAGAGATGCAAGTGAAAAAGACATTCAAAAGAAATAAAGAAACTGTATAATAGGGCTCTGAAGCTCTTGGGATGGCCAAGCCTAAGGAAAATCAGAGTCATATGAAGGAAACCAAGCTTTAGAGGCTAAAAATGGCACCAAGCTTCATTATTTGAATCAATCGAAGTACATCCCTGCTAGAAATGAAAGTGGAGATGCTAAATAACAAGTCTTCTCCACAAGGAGACTAAGAAATACTTGCCCCTAGAGGCCAATTTGAATTGGTACTGATAAAAAATTATGAGAAAGCATTCTCCTTGAAAGGAGATTCAATATTTCCCTGCCAAAATCCCTCAAATAGTGTGTTGTAACATTATTTTTTTTGATAAGTTAGCATGGTAGTTTGAAAAATAAAAATAAAATGAAAAGTTAGGACATGGATGAAAAAGAAAAATGTTAAAAATGTTAGGAAAATTATGTTTTTATGCACATCCGTGTTGAAATAAAATGTTAGAGTAGATTTGCTCTAAATAAAGAAGGCAAAAAAGAAAATGTTAGGGAAGCATGAAATAAAAGAATGTGTGGATGCTTTAGTGTTTTAAATAAAATAATGGTTGCCTGTTTAAATGCGTCGAATACTTTAAAAAATAAAAATGAAAATAAAAATAAAAAATCTGATATTAAAACCTTCAAAAGGGGGTTTAATTTTCATTTATTCAAATTGATATATAAAGTGCTTATTGATTTTAACTATAAATTCACTAACCAACAAAGGTTCAAATCGAAGAATTAACGCACCAGCAGTTTTCAATGGCAGATTTAGAGCCTGCTCAAGATCTGAGGTAGAGAATAACTTCGCGACCCCCCCCCCGCAGGACCATTTCTCGTTAACGCGTGGGGGTGGGGGGTGGGGTCCGAAGTGTGGTTTTAACGGTCGCCTAGATTTGCAACGAGGCGGCACCACAACACTTCGCACCCCCTCCGCCCAAAATTAGAAACCAGGAGGTAAACACCCCCCCCCCCCCCCCCCTGCGAAATCCACTAACGGTTTTTCAACGCCCGATGACCGTACCTCCCACGCCCTCAGCCAACGGATATCCTTCCCGCACCATAACCGTTAGCCCACTTTCCAATCACATCCCTCCACTTCATTTGATCATTACCCTCCAACGCTCCACTTATACCTGTTAATCGCCCCGTTGACAACTAAACCCGCTCCTGAACCGTTAATCATCCCGTTATGCATTAATCCCCATTAGATTCGTTAAACTCCTACGGTCATATCCCAGACCATTAATCACAGACCGTTAAATCCTAGATCATGCCCTATAAAATTATTTGTAGATAGCCCGATATCACTTTAAAATCTCCATTCATTTATATCACCTCTGCATTCTATCTCAAGCGTTATCATTCTGCGACCATTCTCCCTACTTCTAAAACCCCGTCACCTTTTATGCAACCTCATCTTCAAAACCCCCTTGCTTAGTCGATACCCTGTTAAATATGGCACCCAAGGCTAAAACCAAAAAACAAACGACTCCTAAGGGTAAATCCAAGAAACAGGCGACAGAGGAAGTGCAGGTCGTCAATCCAGTTGTTGAATTCATCCCTAAGGTCCCCAAACCAGTTGCAGAAGACATCCCTGTTGCAACGCCGCAGATTAACCTCGACCTCATACCCCTAGCCAATGCCTTTTTCAAAGTCACATACTGTTATTGTGAATTCGACTTCTATGAGCTACATCTATGGCTAAAACAGAAGCACATAGATAACCAGGACCCTATCAGGTACTGGGAATCCATGTTTCCTTTGTTCGCATTTCCACAATCTCATCATTTTCTTGATCTAATTTCCTGGTGTCAAAAGCAATATGACGCTATAACTGGGTTAGTGGTGGCTTAGAATGGAAACATTCTGATCACCATATCCTCTGAAACCATAAATCAGATGCTACTTATTCCTTCATCTTATTCCTTATCCCATTTATCACCTGCTGCTCTCAGGGACCTTTATCACAAACTATCTTTCCCTTAGAGAGCTCAAATATTTGACATTTTCCTACCTGAGGATGCAGAGTTGCCCAAGAAAAATCCACCATACGCATCCTCCATCTTTCCTATAGCTTCCAAGCACTGCATATCTCTTCTTTCATACCTATTAGGATACCCAAATGATGAAAAAGTTAATGAAACCATCATGGGGTTCTTATCTATTTTCAGTAATGATAAATTACCATTGTTTATGTATAATTACAGCCATTTTTGGCTGAAATTATAAATGAAAAATTCATGAACTTTACGACACAAGGAGTGTTCAATTATTCTTTTGTGATTATTCATATGTTTTTGTTTCAGTAGGCATAAATGTTGCCTATTCACTTCAACAAGCAGGATACACATGGAGTGAATTGATCAATGATTCACTTGATAGAATTGGTCAGAGCTTCATCAACAACCACTTCTTTTGCAGAGTTCATAGACTCATTCATAAATCTATTAAGGCAACTCCTTACAAGTCAATCATAGCCCAGAATTGGAGAAGAAATTAAAAGCATCCTACACCTCAGTGAGCAAGCTAAGACTAGTGATTGGTACTTGTATAAAAATTAGACATAAATCAGGGTATATGGTTGTGAACTCACACCATATAAGCTTCCAAGATATGTACCCATGAGATTTTTCTCCTTAGAATACATTAGACAAATGTTAAACATGGATGATCTATACTTTGTCTCAAGAAAGAGAAAAGCTCAGTTTAAACTTAAAGCCAACATTGGATCCTTCATCTGCAATCCCAGAGTAGCTGGTGATGAAGCAGATGTATCATTAAAGAATATGGGTCTTCAACCAAGTTTTACTTGGTCATATGACCCCCATGGCATTATTTCTGCTCTGAGAATTGAATTCAAAACAACTTCTTACACTCATACCTCCAGGGCAGAAATAGAGAAATACATGAACCAAGATGAATGGGTGGAAGTTACTCTCCAAGAGGAATATGAACAGGTAATTTCAACTTCAAATGTACATACCACAGTGCCTGACAATAAGCAACAGAAAATATTCAGAGAAGAGCGTCCACATACCAAGGAAATCATGAAAGAGTTTATCTTGCAGCACAAAAAGCCAAAGCTCACTTCCACCTTACTTTCAGAGGAATAACAACCAAAGATAATAGATTTGGGAGATATTGAAGTCTCCACATCCACCAGTGTTCCTAAGAATCCTCCATCAGCATCACCTGCAAGAGAACCACTAGAAATTATCCAGCATTCAGATGCCAGCTCTTCTGAAGAGCAAAATATTTTCTCCAGATTCCTAGACATCAAACAAAAGAATGAAGCATTGAAGTCTGATGTTCACAGTCAATTTTGGAAGAAAAAATCTACATCATGACATATACTTATCACCACCTTTTACAGTGAGTAATGAATAATGCAAATGGCCTTTCTGCAGGCAATAGTGCCATTTCCAAAGACTCGTGCTGAGTATAAGAAGATTGTCTTCTCTTTTGATGCAAAGCAGATTCACCCAATTGAACAAATGGACATGCATAGGTAGTCACGAGATATTTTATTTTCAACGATGACCACAACATCCATGTCATTTTCCAAATTTAAAGTAGCACTGTCAAATGTTCAATCTCAGTTGAAGATTGAAAAATTGTCTTCATTGGCTAAAGACAATAGATTAAAGTCATTGGAAGACCTTGTAGTGAAAGTTGGGTATGACCCAAAAGACTGCAAGGCAATCGAGGAAATCATTAAAATGAAGAATGCAGACATCTCTTCTCTATGCAAACAACTCAAGCTACCCTGAACTATAGACCCACAGACTAAGGAGATTGCAGAAAATGAATATAACAAGGAGGAGATGTTGAAGTTGATCATTGATCAAAATCTGCAAATTAGAAATATGGAAGAAAAAATTGAAGAATTACTAATAAAATAGAAATCAACACTCCAGGTGAATATTGATCCTAATATAGCCACTCAAGCATCTTCTACAGGTACAAAACTTTCAACAGCTTTAACTACAACTGATGCAGCAAAACTGGCACAAGATTTGGCCATTTAGAAGTAGGAAAATGAGAAGTTAGAGCAGAGGTTTCAAGTTCTTGAGTCGTAGAAGATTAAAAATGATACTTTATATGTAAAGGAAATGCAAAAGACTCATCAGTTAGGACTTAAGATCAAAGAACTAGAGAGTGAATCTCTAATGGCAGCGACTATGGGTGAAGCTAAGAAGAATATCTGGGAAGACATCAGCTAGTCTATGACATAGATATGGCCATCCATACAGATTATATTCGAATAGCAGGAGCTCATCACCAAATGCAGAGCAGCAATTAAAGAGTGGAAATAGCATCTCAAAAAGAATCCAAGTGAAGCAACTGACATGATTAAAGTTCTCAATTCAAAGAACAAAGAGGAGTTGGAACAAATAAACATCTTGGACAGAACTGCAACCATTTTGGAGATAAAGAAAGTTTTGCAAAAAATAAATTTAATCAACCAATTACAAACCAAATGTGAAGCTTTGAATATTTTTGTTTAAAGGTTTCATACTAAATTTAATGTTTTAAATCATAAAAGACTGCCAAGATTTGTAGGATTAGATGATAAGTTGATTAAATTAGAAGATTACTGCAAAACGTTATACATAATTGCAATAGATAAGTCAAAGTTTGCAAGTATCAAAGGACAAATTACAGGGACAGAATTTCTTGAAGCTTTGAAGTTTGATTTGATCATTTAACATAAAATCAAACATTATTCATTCAAAGACCAACTTTTGAGAGATATACTGAAGTAGATGAAATCTTCACGAAAACGATGAGTGTAGAAATCCCAAGTCAAGATCTATGGGATAAGTTTTGTGACACCATCGAGTAAAAGGATGAATTTTACAGCATGCCAGCACATCATATTTTTGAGGTTCCAGTCAGCAACAACTTACATCAAAAGGGGCCAAGTCATCGACAACTTCCAAGAAAATAGAGACACTCCATCTATTGTTTCCTTTTTCTATTCTTCTTTATTATATTATTGTAAAATAGTTAATATATTTCTAATTTTTGAGAATTACTATAAATAAATCTCATTTCAAGTTACTAAGGGTTACACCCTTGGATGAGCGAATTTTTGTAAGCAAAAATTGTAGAAGTATTTTGATCATCAATAATAGAAGAAGGATTCTGAATTTGTCTCATACAGCTTTGTTTTCTCTGTGAGTTTTTCTAGTTTTCATGCTTTTTGTCTCTTCATATGTTTAATTGTTATCAAGATAACTAGGTGAGATTAATTGTGTTTCAGTAATCTTATAATTCCTCATGAAGTTATTATAAATATAAAGAATGATTTACTTAACAGTTTGTTGATGTAAGTCCCTTTCATTTATAAATTGTGAGCATCTTGATAATGTTAAATGTATTTTGTTGAACTTTTAGACATTATTTAAAGGCTTATGACTTATTGAATAATTCAATCTAAATATTTGATAATCATATCTTCTTACATTAATATACTTAATCATTTTACAAAATCTTAATCATTGTGTGAGATAAACAAGCAGCGCTTACTTATAATTACTGATATTATCTGGAAGATTTAATCAATAACTATTTACTAAAATTTATCTTATACATTGGTCCTCCAATATTACAAAACACAAAAAACCATTATAGATGCTTTGGCATGCTTATTGACCACAATTATCTCAAAGGACAACATCAATTTGGCGACGTTTCCAGGGAATGAATTTGATTCTTTTTCCCTGGGACAACAATAAAACCTTATTCCTTTAAGGTGACTAAAGGTTTTGTTAGGTCAAAATATCTCACCTAGCGACTCCACTGTGACCAAACTGGCTCCTTCAAATCACACCAGATCTCGATCTGACTCTGAGATTGTCCAACCCTTATCAAGTCCAGAGAGACTGGTAAGAAGAGCTTCTTCTAGAAGAATGCATCAAACCCCTTCTTCTTCTATTCCTCAATAGGAGATCAATTTAATTCCTGATCCTTTCAGATTTTCACCTATTCCTTTAGAATCAGAAGATATACCTCACAGAGTGCATGACCTAGTATCTAAAGGAGTGGGTTTTCAATCAGCCTTGTTAGTTAATTATTTAGAGTCTCATAAATTACCTCAGGAACCTTCTGAATCTCTTGTATCAGAGCAGGATTTGGATCTAAATTTTCCTGGATTCAAACCTACTAATTTCATTTCCCATGTTACATACTCTGCACCTTCTATTTCACATCAACCAGAAGATCTTTATTCTCTTTATTCTGATCCTTTATTTGAACCTAGATAAGGAGAATAATAGGTTCAAAAGTTGGTTATTAGAACTCCTTTAAGGTCCCGAAGAAGGTATTCCATCCCATTTCATTCTCCCTATTGTCTACACCTCATTCCTCACCTCCTTCCTCTCCATCTTCACCTACAAATTCTACTTCTTCCTCTTCAAATACTAATACTCATTCTTCTACATTAACATCTTCAAGTATGGCTAGTTTTAGAACAATTGTACAAGCAAGATATGCCCCTTTTTTACTTCCTACTATCCTTAATGATTTTCCTCCTGGATATCTAAAACACCTTCCTAGATTTAATGGAGAAACTAGTTTGTCATCTAAAGACCATATGGCAGCATTTCTGGATTTTGCAGATAACATGAACATAGAACATGAACATGTTTATATGAGATTGTTTGTGTAAACCCTTGAAGGAAATTTCAAGATTTGGTTTAGGAAATTACCAATTGATTCTATTAGATCATGGCAAGAATTAACTAATATCTTTAAAAATCAATGGGGAGTGAAAAATGACCATGTGTATTTCTTAGCTGAATTTGAAGAACTAAAAAGAAATTTTGGAGAACCTGTTATTGATTTCATAAAAAGATTCAATAAAATTTACCACAAAATGCCTCTTGATTGCAAACCTCCTGCAGCAGCAGCTAAGGTTAGATTTTCAAAGTCCTTTGAGGATGACTTTGTTGTCATGTTGAGATAAAGAACATCTCGAACCTTAGAAGACATGCAAAATAATGCTATAGAGGTTGAAGCAAATAGGTCTGCATCAGCCAAGTTAAAAGCTAAAGCTGAAAAATCCCAAAAGAAATTAAAATCAAATCAGGAAGCTTCTTCTTCCTCCAAATCTAAAAATGAAGATGCAAAAATAAATTAAATCACATCACTTCTTAGAAACCTATCAAATAGGATTTCAAATATTGAAACTCAACCAAGAACAGTCCAACAAACCGTTTCTAGACCCTAAACACAGCTTCAAGGTTAGTATTAAAAGGCTACTCTGTTGCAAATTCTTCAGAGGCCTCGTAATGACCAACAAGTACCCACACCGTTGTTGATTGATGATCAACAACCTGACGACAATAATTTGTCTATCACTGAAGATATTAATAACATAGATCATACATCTCTTCAGAGTGCCCTTTTTCTTGTCCCCCAAAGTCAAAGCCCTCAAGAAGACCAAGATACTTCTCAGGTTTCTAAATACCAAGTTTTTTTTTGGGTTTTTGATTGTATAAATTAATAGAAGATATGATTTAAGACCTAGAGCTAGTCCTCGTAAACCTCCCAAAAACCCTGTAATAATTGAACCTCAAGTAAAAACTGTTGAAACTCAAACTACTTTTGTTCAAAATCTAAATCAGTCAAGTGATTCTGCTCAAATTTACAAAACTATATTGAATGTTTTTAATGTGGAGAAAGAGTTAGAAAGAGTTAAAATTCCCATTCCACTTTCAGAACTTTCTAAAAACCCTGGATATAAAGTTGAAAAATGGATCCAAAACTCTAGTGTGGATGTTGAAGGAGGCATTATTAATCTGCAAAATGAAATACCCACCATAGCTTTTGGTCCTAGTTCTGATATGATTGATGAACCTATACCACCTTTTTATGTGACTTTGAAATTGCATGACTCCCTGCTATACAATTGTATGTTGGATCCTGGTGCTTCACACAACTTAATGCCTAAAGTCATTATGGAACAACTTAATTCAGATATCACTCGAACCTATCATGACCTATATACATTTGACTCTAAAAGGGTACAATGTTTAGGACTTATAAAATATATAGTGGTCACTTTACATCAAATACCAGTTAAAATCATTGTATTAGACATAGTTTTCACTGATATTCCACCAAAATTTGGAATGCTTTTATCAAGATCATGTTGTGCAAAATTGGGAGGGAGCCTTCAAATGGACATGTCTTTTGCCACTATTCCTGTATATGGTGGAGAGAGCCTTAGGTTATATAGAGACGTCAGATTCCTAAACATTGCTTGCAAAGCTGATTAGGCTAGAAATCATCCCATTTATGCAGTTAATCAAGATTTTAGTTGTTTCCAACTATCATCAGATATTTCACAAAATTCTCAACTCAAGATTGAGGATGTAGTTGAAACCACTAAATCTGTTCAAACTGAAATTTGGAAATTATTCTTTGATGGATATTGCACCAAAGATGGAGCTGGAGTAGGATTTGTTCAGATTTCGTCTGATAAAGAAAATATCAATCAATCATGTAAGTTAGATTTTGAGGTTACAAATAATGTTGTTGAATATGAAGCTTTTATCCTAGGATTACAACTTGCTAAAAGTTTAAAGGTCCAAAATTTAAGTGTCTTCACTAATTCAGAACTCATAGTAAGACAAGTTAGGAGTCTTTGTCAAACAAAGCATCCTAGGCTCAGGTCTTACAGAAATGAGATTTGGGACACCATTGAAAATTCCTTTAATGCTTTCAATATCACTTTTATTCCTAGAGATGAAAACATACATGCAGATTCATTAGTTGTTTGTACTAGTTCTTTCAAGATTCCAGATTAATTTCAAATACAATATCAAATATCGGCCATCAATTCTAGAAAATCTTAAACATTGGCAAATATTTGAAGATGATGAACAATTAAAATCCTTTCTTCAAGTCATTGATGAATTTTCTGTATTGCAAATTGAAGAAGATAACTCAGACATTAATGAAGCTACTAAAGACAAGGAAAATTCACATATAAATTCAAAGGTAGTTGATCATGATATTATACAACTATCAAATAATTTTATCCCCAAAGGACTTGTTCCTTTAGAAAAATTGTTTGATCAAAATGATGTTCCCAAAAATCCATTCTCTGTTTCACCAGAAGATGACATAGAAGATGCCAATATTGGTACTGATGAGGAGATTAAAAATATTAAACTTTGTGCATATTTAACTCCTAAAATTAAATCTGAATATATCAAACTTCTTAAGAATTACAAAGATGTTTTTGCCTGGTCTTATGCTGATCTAAAAACTTATGACACATCTTTAAATGAGCATAAAATTCCACCAAAACTAGAAGCAGAACCTTATCAGCAAAAGTTAAGAAGGATGAATCTAGTTCTGCTTCCCACCATCAGTACCAATATTGGATCAATTACTTCAAAGAGTGTCAGGTGCTAACAGAATCTTTATGCTTGATGGTTTCTCCGGTTATAATAAGATATTGGTGAATTCAGAAGACAGGTAGAAAACAACCTTTACTACACCTTGGGGTACATTCGTGTATGCCAGGATGCCTTCTGGCCTATCAAATGCAGGAGCAACATTTCATAGAGCCATGGACTTGGCCTTTGTTTGGAAGGTAAAAAAAATTGTTTTTATTTATCTCAATGATTTAACTGTTTTCTCTTAATCAGATCAGAAACATCTGAAGCACTTGATGAATTTTTTTGACAAGTGCAGGAAGTTTGGAATATCTCTGAATCCCAAGAAGTCATTGTTTGCCATTAAATAGGGGAAATTACTAGGTCATATTATTTCAAAAGATGGAGTAGTAATTGATCCCAAAAGGGTCTTTGCTATTCAATCATTATCATTACCTATAAATAAGAAAGAGATACAAGCATTTTTAGGGAAAATTAACTTTTTGAGAAGGTTTATACCTAACTATGAAGAAATAGTTAAAGACATAACATCTATGCTCAAAAATAACCATGAAATCAAATGGACCATTCCAGCAAGATATGCATTTGACCAAATAAATAAGGCCATTTATGAAGCCCCAACTTTTGCCAATCCAAACTACTCTGAGCCTTTAAGCATATTCTCTTTTGCTTTTGAAACCACCCTTGATGTTGTCCTTTTGCAGAAGAATGAATATTATCATGATCAACCCATAGCATTTTTTAGCAAAGTCATGAGAGATGCAAAACTCAGATATGATATCATCAAAAAAAAGCCTATGCCTTAGTTCAAGCCCTGAAATATTTTTGAATGTATGTCCTCCATTCTACCAGTATTGCCTATGTACCTAACAATGTTGTAAAAATTGTCCTTACACAATTAGACACTGATGGAAGAAGAGGAATATGGATAACTCAAATCCTTGATTTTGACCTTACTATTAAAACTACCAAGTTAGTAAAGGGATGACGTTTAGCTAAATTTTTAGTTGAATCTAATTGTAAAGTATTCGGCATAAACTCTATTACAAGTATCAAAGGAAAAATTATAGGGAAAGCATTTCTTGAAGCTCTGCAGTTTGATTTGATAATTCAACATCAAATCAAACATTTATTCATTCAAAGACCAACTTTTAACAGATATAATTAAGTAGATGAAATCTTCAGGAAAATGATGAGTGTATAAATCCCAAGTCAAGATCAATGGGATAAGTTTTGTGAGACCATCGAGTAAAAGGATGAATTTTACAGCGTGCCAGCACATCCGATTTTTTAGGGTCCAGTCAGCAACAACTTCCATCAAAAGGGGCCAAGTCATCAACAACTTCCAAGAAAACAGAGACACTCCATCTATCTATTTCCTTCTTCTATTCTTCTTTATTATATTATTGTAAAATAGTTGGGATATTTCTAAGTTTTGAGAATTAGTATAAATAATTCTCATTTCTTGTTATTAAGGGTTTCACCCTTGGATGAGTGATTTTTTGTAAGCAGAATTTGTACAAGTCTTTTGATCATCAATAATAGAAGAAGGATTCTGATTTTTCCTCATACAACTATGTTTTATCTGTGAGTTTTTCTAGTTTTCATACATTTTTTCTCTTCATATGTTTAATTTTTATCAAGATAACTAGGTGAGATTAATTGTGTTTCAGTAATATTATAATTCCTCCTGAAGTTATTATCAATATAAAGAATTATTTACTTAACAATTTGTTGATGTAAGTCCCTTTCATTTATAAATTGTCAGCATCTTGATAATGTTAAATGTATTTTGTTGAACTTTTAGACAGTGTTTAAAGGTTTTCAAGCTTATGACCTATTGAAGAATTCAATCTGAATATTTGATAATAATATCTTCTTACATTATTCTACTTAATCATTTTACAAAATCTTAATCACTGTGTGAGATAAACAAGCAGCCCTTACTTATAATTATTGATATTATCTTGAAGATTTAATAAATAAATATTTACTAAAAGTTATCTTATACATTGGTCCTCCAAAATTACAAAACACAACAAAACATTATAGATGCTTTGACATTATTACTGACCACAATTATATCAAAGGACAACATAGTGGATCTGGTTCCCAACACAAGGAATCTGCATTAAATGACAGGAAACACATTCCTAGATTTTCTCAATCACTAGAGCTCCAGAATTTGCGCAATAATTTCATAATATTTTGCCCATTTATTATCCAATCTTGATCCTCCTATAGCAGGGAGCAAGTCCCTATATTATCTCATCTTTCAAATCTTCATAATATGCCCAATATTCTCAAAATATCCTACAAAAATAAATGATATTAGGCACAAATATGAAATTATCTCCAAACCTTCCTAATGAACATATTAAAGCTAAAAATATGTAATCTAATGTAAAAAATATAGGTTTAATGTGCTGAAGGATGGTCAGGTGGCCCTTAATTTATGTCTAATTTGGAGGCCCATCAACAGGTCGCAACCAAGACTTGGACTAAGCCGTTTGAAAAACCACCGAGTTCAAGCATTATGTATATCTATGTGCATATGCTTGAAGCAGGAAATGATTCTCGATAATATAAAGGCTTGGGAACTAAGTCGCAATCGACCCATTTGTTAGAGGACCATCATGAATGAGCTTTGAGGGCGGAGGAAAGCCTAGGTTTTCAGATATTACATAAGTCACATGACTGAAATATTAGGACCCAACGCAGTGAGGAGGATCGAGCTTGAAAAATCAAGTGATCGGGCGCGATAACAAGAGGCGGAATAGGATAAATCGGAACCGTCAAGAGTTGAACGCATCAAAACCATTAAATCATCCCTAAAAATTTCTTCTCAGAGATTTTTGAGGAGAACCATAGGGGGGAAATCCTGGGGTTTTATTCTTGACGTGACTTATTACAGTGGGGTTGATTGAACTCCCATAACAAATGTCAAATGGAAAAACCCAAATCAACCATAACATGAACATGCAGATTCTAAGGGGTTGAAGCTTGTTGTGGGACTTAGGTTGACGAGGCGTATGCCATGGTAGAGAGATGTTGTGGTGCCCTTGTGGTATACCACATGGCACCTTGTTTTATCCTTTTCATGGATCCAAGGGGGGGCTTAAATCATGTGACACATGGCACTCTCGAAGGAGGCCACATGAGTGATATGACATCATCCAATGACACATCAAAGTTTGGTTGTGATGACATCACCCCAAACCACAGAGGTTTCAAGTGGAGGAACAATGGAAAAATCCTAGGATTTTATCTATGGGAGAACATGGAAAGGTGGTCCATTAGACGCATCATATTGGCATAAGGAAGCCTTCTAGGTTTCCCTTTTCACCACCCAAGTAAAAATGGGTCGGGTCATCTCGACAATGTGAATTTCATCGTAAACGAATTGACCGAGTTGTTGTGGAAGGCTAGTTCGAGCGAAGATAATGGGACATGTTGATAGAGGGGTCCATGAGGATCCACGTAGCAACGAAAGGTTTACCTCAGAATAACTACCAAGATACTGCAAGATAAATTCACGAGATGTAATCTCTGATACTAGGTGGCATGGAAAGGGGCATGCATCGTGTATTACATAATGGGACTTGAAAAAGGGTTGCAACCTAGTATGAGTTGTTTAGCAGCTGCCATGTGGGTGGAAATGTGGCATATAGATTAGATATCCACGTGGGTTCCACGTGGTAGGATAGATGATGTGGCACTATATGATAGTAAATCTTTAATCGACCTATCGAAGTCGGATTGAGACGAATTTTATATATTTGGAAAGGTATCGACAAAAAAAACACAATGACATCATAAATTTTAAGTTTTCAGAGAGTTGAAAAATTAAGACCCCATTTTTGTCGCGTGACAATGGAAGTCAGGTCATCATAGAAATTGCCTCCTTCGACTCTTAGTTGGGGTTAGTGTTACACGTCATTTTGTCACCGTGACACTTGACAGTCAAAATGGATCTATCACCATCCATACTCATACTCCCTTGCAATTCAAACGTTCATGTTCCTTTACAAAATCATGAAATTTGGGAAAATAGGCTCTTTACACTCTTAAATATGACTTGCGCACCTTTTACAATCAATATCTATGCATGTGTTGTTACTACTAAGAATCCCTGCACAGTTCTGCACTCTATTTGCCATTAGCACAACTGACTCAAAGTAAAGTAAAAATATAAAAGTAACTTCTAGAAGCATAGATGGGCGCATATATCGCAACTAGAAGCCTCTAAGTCATATCAGTTTGAGTCAAACACATCCAAGAGTAAAAAGAAACAATCTAAATCTACCACTCTAATTATCACTTTACCGGATTCACCTAAAGGAGACTCTTCTCTGGAAAATACTTTCGAAATTAACATTGTAGATTCATCTACCGCAAAAACCAAGGAAACAAGAGGTAAAAAGAAAGGGAAGGGTAAAAAAAACATAACAACTCTTCAAAACAGAAAAAAAGATAACATGACTAAACCTTTTGACGAGAAGAGGAAGCCTCGTTATCCTTGTCTGATTTATGATGAATATTATTTCACAAAAGAATGCCCCCATCAGGCCAAGGTAACTAAGCTCGTCAAAGGTTCACCCACACCCATTTTTCTTAAGGATCCAATTCCTTCACAGGACAATAAAATGATTTCTCATAATGGATCCTCTTCCAAATCATCAGTCGATATCATGATGATGTCCTCTCAAAATATGGTTGCAACACGATTTCAAGATTATGGTTCTAAGATTCCTATAACTGGAAACGAAATTGGGTCATCCAGTCAACCTCCTACGTCAACTCCTCCTACTTTTGAACCATTACAGATCAAGAAACCTAGTTTTGACATGGTAATTAAACTGCCTCCAAAAGGTGTTCTTCGAAAGTCAGCTTTCAATCCACATGCGAGAGTTGTTCAGAATTACAACATTATTGAAGATATGGCTATTTCGCCTTCAACAATGTCAGCCCTCGAAGTCCTACAGACTTGTCCAACATAAGGAAAATTACTATTGTCAACTACTGGAGCTATTGACCCCCGGGACTCCAATCTCATTATCTTTGATCTAGACAATTTTGTACCTAGACTCCCACACCAAATGGCTTTTCAAATACCAGTCTTTGTCTAAACCATGTGATTTTTTCGCAAGCTAATTGATGAGGGATAATCTACATGTATAATATCTTTTTCTTTTTGGAAACCCCTCGGTTCTCCAACAATCAATCAATCACCCACAATTTTAAAAGCCTTCGATGGAACAGGTTTTTCCCCTTTGGAATGCTTCAGGATCTGCCTATAAAGATAGAAGGAAAATGTGTTATATTTGAAGTGGAGGTTGTTGATGCCCCGCTTGAATACAACCTTATGTTAGCACAAAGTTGGTCTTATGCTATGACAGTTGTAGTTCAATACATTTTTCGCTTGATAATGTTCCCCCATAAAGTTAAAATCATCAAAGTTAATCACCTGTCTTCCTATACTTCAGATCCTGCCTCTACGGGTAGTATCCCTTATGTTGGAAAGATGAGTACTCCTTATGAAGATGTTGGAGTGGGGTTGCTTAAGGATTCATCTCTCGTGGGAACTTTTTCCATGCCTCCTCCAAATATTCCTCGTAATATTTCCAATATCAACATGACTATATCAAACACATTGCCTTTGGAAGACCCTTGGATTTGGATTGTGCCTTTAGAATATGAATTAGACCTATATGGCAGTGAGATGCCCTTAAGTCTGTATGAATTGGATTATGTGGCAGTTCAATCACTTTTTGACCCCCCATCAACTCAAAATAATCAAGTGAATGTGATTATTGAAACAGGACATTCCATTCTTTTGGGATGAGCTTGCCGACAAAGCTTTCGATGCACTTAAACATGCGTTCATCGATGCACCATTATTGCATCCACTTGATTATCACCGAGAATAATTTTTGTATTTAACTGCATCCCATTCCACCATAGTGATGGTATTAGTTCAAGAAGATGAATCCACTATTGAACATTTGATTTTTTATTTGAGTCAAAACCTTACACCTACCGAGATTAAAAACACACATGTGGAGAAATCGGCCTTGGCATCTGTGCAAACTATCCAACATTTTTGTCACTACATATTA
This sequence comes from Pinus albicaulis, assembly GCA_034641835.2. NCBI lineage: Eukaryota > Viridiplantae > Streptophyta > Pinopsida > Pinales > Pinaceae > Pinus > Pinus albicaulis. The sequence continues at coordinate 917,147,362 of CM076584.1, forward strand.
TTACGCAAAATAAACATGATCTCTGATTGCAACCCTATGTTGTATATTTTGACTAGAAAACTGCTAGGGGGCAAATACTCTAAGAGAATAGTTATCCTATAAGAGTTTAATTTGGAATTTGAAAAATCTAAATCAAAGAAATCATTGGTATTTGTTGATCTATTGTGTGACTTTCCCTATACTGAAACTGAAACCATGGCAGAAGATCATCTTCCCAATGAATTTATGTTTATGATCGGTACTCTAGACGCTTTGTATGGATATATCATCATATATCTTCAAACCCAAACTTTTCATCCTGAACTATCACAATCTGATCGTCGTATAATTTGATACCAATCCCATCAATATAACATTGTTGGTGATACTCTTTAACATCATGGTGTCGATTCTATTTTCCGACGTTGTTCAACCCATGAAGAAGCCGAGAACGCCCTAAATGACTACCATTTTGGAGCATGTGGTGTTCATATGTTTGGGTTTGACACTGCCTAAAAGATACTACGCGCTGGCTATTTTTGGTCGTCACTCTTTAAAGATTGTATCATTGTTGTTAGAAATTTTCACAATTGTCAAAATTTTGGTCAAAATATGTGCGCCCCTTTCGCTCCTCTTCACCCAATCATAGTTGTTAGTCCATTTTCAAAATGGGGCATCGATTTTGTTACATGCAACCCTCACTCGGTCAGGGGCATGGGTATATTATTCTCGATGTAGATTATTTTACCAAATCAGATGAGGTGATGCCTACATTCAAGAGTGACGATGAAACTGTAGCTATTTTCGTATTCAACCATGTAATTACTAAGTTCAGTGTACCCCAAATTATCGTTATAGACCATTTAACCACTTTCGAAACATTATGATGACTGGAATTTCTGCTCAACTCTGCTTATGCCATGATAATTATACACCTTATTACCCACAGGAAAATGGTCAAGTCGAAGTTATAAAGAAAGTATTAACCAATATGGTCAAGTGAATTGTCAACATTCATAAAACTAACTGGCATACCATGCTTCTTTCAGCATTGTGGGCATACCATACCTATGCCAAAACATCTACTGGCTTTACTCCTTTCCAACTCGTTTACGGTTTGGATTTTTTTTTACCAATTGAATGTGAAATTTCGTCATTAAAACTAGCGATTGATTTATTAGCTCGATGACGGTTTCCTCCTACGCCCTCAGCCAATGGATATCCTTCCTGCACCATAACCGTTAGCCCACTTTCCAATCACATCCCTCCACATCATTTGATCGTTACCCTCCAACGCTCCACTTATGCATGTTAATCGCCCCATTGACAACTGAACCCGCTCCTGGACCATTAATCATCCCGTTATGCATTAATCCCCATTAGATCCGTTAAAATCCTACGGTCATATCCTAGACCGTTAATCACAGACCGTTAAATCCTACTCATGCCCTATAAAATTATTTGCAGATAGCCCGATATCAATTTACAATCTCCATTCATTTATATCAACTCTACATTCTATCTCAAGTGTTATCATTCTGCGAACTTTCTCCCTACTTCTAAAATCCTGTCACCTTTTCTACAACCTCATCTTCAAAACCCCCTTTCCTAGTCGATACCCTGTCAAACATGGCACCCAAGGCCAAAACCAAAAAACAAACGACTCCTAAGGGTAAAGCCAAGAAACAGGTGACAGAGGAAGTGCAGGTCATCAATCCAGTTGTCGAATTCATCCTTGAGGTCCCCAAACCAGTTGCAGAAGACATCCCTGTTGCAACACCACAGATTAACCTCGATCTCATACCCCTAGCCGATGCCTTTTTCAAAGTCACATACTGTCATTGTGAATTCGACTTCTATGAGCTACATCTGTGGCTAAAACAGAAGCACATAGATAGCTAGGACCCTATCTATTATTGGGAATCCATTTTGCCTTTTTTTTCATTTCCACAATCTCATCCTTTTCCTCATCTAATTGCCCGGTGTCAGAAATAATATGACCTTATAACCAGGTCAATGGTGGCTTAGAATGGAAACATTATGATCACCATATCCTCTAAAACCATAAACCAGATGCTACACATTCCTTCATCTTATTCCTTATCCCATTTCTCACCTACTGCTCTCATGGACATTTATCACAAACTATATTTCCCTCGGAGAGCTCCGATATTTGACATTTTCCTACCTGAGGATGCAGAGTTTCCCAAGAAAAATCCCCCATACGCATCCTCCATCTTTCTTATAGCTTCCAAGCGCTGCATTTCTCTTATTTCATACCTATTAGGATACCCAAACGATGAAAAAGTTGATGAAACCATCATGGGGTTCTTATCTATTTTTAGTGATGATAAATCACCATTGTTTATGTATAATTACAACCATTTTTGGCTGAAATTATAAATGAACATTTCATGAATTTTTATTTTTTTTCTAAGTAAGTCTATTTCTATTTATGTAACATAAAAATACATAGAGGCATAGGCCTCAACAGTGCAGGCCCAAGTACAGGGCATGAGTGAAAAAAAAAGCATGAAACTGGACTGCCCATATTTGGGAAACTAGTCCCTGAAAGAGGTTTTTTGCCGCCCACGCAGGGGAAACCAGCAATATAGTTAAAAGACATATATCCTTGTTCATTTAAAAAAAAACATTACTATTCAGGAAAACAAAAAGGGATCCAAATGAATTAGTGCCCAAGACCGTAGACCAGCAAAAAACAAATTGTTTACTTGTCATTTGCAGGAGAAGGTGGTTCCTCCACGATTAAGCACCTATAATCTTCACTGCTTCCAGCTTCTGCACCATCTTTTGCACAGGTGGGAACGTCAATGCAGATGGTGTCGTTAGCATTGGCATCTTCATGATCATCCCCGGGCCGTTTTCCAGTGATGTCATCCCTGTGACCACCTTTGCGACTAGGAGCCCTTTTCTCAGTGCCAATAGAAGCGCCAGGCTTCTGTAGATTGGGGGCGTCGAGGACATCGGAGTAGACAACTTCCTCTCGAAAAGAGACACTAATGAAGGTGGTGATGTGAGGTATATCGATTGTGCAGGCGTAATGAAACTTCGCGGAGTGAGTGTTTTGGCAGAGGACAACCTACGAGGGAGGAGTGGAAGCGACTATGGCAGCAGGAGTGGACGTTGGTTGCAATGGAGAAGCGGTATGAGGAAACGGAGATCTGAATTTCAGATGTGTTTGACCAGCAGACCGGTCTCTTCCTCGCCCGCTTCGAGTTGCAGGGTAGCGAAGATGGGCATACCCCTGAGAAGAGGAGGAAGTATCAGAGTTTGAAGAAGGTGGCGTGCGAATAGCTCTGCCATTGCTGCTGTTGCGGCGGCAACGCATTCGATGCCTTAAGCGAGGCATAGTAGCACTGGAATGAGAACGAGAATAGTTATGCTCAGGCTTAGGAGGGGAAATAGACTCAGGAGGCCAAGAAGCCGAGGTCAAATGCATGCGACAGTGTAGACTCTGAGAAAAGTGTGCTCCAGGAGTAATCTCAATACAGCTAAGAAGGGTGCAACGCCTCTTGGTATGCGTTCGGGAGCTCGGCTCTGAGCTACCAAGGGGGAATTTGCAGCCCTGCAAAACAGGAGAGGAGAAATTGGGTTGCAAAAAACCAGATTGAAATGGAGAATAAGACTTGCTCGGCGGGTTCATCTTGTAATAATGGAGCGAGCAACGACGGGAGTGTAGAGTTAATGAGCGAATGCGTTCGTAGCTGGCAAAATTTATGTTCATACGTATGAGCTCATGGGTGGCCATATGGCCAGTCCACGTGCCATGCTCTAGTCGCCACTAAGAACCGTCCTTCCAAACCTCGTTAATGTGCACCCGCATCCGAGAACAATTCATGAAATTTACCACACAAGGAGTGTTCAATTATTCATATGTTTTTGTTTCAGCAGGCATAAATGTTGCCTATTCACTTCAACAAGCAGGATACACAGGGAATGAATCAATTAGTGATTCACTTAACAGAATTGGTCAGAGCTTCATCAATAACCACTTCTTTTTCAGAGTTCATAGACTCATTCATACATCTAGTAAGGCAACTCCTTACAAGTCAATCAGAGCCCAGAATTGGAGAAGAGATTAAAAGGATCCTGCACCTCAATGAGCAAGCTAGGACTGTTGATTGGTACATGTATAAAAATTACACATAAATCAGGGTATATGGTTGTGAACTCACACCATATAAGCTTCCTATATATGTACCCATGAGATTTTTCTCCTTATAGTACATTAGACAAATGTTAAACATGGATGAGCTATATTTTGTCTCAGGAAAGAGAAAAGCTCAGTTTAAAATTAAAGCCAACATTGGATCCTTCACCTGCAATACTAGAGAAGCAGATGTATCGTTAAAGAATATGGGTTTTCAACCAAGTTTTACTTGGTCATATGACCCCCATGGAATTATTTCTTCTCTGAGAGTTGAATTCAAAACAACTTCTTACACTCATACCTCTAGGGCAGAAATAGAGAAATACATGAACCAAGATGAATGGGTGGAAGGTACTCTCCAGGAGGCAGATGAACAGGTGATTTCAACTTCAAATGTACAGACCACAGTGCCTGACAGTAAACAGCATAAAAGAGTCAGAGAAGAGCCTCCACATGCCATGGAAATCATGAAAGAGTTTATCTTGCAGCACAAAAATCCGAAGCTCACTTCCACCTTAATTTCAGAGGGATAACAACCAGAGATAATATATTTGGGAGATACTGAAGTCTCCACATCCACTAGTGTTCCTAAGACTCCTCCATCAACATCACCTGCACGAGAACCACTGGAAATTATCCAGCATTCAGATGCCAGCTCTTTTGAAGAGAAAAATATTTTCTCTAGATTCCTAGACATCAAACACAAGAATGAAGCATTGAAATATGATATTTACAATCAATTTTGGAAGCAAACATCTACATCATAGCATATACTTCTCACTACCTTTGAAAGTGAGTAATGAAGAATGCAGATGGCCTTTCTGCAGGCAACAATGCCATTTCCAAAGACTCATGTTGAGTATAAGAAGATTGTCTTCTCTTTTGATGCAAAGCAGATTCACCCAATTGACCAAATGGACATGCATAGGCAGTCACGAGATATTTTATTTTCAACAATGACCACAACATCCATGTCGATTTCCAAATTGAAAGCAGCACTTTCAAATGTTCAATCTCAGTTGAAGATTGAAAATTTGTCTTCATTGGCTAAAGACAACAAAATAAAGTCATTGGAAGGCCTTGTTGTGAAAGTTGGGTATGACCCAAAAGACTGCAAGGCAGTCGAGGAAATCATTAAAATGAAGAATGTAGACATCTCTGCTCTGTGCAAACAACTCAAGCTACCCTCAACTGAAGACCCATAGACTAAGGAGATTTCAGAAAATGAATATAACAAGGAGGAGATACTGAAGTTGATCATTGATAAAAATCTGCAAATTAGAAAGATGGAAGAAAAAATTGAAGAATTACTACTAAAAGAGAAATCAACACTCCAGGTGAATATTGATCCAAATATAGCCACTCAAGCATCTTCTGTAGGTACAGAACTTTCAACAGTTTTGACTACAACTGATGCAGCAAAATTGGCCCAATATTTTTCCATTCAGAAGTAGGCAAATGAGAAGTTACAGTAGAGGTTTCAAGTTCTTGAGTTGCAGAATATTAAAAATGATACTTTATATGTAGTGGAAATGAAAAAGACTCATCAGTTAGGACAAAAGATCAAATAAATAGAGAGTGAATCTCTAATGGCAGTGACTCTGGGTGAAGCTGAGCAGAATATGTGGGAAGACATCAGCAGGTATATGACAGAGATATGGCCATCCATACAAATTATCTTCGAACAGCGTGAGCTCGTCACCAAATACAGAGCATCAATTCAAGAGCAGAAAGAGCATCTAAAAAAGAAGCCAAGTGAAGCCACTGACATGATTAAAGTTCTCAATTCAAAGAACAGAGAGGAGTTGGAACAAATCAACATCTTGGATAGAACTGTAACCATTTTGGAGATAAATAAAGTTTTGCAGAAAAGAAATTTAATCAAACAAATACAAACCAAATGTGAAGCTTTTAATACTGTTGTTTAAAGGTTTCATACTAAATTTAATGTTTTAAATCATAAAGGACTGCCACGATTGGTAGGATTAGATGATAAGTTGATTAAATTAGAAGATTACTACAAAAATATATACATAATTGCAATAGATAAGTCAAATTTTGCAAGTATCAAAGGAAAAATTATAGGGAAAGCATTTCTTGAAGCTTTGCAGTTTGATTTGATCATTTAACATCAAATCAAACATTTATTCATTCAAAGACAACCTTTTGAGAGATATACTGAAATAGATGAAATCTTCAGGAAAATGATGAGTGTAGAAATCCCAAGTCAAGATCAATGGGATAAGTTTTGTGAGACCATCGAGTAAAAGGATGAATTTTACAACGTGCCAACACATCAGATTTTTTAGGGTCTAGTCAGCAACAACTTACATCAAATGGGCCAAGTCATCAACAACTTCCAAGAAAACAGAGACGCTCCATCTATATGTTTCCTTCTTCTATTCCTCTCTATTCTATTATTGTAAAACAGTTAATATATTTCTAAGTTTTTAGAATTAGTATAAATAACTCTCATTTCGATTTATTAAGGGTTGCACCCTTGGATGAGAAAATTTTTGTAAGTAGAAATTGTACAAGTCTTTTGATCATCAATAATAGAAGAAGGATTATGAATTTGTCTCATACAGCTCTGTTTTCTCTGTGAGTTTTTCTAGTTTTCATGCATTTTGTCTCTTCATATGTTTAATTGTTATAAATCTAAATAATGATTTACTTAACAGTTTGTTGATGTAAGTCCCTTTCATTTATAAATTGTGAGCATCTTGATAATGTTAAATGTATTTTTTTGAACTTTTAGACATTGTTTAAAGGTTTTTAATCTTATGACTTATTGAATAATTCAATCTGAATATTTGATAATCATATCTTCTTACATTAATCTACTTCATCATTTTACAAAATCTTAATTATTGTGTGAGATAAACAAGAAGCCCTTACTTATAATTACTGATATTATCTGGAAGATTTAATCAATAATTGTTTACTAAAATTTATCTTATACATTGGTCCTCCAATATTACAAAACACAACAAAACATTATAGATGCTTTGGCATGATTATTGACCACAATTATCTCAAAGGAAAACATCAATTTGGCGACATTGCCGAGGAACGAAATTGAATTTTTTTCCCTGGGAAAACGATAAAACCCTATTCCTTTAAGGTGACTAAAGGTTTAGTTAGGTCAAAATATCTCACCTAGCGACTCCACTGTTACCAAACTGGCTCCTTCAAAGCACACCAGATCTCGATCTGACTCTGAGATTGTCCAACCCTTATCAGATCTAGAGAGAATGGTAAGAAGAGCTTCTTCTAGAAGAAGGCATCAAACCCCTTCTTCTTCTATTCCTCAACAGGAGATCAATTTAATTCCTTATCCTTTCATATTTGCACCTATTCCTTTAGAATCAGAAGATATACCTCACATAGTGCATGACCTAGTATCTAAAGGAGTGGATTTTCAATCAACCTTGTTAGTTAATTCTTTAGTGTCTTATAAATTACCTCAGTAACCTTCTGAATCTCTTCTATCAGAGCAGGATTTGGATCTAAATTTTCCTGCATTCAAACCTACTAATTTCATTTCCCCTATTACATGTTCTGCACCTTCTACTTCACATCAACCAAAAGATCTCTATTCTCTTTATTCCAATCATTTATTTGAACCTAGAGAAGGAGAAGAAGAGGTTCAAAAGCTAGTTATTGGAACTCCTTTAAGGTCCCGAAGAAGGTCTTCCATCCCATTTCATTTTCCCTATTGTCTCCAACTCATTCCTCACCTCCTTCCTCTCCATTTTCACCTACAAATTCTACTTCTTCCTCTTCAACTACATTCTTCTACATTAACATCTTCAAGTATGGCTGGTTTTAGAACAATTGTACAAGCAATAAATTCCCCTCTTTTACTTCCTGCTATCCTTAGTTATTTTCCTCTTGGATATCTAAAACACCTTCCTAGATTTAATGGAGAAACTGGTTTGTCAGCTGAAGACCATATGGCAGCATTTCTGGATTTTGCAGATAACATGAACATAGAACATGAAAATGTTTATATGAGATTGTTTGTGCAAACCCTTGAAGGAAATGTCAATATTTGGTTTAGGAAATTACCAGTTGATTCTATTAGATCATGGCAAGAATTAACTAATATCTTTAAAAATCAATGGGGAGTGAAAAAGGACCATGTATATTTCTTAACTGAATTTGAAGAACTAAAAAGAAATTTTGGAGAACCAGTTGTTGATTTCATAAAAAGATTCAATAAAATGTACCACAAAATGCCTCTTGATTGCAAACCTCCTACAACAGCAGCTAAGGTTAGATTTTCAAAGGCCTTTGAGGATGACTTTGTTGTCATGTTGAGATAAAGAACACCCCGAACCTTAGAAGACATGCAAACTAATGCTATAGAGGTTGAAGCAAATAGGTCTGCATCAGCCAAGTTAAAAGCTAAATCTGAAAAAGCCCAAAAGAAATTAAAATCAAATCACGAAGCTTCTTATTCCTATAAATCTAAAAATGAAGATGCAAAAATAGATGAAATCACATCACTTCATAGAAACCTATCAAATAGGATTTCAAAGATTGAAACTCAACCAAGAAAAGTCAAACAAACTGTTTATAGACCCTAAACACAGGTTCAAGGTCAGTATAAAATGGCTGCTCCATTGCAAATTCTTCAGAGACTTCATAATGACCAACAAGTACCCACACCGTTGTTCATTGATGATCAACAACCTGATGAAAATACTTTGTCTATCACTGAAGATATTAATAACATAGATCATACATCTCTTTAGAATGCCATTTTTCTTGTCCCCCAAAGTCAAAGCCCTCAAGAAGACCAAGATACTTCTTAGGTTTCTAAATATCAAGGGGTCTTTTTTTTTTTTCCTTGTAGAAATTAATAGAAGATCTGATTTAAGACCTAGAGCTGGTCCTCGTAGACCTCCCAAAAACCCTGTAATAGTTGAACCTCAAGTAAAAACTGTTGAAACTCAAACTAATTCTATTCAACCTCTAAATCAGTCAAGTGATTTTGCTCAAATTCAAAAAACTATATTGAATGTTTTTAATGTGGAGAAAGAGTTATAAAGAGTTAAAATTCCCATTCCACTTTCAAAACTTTATAAAAACCCAGGATATAAAGTTGCAAAATGGATCCAAAACTCTAGTGTGGATTCTGAAGGAGACATTATTAATCTGCAAAATGAAAGACCCACCATAGCTTTTGGTCCTTGTTTTGATATGATTGATGAACCTATACCACCTTTTTATGTGACTTTGAAAGTGCATGACTCCCTGCTATACAATTGTATGTTGGATTCTGGTGCTTCACACAACTTAATGCCTAAAGTCATTATGGAACAACTTAATTTGGACATCATTCGAACTTATCATGACCTATATACATTTGACTCTAAAAGGGTACAATGTTTAGGACTTATAAAAGATATATTGGTCACTTTACATCAAATACCAGTTAAAAGCGTTGTATTAGACATATTTTTCACTGATATTCCCCGCAAATCTGGAATGCTTTTATCAAGATCATGTTGTGCAAAATTGGGAGTGAGTCTTCAAATGGACATGTCTTTTGCCACTATTCCTGTATATGGTGGAGAGAGCCTTAGGTTATATAGAGACGTCAGATTCCTAAACATTGTTTACAAAGTTGATTAGGCTAGAAATCATCCCATTTATGCAGTTAATCAGGATTTTAGATGTTTCCAACTATCATCAGATATTTCACAAAATTCTCAACTCAAGATTGAGGATGTAGTTGAAACCACTAAATCTGTTCAAATTGAAATTTGGAAATTATTCTTTGATGGATATTGCACCAAAGATGGAGCTGGAGTAGGAGTTGTTCTGATTTCGTCTGATAAAGAAAATATCACTCAATGATGTAAGTTAGATTTTGAGGTTACAAATAATGTTGTTGAGTATGAAGCTTTTATCCTAGGATTGAAACTTGCTAAAAGTTTAAAGGTCCAAAATTTAAGTATCTTCATTGATTTAGAACAAAATAGTAAGACAGGTTAGGATTCTTTGTCAAACAAATCATCCTAGGCTCGGGTCTTACAGAAATGATATTTAGGACACCATTGAAAATTCCTTTAATGCTTTCAATATCACTTTATTCCTAGAGATGAAAACATACATGCAGATTCATTAGCTGTTTGTACTAGTTCTTTCAAGATTCAAGATTAATTTCAAATACAATATCAAATCCAAATCAAATATAGGCCATCAATTCCAGACAATCTTAAACATTGGCAAATATTTGAAGATGATGAACAATTAAAATCCTTTCTTCAATTCATTGATGAATTTTCTGTATTGTAAATTAAAGAAGATAACTCAGACATTAATGAAGCTACTAAAGACAAGGAAAATTCAGATCTGAATTCAAAGGTAGTTGATCATGATATTATACAACTATCGAATAATTTTATCCCCAAAGGACTTGTTCCTTTAGAAAAAATTTTTGATCAAAATTATGTTCCCAAAAATCCATTCTCTGTTTCACCAGAAGATGACATAGAAGATGCCAATATTGGTACTGATGAGGAGATTAAAAATATTAAACTTTGTGCATCTTTAACTCCTAAAATTAAATCTGAATATATCACACTTCTTAAGAATTACATAGATGTTTTTGAATGGTCTTATGCTGATCTAAAAACTTATGACACATCTTTAATTGAGCATAAAATTCCACCAAAACCAGAAGCAAAACCTTATTAGAAAAATTTAAGAAGGGTGAATCCAGTTCTGCTTCCCACCATAGAAAAAGAACTCAAGAAGCTTTTAGATGCCCAAATAATTGTCCCTTTAAGATACTCTAATTGGGTTGCCAATTTTGTCCTGTGAGAAAAAATAATGGTGAAATTAGACTCTATGTGGATTTTAGAAACATTAATAGAGCATCTCTGAAAGATAACTATCCACTTCCAAAGATGGATCAATTACTTCAAAGAGTGTCAGGTGCTAACAAACTCTCTATGATTGATGGTTTCTCCGGTTATAATAAGATATTGGTGAATTCAGAAGACAGGGAGAAAACAACCTTTACTACACCTTGGGGTACATTCATGTATGCCAGGATGCCTTCCGGCCTATCAAATGTAGGAGCAACATTTCAGAGAGCCATGGACTTGGCCTTTGTTGGGAAGGTAAAAAAATTTGTTGTTATTTATCTTGATGATTTAACTTGGAGCAACAAAGTTGTAGGCTTGTTGACTTAATCGTAAAACACACAAGAGGTATTGTAATAATAATATATTAATATATCAAATGTATAAGAGATGATGATAAATGTTACAATGAGGCCCTGCTTATATACCTATGCAGGTGGCCTTTCATGAATGGGCATGTCTCTTAGACATGCCCTTTCATTAAATTAATGACTGCTTAACATAATCCTATTTAACTATTAATAATTATATTTATTCTATTTATACTATTTGTTATGAATTATATTCATAACATTGCCCTTCTCTTCAGAAAATTTGTCCTCAAAGTTTTATGGATACTAATTTTCTTTGCCTTAATTGCTTCCCAACTTTATTCACTTTGCGTTGTCATCTTAAATGTATAACTTGAATGTATAATTCGTCCTCATACTCCCTTGTAATTAGGGCTTATCCCTTTTTCCTTAAAAGCTTTGTCCTCAAAGCTATATGCCCTCATAATTCCTTCTTCTTGTGCTTATATATATATATATATATATATATATTAAATTAATTCAATTAATTAAATAGTTTTAATTAATTTAATTAGGTTAATTTAGGATATATTAACCTCATAATATATAACAATTATTGTTATAAAATAAACCGTTGCACGAAAATATGGCTCGTGACATATGGAAACGCCCAGCCAGAAGGAATTTATGGGTCAGCTGGAACAAACAAGAAAATTCACTTTTTGATGGAGACAGGAATGCTAGTAGACGGCATAATGGTCGAATGACGGCATCGGACGAGGACGTGTTGAGACAATGGAGATGGGGTTGCCAACGATCGATGCGACAAGGCAATCGACGGAGTTGTCGAACAATTTTTGATAGGATTCAAGCTTATCGAGGCTGCATAATGGGAAATGGCGAGCCCATATCATGAGGAGGATGAACAATGGGAAAATAATTGACGCTGGGGTCTTGCTTGTTGTGAAGATTACAGGGGTGCAAGCGATCTGGATAGAGGTGTATTATACCACTGCCTTTATCGAACTGAACTGCCTTGATGGGACTAAAAGGAGTGATGGGTTTGTCAATATTAGTTTTGTGTTGTCTAAGAACCACAACAGTGCCAAGGTCTGGAAGGCCATCTCTATGAATAAGCCAACAACCATCGCAATAGGAATCTTCGCAGTGACCCAACTTAATCCTGGAGCAAGTGGAAGGCCTGACAGCAAGGAAGCAATGAGGCCTGAAATGCGCTGGACTCTAATATCATTCTGGGACTTCTGGCTCTCTAGATCTGAATGTTTCTCATGTGTAAGAACATGAACATGCTTTAGGCTCTGAAAGAAAATACCGTAGCAGAAAGGCAACCCAAATATGCCACACACAAATACAAGGATGGCTATAATTGATATATCCCAGTTTCTTGACATAGTCCTTCTTGCATTGAGGCCAACTTTATTTTGTATCAAAATGGAAGCAGCATTGTGGTCTACAAAAATCATGGATGCAAGCAGTGATCCAGGAATGACTGCCAGGAAAATCGCCCATAAGGGAACGTTCTTCAGCTCCACTAAACTCCCAAGCTCAGTCACTCCATCGGTTCGAAATCCAGTTCTGGGAAAATCCAGTCTTTGAAGGTGTGGATGGTCCAGTTTTGGAAAATATGTCACACCAATTTGATTAGAAAGATCTTGATCACGGGACACCTTTATGATTGTATAAGAGTTTGCCTCTTCCTTTTCTTTTTGCTTCAATTCTTTTTCCTCTTGTTCTTTCTTTAGTCTCCCCCTTAGATGCTCTGCAATATCTTCCTCATCGACATGGCATGTGATCTTGTCCTTATCACCTTCTCTAACGTAGGCAAGCATGTAATCATTTGAATATTTTTTAAACTTAAATGGAGTATTATTCCACACAGGATTTATTTGTGGGAGCTCCTCTTTACCACCATATTGTTCTTTCATGGATCTCTTAACACCTTCCTTTGTAACGTGTTCATCATCAAACTTGTACCACTGATATAAGAGAGTTGGTCTAATAAATGCATAATATTTCCCACCATGAACACCCCTGCTATGGACCCAAACACTGTGTAGAGTGTACAAATTACACACACTCTTGTTTGCATCTAGAGAAACATATTTTCCATTTTCTTTTGTTTCTATAGGTTCGGATTTCTTGGATTATTGTAAGTTGTTTTCTGAATCACAAACTGTAAGAATTTCAAATTTATTTTGTTTATTCACATCCTTTAAGGAGGCAGGGATGTCATTAATTTTATAATCATCATCTTCAAAATTTTCCATATTCATATCAGTTTCTTCATCACAAGCATTTTCTTCTTTTTCTTCATAATCGCAATTGGATTAGGAATTTGAGTGGTTTTCTTCTTGTTTCTCAAAATATTTTTCCTTCACATCATTTTCATCTGAATCTGAAATTTTCATAACTTGATCTTCTGCAGAATTTAGTGATTTTTCATGATTATCCTCTGAATTTTCTGAATTGTTCTGTTGACTATGTTCAATATTTGGGAATATTGGTTTTTGTGTCAGATTAATCTTGTCCAAAATGGCGTTTGTCTTCTGCATTGCTTTGTTATGACTGTCTGTGGCCTCTCTATGATTTAGCCAAATTTTTCTTTCTATCTGATCTGTTATGTCTTGAAGTTTTTTATTGTTGTCAGAATTTCCTGTAACCTTATCCTCAAGACTGGTTAATATTTTAGTGAATTTATCAGAATTATTATTGATCTTACTCTCAAGATAGATCAATTTTTTTGTTGAAATCGTTCATCGTCATTGATGAAGACATTGAGCGGTAGCGATTTCTAGGCACCGCATGTAATAGCTGAAGGTAGCCAGCAGTGGCGTAGGTGCTTCCTTCGAGGCTAAAAGATCGCTCCTCTGATACCAAATGGAGCAACAAAGTTGTAGGCTTGTTGACTTAATCGTAAAATACACAAGAGCTATTATAATAATAATATATTATATATAAAATGTATAAGAGATGATGATAAATTTTACAATGAGGCCCTGCTTATATACCTATGCAGGTGGCCTTTCATGAATGGGCATGTCTCTTAGACATGCCCTTTCACTAACTTAATGACTACTTAACATAATCCTATTTAACTATTAATAATTATATTTATTCTATTTATACTATTTGTTATGAATTATATTCATAACATAACTGTTTTCTTTGAATCAGGTTAGAAACATCTGAAGCACTTGATGAAAGTTTTTGACAGGTGCAAGAAGTTTAGAATATCTCTAAATCCCAAGAAGTCATTGTTTGCCATTAAAGAGGGAAAATTCCTAGGTCATATTATTTCAAAAGATGGAGTAGTAATTGATCCCAAAAGGGTCCCTTCTATTCAATCATTATCATTACCTATAAATAAGAAAGAGATACAAGCCTTTTTAGGGAAAATTAACTTTTTGAGAAGATTTATACCTAACTATGAAGAAATAGTTAAAGACATAACATATATGCTCAAAAATAACCATGAAATCAAATGGACCATTCCAGCAAGATATGCATTTGACCAAATAAATAAGGCCATTTTTGAAGCCTCAAATTTAGCCAGTCCAAACTACCCTAAGCCTTTCAACATATTCTCTTTTTCTTCTGAAACCACCCTTGATGTTGTCCTTTTGCGGAAGAATGAAGATTATCATGATCAACCCATAGCATTTTTTAACAAAGTCATGAGAGATGCAAAACTCAGATATGATATCATCAAAAAACAAGCCTATGCTTTAGTTCAAGCCCTGAAATCTTTTTGAATGTATGTCCTCCATTCTACCATTATTGTCTATGTACCTAAAAATGTTGTAAAAATTGTCCTTACACAATTAGACACTGATGGAAGAAGAGGAATATGGATAACTCAAATCCTTGAGTTTGACATTACTATTAAAACTACCAAGTTAGTAAAGGGACGAGGTTTAGCTAAATTTTTAGTTGAATCTAATTGTAAATTATTCGGCATAAACTATGTTTTTTAAGTTTATGAGAAGCATCCAAAAGAACCTTGTTCAAATTTGGAAAGGGAGAATCCAAAAGAACCTTCCTTAAATGTAGAAGGGGATAATCCACAAGAACCTTCCCAAGGAATGCAAGGAAAGAATACACAAGAACCTTCTCCTTCAACTCAAATAGACCATGTTCACATTGATGAGAAATTTGTATTATCATTTTGGTATGCAGATATTGTTCATTTTCTGATCCACTTTGAATGTCCAGCTCAGTTTTCCAAAATCCAATACAAAACACTCAAGTTGAAATCCAACAAATATTGTATCATCAATGCCAACCTATACTAGAAAGATCCTCTTAATATTCTACTACTTTGCTTAACAGAATCAGAGACTGAAGGAACCATTGATCAGTTTCATGCAGGGATATGTCTAGTCCATTTTTCTTGGAGAGAAACATCATACAAAATACTTAGAGCAGGATTCTATTGGCCTACTCTGTTTTCACAAGTAGGAGCAAAATTCATAGCCTGTGTTCCATGTCAGATGTTTGCTGGTAAGGAAAAACTAGCAACCCTTACACTAGTTCCAATGGTTGTCTCAACACCATTTCTTCAATGGGGATTAGACTTAATAGGAGAAATTCATCTAGCTTCAAGTAATCAGCACAGATGGATCTTAACTGCTACTGACTATTTCACCAAGTGGGTGGAAGCCATTCCTGTAAGAGATGCCACAGATTCATTTGTAATCAAATTCATTGAAGAGAACATGTTATCTAGATTTGGTTGTCCACAACAAATAGTCACTGACAATGCCACATCATTCAGTAGCATAAAGATGATTGAATTCTTCCAGAAATATCAGATTTTACTGCATCATTCAACTCCCTATTATCCACAAGGAAATGGTCTTTTTGAATCATATAACAAGAGTTTATTAAATATAATCAAGAAAACTTTAGAAGACCACAAGAAAAATTGGGACATTCATCTGATTTATGCAGTTTGGGCAAATAAGATTTCTCCTAAAATATCAACAAAATCTCCATTTCAACTAGTTTATGGCAAAGATGTTATTTTTCCTACAAATTTAGCTTTCCCTGTGCTTAAGTTTCCACAAGAATCTAGTGATGAACCTGATGATTTCTCTAGAAGAATAAATCATATTATTGAATAAAATGAAAACAGAGATGAGATTCAATATAAACTAAGGAAATATCAGAATAAGATGAAGAGTCTTTTTGACATAAAGGCAAGGGAAAGAGATTTTAGAGAAGGATATTTAGTCTTAATATGGGATGCTAGGAGAGAAGATAAAGGTAAACATGGCAAATTTTACAATTTATGGTTTGGGCCACTCAGCATTGCATAGTTAAAGGGAAACAACACATTTGTTTTACAGAATTTGGAAGGACATTTTTCAACACTGCCTATCAATGGTAGCTTTTTGAAACACTATATCCAGTACTGAAGGAGATCCCATATCATAATTTTACATTATCATTTTCTTTTACCATTTCAAGTATGTTTGTTTTCTATAACAAAGAATCCATAGCCCGAGTAGAAGGCACATGGAACTGCTTGTTCTCTGCATCCCACAGGGGGAAGCAATCCCCAGCTGGAGCCGATGTTGTAACATTATTTGTTTTGATAAGTTAGCATGGCAGTTTGGAAAATAAAAATAAAATGCTAAGTCAGAACATGGATGAAAAAGAAAAATTTTAAAAATGTTAGGAAAATTATGCTTTTATGCACATCCATGTTATAATAAAATGTTAGAGTAGATTTTCTCTAAAGAAAGAAGGCAAAAAAGAAAATGTTAGGGAAGCATGAAATAAAAGAATGTGTGGATGCTTTAGTGTTTTAAATAAAATAGTGGATGCATGTTTAAATGCGTAGGATACTAAAAAAAAAAAAAAAAAAAAATTATGATATTAAAACCTTCAAAAGGGGGTTTAATTTTCATTTATTAAAATTGATATATAAAGCGCTTATTGATTTTAACTATAAATTCACTGAGCGACAAAGGGTCAAATCGAAGAAGTAACGCGCCAACAGTTTTCAACGGCAGATTTGGAGCCCGCTCAAGATCTGCGGTAAAGAATAACTTTGCGACCCCGCGCCCCCCCCCCCCCCCCCCCGACTATTCTTTATTAACGCGAGGGGGGGGGGGGGGCCCAGCATGGTTTCATAAGTAATAGCGCTGACATTTAACCCCAGCGCACCACAACACTTCATACCCCCTCCGCCCAAAACCAGAAACCGGGAGATACCCCCCCCCCCAAAAAAAAATCCACTTCCAGTTTTTCAATGCCCGACGACTATTCCTCCCACACCCGATGACTGTTTCCTTCCTTGCCCTCAGCCAACGGATATCCTTCCCGCTTCCCGCACCACAACCGTTAGCCCACTTTCCAATCACATCCCTCCACGTCATTTTATCGTTACCCTCCAACGCTCCACTTATGCCTGTTAACCACCCCTAGACCATTAATCACTGACCGTTAAATCCTAGATCATGCCCTATAAAACTATTTGCAGATAGCCCGATATCACTTTACATTCTCCATTCATTTATATCACCTCTACATTTTATCTCAAGCATTAGCATTCTATGACCATTCTCCATGCTTATAATACCCTGTCACCTTTTTTGCAACCTGATCTTAAAAACGTACTTTCCTAGTCAATACCCTATCAAACATGGCACCCAAGGCCAAAACCAAAAAACAAACGACTCCTAAGGGTAAAGCCAAGAAACATGTGATAGAGAAAGTGCAAGTCGACAATCCAGTTGCTGAAGTCATCCCTGAGGTCACCAAACAAGTTGCAGAACACATCCCTGTTGCAACGTCACAGATTAACCTCGACCTCATACCCCTAGCCGATGCCTTTTTCAAAGTCACAGACTATCATTTTGAATTCGACTTCTATGAGATACATCCGTGGCTAAAACAGAAGCACATAGATAACCAGGACCCTATCAGGTTCTAGGAATCCATGTTGCCTTTGTTTGCATTTCCATAAACTCATCCTTTTCCTGATCTAATTGCCCGGTGTCAAAAGCAATATGACCCTATAACCAGGTCAATGGTGGCTCAGAATGGAAACATTCTGATCAACATATCCCCTGAAACCATAAACCAGATGCTACTCAGTCCTTCATCTGATTCCTTATCCCATTTCTCACCTGCTGCTTTCATGGACATTTATCACAAACTATCTTTCCCTCATAGAGCTCATATATTTGACATTTTCCTACCTGAGGATGCAGAGTTGCCCAGGAAAAACCCCCATATGCATCCTCCATCTTTCATATAGCTTCCAAGCACTGCATCTCTCTTCTTTCATGCCTATTAGGATACCTAAACGATGAAACAATTGATGAACCCATCATGGGGTTATTATCTATTTTTAGTAATGATAAATCACCATTGTTTATGTATAATTACAACCATTTCTTGGCTGAAATTATACATGAACAATTCATGAACTTTACCACACCAGGAGTGTTAAATTATTTTTTTGTGATTATTCATATGTTTTTATTTTAACAGGCATAAATGTTGCCTATTCATTTCAACAAGAAGGATACACAGGGACTGAATCAGTCAGTGATTCACTAGATAGAATTAGTCAGAGCTTCATCAACAACCAATTCTTTTGCAGAGTTCATAGAGTCATTCATAAATCCACTAAGGCATCTCCTTACAAGTCAATCAGATCCCATAATTAGAGAAGAAATTAAAAGGATCCCGCACCTCAGTGACCAAGCTAAGATTGGTGATTGGTAACTGTATAAAAATTACATAGAAATCAGGGTATATGGTTGTGAACTCACACCATATAAGATTCCAAGATATGTACCCACAAGAGTTTTGTCCTTAGAGTACATTAGACAAAATTTAAACATGGATAAGCTACAATTTGTCTCGGGAAAGATAAAAGCTCAGTTTAAACTTAAAGCCAACATAGGATCCTTCATCTGCAATACCAGAGTAGTTGGTGTTGAAGCAAATGTATTGTTAAATAAGATGGGTTTTCAACCAGATTTTACTTGGTCATATGACCCCCATGGCATTATTTCTGCTCTGAGAGTTGAACTCAAAACAACTTCTTACACTCATACCTCCAGGTCAGAAATAGAGAAATACATGAACCAAGATGAATGGGTGGAAGGTACAATCCAAGAGGCAGATGAATAGGTCATTTCAACTTCAAATGTACAGACCCTAGTGCCTGACAGTAAGCAGCAGAAAAGAGTCAAAGAAGAGCCTCCACATGCCAAGGAAATCATGAAAGATTTTATCTTGCAGCACAAAAAGCCAAAGCTCACTTCCACCTTACTTTTAGAGGGAGAATAACCAGAGATAATAGATATGGGAGATACTAAAGTATCCACATCCACCATTGTTCCTAAGACTCCTCCATCAGCATCACCTACAATAGAACCATTGGAAATTATCCAGCATTCAAATTCCAACTCTTTTGAAGAGCAAAATATTTTCTTTGGATTCCTAGACATCAAACACAAGAATGAAGCATTGAAGTCTGATGTTTATAGTCAATTTTGGAAGCAAACATCTACATCACAGCATAGACTTCTCACTACCTTTGATAGAGGGAAAGGAAGAATGCAGATGGAATTTCTGCAGACAATAGTGCCATTTCCAAAGACTCATGTTGAGCATAAGAAGATTGTCTTCTCTTTTTACGCAAAGCATATTCACCCAATTGACCAGATGGACATGCATAGGCAGTCAGGAGAGATCTTATTTTCAACAATGACCACAACAGCCATGTCACTTTCCAAATTGAAATAAGAACTGTCAAATGTTCAATCTTAGTTGAAGATTGAAAAATTGTCTTCATTGGCTATAGACAATAGATTTTAGTCATTGGAAGACCTTGTAGTGAAAATTGGGTATGACCCAAAAGACTGCAAGGCGATTAAGGAAATCATTAAAAATAAGAATGCAGACATCTCAACTCTATGCAAACAACTCAAGCTACCCTCAACTAAAGACCCATAGACTAAGGAGATTGCAAAAAATGAATATAACAAGGGGGAGATGTTGAAGTTCATCATTGATCAAAATCTGCAAATTACAAAGATGGAAGAACAAATTGAAGAATTACTACTAAAAGATAAATCAACACTCCAGGTGAATACTGATCCTAATATAGCCACTCAAGCATATTCTGCAAGTACAAAACTTTCAACATCTTTGAATACAACTGATGCAGCAAAATTGGCACAATATTTGGCCATTCAGAAGTAGGCACATGAGAAGTTACAACAGAGGTTTCAAGTTCTTGAGTCGCAGAAGATTAAAAATGATACTTTATATGTAGAGGAAATGCAAAAGACTCATCAGTTAGGACTTAATATCGAAGAAATAGAGAGTGAATCTCTAATAACAGTGATGCTAGGTGAAGCTAAGAAAAATATATGGGAAGCCATCAGCAGGTCTATGACAAAGATATGGCCATCCATACAAATTACCTTCGAACAACAGGAGCTCATCACCAAATGCAGAGCAACAATTCAAGAGCAGAAAGAGCATCTCAAAAAGAAGCCAAGTGAATTCACTGACATGATTAAAGTTCTCAATTCAAAGAACAGAGAGGAGTTGGAACAAATCAACATCTTGGACATAACTGCAACCATTTTGGAGATAAAGAAAGTTTTGCAGAAAAGAAATTTAATCAACCAATTGAAAACCAAATGTGAAGCTTTGAATAATGTTGTTCAAAGGTTTCATACTAAATATAATGTTTTAAATCATAAAGGACTGCTAGGATTGGTAGGATTAGATGATAAGTTGATTAACTTAGAATATTAATGCAAAACGTTATACACAATTGCAATAGATAAGTCAAATATTGCAAGTATCAAAGGAAAAATTACAGGGAAAGCATTTCTTGAACCTCTGCAATTTGATTTGATCATTCAACATCGAATCAAACATTTATTCATTCAAAGACCAACTTTTGATAGATATAATTATTAGATGAAATCTTCAGGAAAATGATGAGTGTATAAATCCCAAGTCAATATCAATGGGATAAGTTTTGTGAGACCATCGAGTAAAAGGATGAATTTTACGGCGTGCCAACACATCAGATTTTTGAGGGTCCAGTCAACATAAACTTCCATCAAAAGGGGCCAAGTCATCAACAACTTCCAAGAAAACAGAGACACTCCATCTATCTGTTTCCTTCTTCTATTCTTCTTTATTCTATTATTGTAAAATAGTTGAGATATTTCTAAGTTTTGAGAATTCTCATTTCGAGTTATTAAGGGTTTCACCCTTGGATGAGAAATTTTTTGTAAGAATAATTTGTACAAGTCTTTTGATCATCAATAATAGAAGAAGGATTCTGAATTTGTCTCGTACAACTATGTTTTCTTTGTGAGTTTTTCCAGTTTTCATACATTGTCTCTTCATATGTTTAATTGTTATCAAGATAACTAGGTGAGATTAATTGTGTTTCAGTAATATTATAATTCCTCCTGAAGTTATTATCAATATAAAGAATTATTTACTTATCAGTTTTTTTATGTAAGTCCCTTTCATTTATAAATTGTCAGCATCTTGATAATGTTAAATGTATTTTGTTGAACTCTTAGACATTATTTAAAGGTTTTCAAGCTTATGACTTATTGAAGAATTCAATATGAATATTTGTTAATAATATCTTCTTACATTAATCTACTTAATAATTTTACAAAATTTTAATCACTGTGTGAGATAAACAAGCAACCCTTACTTATAATTATTGATATTATCTAGAGGATTTAATCAATAACTGTTTACTAAAAGTTATATCAAAGGACAACATAGTGGATCTGGTTCCCAACACTAGGAATCTGCATTAAATGACAGGGAACACATTCCTAGATTTTCTCAATCATTAGAGTTCTAGAATTTGTGCAATAATTTCATAATATTTTACCCATTTATTATCCAATCTTTATCCTTCTATAGTAGGGAGCAAGTCCCTAGATTATCTCATCCTTCAAATCTTCATAATATGCCCAATATTCTCACAATATCCTACAAAAATAAATGATATTAGGCACAAATATGCAATTATCTCCAAACCTTCCTAATGAACATACTAAAGCTAAAAATATGTAATCTAATGCAAAAAATATAGGTTTAATGTGTTGAAGGATGGTCAGATGGGCCTTAATTTATGTCTAATTTGGAGGCTCATCAACAGATCGCAGCCAAAACTTGGACTAAGCCATTTGAAAAACCACCGAGTTCAAGCCTTATGTATATCTATGTGCATATGCTTCAAGCGGGAAATGAGTCTCAATAATATAAAGGCTTGGGAACTAAGTCACAATCGAACCATTTGTCATAGAACCATTGTGAATGAGCTCTAAGGGCAGAGGAAAGCCTAGGTTTTCAAATATTACATAGGTCGCATGACTGAAATATTAGGACCCAAAGCAGTCAAGAGGATCGAGCTTGAAAAATCAAGTGATCAGGCACGATAACCGGAGGTGGAATAGGAGAAATCTGAACCGTCAAGAGTTGAACGCATTACCACCATTAAATAATCCCCAAAACTTTATTCTCATACATTTTTGAGGGGAACCCTAGGGGGGAAATCCTGGGATTTTATTCTTGACGTGACTTGGTACAGTGGGGCTGATTGAACTCCCATAACAAATGTCAGATGGAAAAAACTAAATCAACTATAACATGAACATGCAGATTCTAAGGGGTTGAAGCTTGTTGTGGGACTTATGTTGATGAGGCACATGACATGGTAGAGAGATGACATGGTGCCCTTGTGGCGTACCACATGGCACCTTGTTTTAGAATTTTCATGGATCCAAGGGGGGGCTTAAATCATGTGACACATGGCACTCTCGAAGGAGGCCACATGAGTGATATGACACATTAACGTTTGGTTGTGATGACATCACCCAAAACCACAGAGGTTTCGAGTGGAGGAACAATGGAAAAATCCTAGGACTTTATCTATAGGAGAACGTGGAAAGGTGGTTCATTAGACGCATCATATTGGCACAAGGAAGCCTCCTAGGTTTCCCTTGTCACCACCCAAGTAAAAATGGGTCGGGTCATCTCGACAATGTGAATTGCGTCGCAAATAAATTTACCGGGTTGTTGTGGAAGGCTAGCTCGAGAAAAGATAATGGGACATGTTGATACTGGGGTCCATGAGGATCCACGTAGCAACGAAAGGTTTACCTCATAAGAACTACCAAGATACTGCAAGAGAAATTCGCGAGATGTAATCTTTGATACGAGGTCGTATGCAAAGGGGCATTCATCGTGTACTACATAATGGGACTTGAAAAAGGGTTGCAACCTAGTATGAGCTATTTAGCAGCTGCCATGTGGGTGGAAATGTGGCATATAGATTAGATAGCCACGTGGGTTCCACGTGGTAGGATAGATGATGTGGCACTATATGATATTAAATCTTTAATCGACCTATTGAAGTTGGATTGAGACGAATTTTATATATTTCGAAAGGTATTGACAAAACAAACACAATGACATCATCCATTTTAAGTTATCAGAAAGTTGAAAAAGGTTGAAAAATTAAGACCCCATTTCCGTCGCGTGACAATGGAAGTTAGGTCATCATAGAAATTGCCTCCTTCGACTCTTAGTTGGGGTTAGTGTTACACGTCATTTTGTCACCATGACACTTGACAGTCAAAATGGATCTATCACCATCCATACGCATACTCCCTTGCAAGTCAAACATTCATATTCCTTGACAAAATCATGAACTTTGGGAAAATAGGCTCTTTACACTCTTAAATATGACTTGCGCACTTTTTACAATCAATATCTATGCATGCGTTGTTACTACTAAGAATCCCTGCACAGTTATGCACTCTATTTGCCATTAAAAACTGCACAACTGACTCAAAGTAAAGTAAAAATATAAAAGTAACTTCTAGAAGCATAGATGGGCGCATATATTGCAACTAGAAGCCTCTGAGTCATATCAGTTTGAGTCAAACACATCCAAGAGTAAAAAGAAACAATCTAAATCTACCACTCTGATTATCACTTTACCGGATTCACCTAAAGGAGACTCTTCTCTGGAAAATACTTTCGAAATTAACATTGTAGATTCATCTACCGCAAAAACCAAGCAACCAGGAGGTAAAAAGAAAGGGAAGGGTAAAAAAAACAGAACAACCCTTTTAAAAGAGAAAAAAAGATAACACTAAACCTTCTAACGAGAAGAGGAAACCTCGTTATCCTTGTCTGATTTGTGATGAAGATTATTTCACAAAAGAATGCCCCCATCGAGCTGAGGTAACTAAGTTCGTCAAAGGTTCACCCACACCCATTGTTCTTAAGGATCCAATTCCTTCACAGGATAGTAAAATGATTTCTTATAATGGATCCTCTTCCAAATCATCAGTTGATATCATGATGATGTCCTCTCAAATTATGGTTGCAACACAGTCTCAAGATTATGGTTCTAAGAGTCCTATAACTGGAAATGAAATTGGGTCATCCATTCAACCTCCTATATCAACTCCTCCTACTTTTGAACCTTTACAGATCAAGAAACCTAGTTTTGACAAGGTAATTAAACTACCTCCTAATGGTGTTCTTAGAAATTCAGCTTTCAATCCACATGCGAGAGTTGTTCAGAATTACAACATTGTTGAAGATCTGGCTATTTCACCTTCAACAATGTCAGCCCTCGAAGTGCTACAGACTTGTCCAACACAAGGGAAATTACTACAATCAACTGCTAGAGCTATTGACCCCCGGGACTCTAATCTCATTATCTTTGATCTAGACAATTTTGTACCTAGACTCCCACACCAAATGGCTTTTCAAATACCAGTCTTTGTCAAAACTGGGTGATTTTTTCGCATGCTAATTGATGAGGGAGCATCTGCATGTATAATGTATTTGTCTTTTTGGAAACCCCTTGGTTCTCCAACAATCAATCAATCACCCACAATTTTAAAATCCTTCGATGGAACATGTTTTTGCCCCTTTGGAATTCTTCAGGATTTGCTTATAAAGATAGAAGGAAAAAATGTTATATTTGAAATGGAGGTTGTTGATGCCCCACTTGACTACAACCTTCTGTTAGGACGAAGTTGGTATTATGCTATGACAATTGTAGTTTCATCCATTTTTCACTTGATAATGTTCCCCCATAAAGGGAAGATCATCAAATTTGATCACCTGTCTTCCTATACTTCAGATCCTGCCTCTACGGGTAGTATCCCTTATGTTGGAAATATGAGTACTCCTTATGAAGATGTTGGAGTAGGGTTGCTTAAGGATTCATCTCTCATGGGAAATTTTTCCATGCCTCCTCCAAATATTCCTCGTAATATTTCCAATATCAACATGAATATATCAAACACATTGCCATTGGAAGACCCTTGGATTGTGCCTTTAGAATATGAATTAGACCTATATGGCAGTGAGATTCCATTAACTCTATATGAATTGGATTATGTGGCAGTTAAATAACTTTTTTACCCCCCATCAACTCAAACTGATCAAGTGAATGTGATTAATGACGAGTCTTCTCATTTATCAGGTTTAACAACAACTCCATTTTCTGATCCTTTCAACCAAGTATTTTTTACTGATGAAAGTATTAGGAAAATGTTGGCGTTGGACGATTTACCCTGGGATAATCTTCATCATCTTCATATTTTCTACCTGACCCCGATAAACTTGAGAAAGAATTTTCAACTATCCTTTTGACTAAATATACCAATGAATCTCAAAATCCTATGTTGATCCTTCATTCAGATTCAAAAACGAATTTGGGAAACATTTCTACGATGATTCCCATTAACATTTCGGTAAAACCAAGAATAAATTAAAACATTCATATACGTGCTTCATGCTCAATTAATGA
Organism: Pinus albicaulis; assembly: GCA_034641835.2. NCBI lineage: Eukaryota > Viridiplantae > Streptophyta > Pinopsida > Pinales > Pinaceae > Pinus > Pinus albicaulis. The sequence goes on from CM076584.1 coordinate 917,173,558, forward strand.
AATAAACATTTACAAAGCCCCATTCCAGGAATTCCATGACATTTTTTCCTAATCTCACGAAGAAATGTCAGGAATTGATCTAGTATTATAGTTCACAAACTAAAGACATATCGGATGCTAAACCCATTTAAAAAAGATTACGTCCAATCAATCCACGAAAAGCAGCTGCTATTAAGGTTGAGGTTGAAAAATTACTTCGAGCAGGTTTTATTTATCCTATTCCCTTAACTGATTGGGTATCCAATATTGTTCCAGTGAACAAAAAACAAGGAAATATGAGAGTATGTGTCGATTATAGGGATGTCAATAAGGCTTGTCCCAAAAACAATTATCCTACCCCTTACATCGACTAGATTTTTTACAATTGTGCTGGCAATGAAATCTTTTCATTTTGGATGGATTTTCCAGATATAATCAAATAAACATACTCCCTACCAATCAGCCCAAAATTGTGTTTATTTGTCCATGGGGAACTTTCGCATATCGCAAACTACATTTTTGTTTAAAGAACACTCGTGCTACTTTTTAGAGGGCCATTTCATATGCATTTCACGATATCAAACATATTGTGTAGCCCTATCTGAATTACTTATCGGCCCATTCTATATGTTGGTAAGATCATCCTACAAATTTACAAGCTATTTTTCTCTGATGCAAGCATTACCATATTCGTTTGAATCCACACAAATGTGTTTTTTGTGTACAATCAATACAATTGTTGGGATTTATAGTTTCTAAGGAAGGCATTCGTGTCGATCCTCTCAAGGTTGAGGAAATCATCAATTTTCCTCCTCCTTCTACTCTTCACCAACTCCAAAGTTTGCAAGGGAACACGAATTTTATATGTCAATTTATCTCGAACTATGCAGAGCGCACTAAAGGTTTCAACTGCATCCCATTCCACCATAGTGATGGTATTAGTTCAAGAAGATGAATCCACCATTGAACATGTGATTTATTATTTGAGTCGAAACCTTACACCTACCGAGATTAAGAACGCACATGTGGATAAATTGGCCTTGGCAGCTGTGCAACTATCCAACTTTTTTGTCACTACATATTATTACGCAAAATAACTGTGATCTCTGATTGCAACCCTATGTTGTATATTTTTACTAGAAAACTGATAGGTGGCAAATACTCTAAGCGAATAGTTATCCTATAGGAGTTTAATTTGGAATTTGAAAAATCTAAATCAAAGAAATCATTGGTATTCGCTGAGTTATTGTGTGACTTTCCCTATATTGAAACCAAAACCATGGCAGAAGATCATCTTCCCGATGAGTTTCTGTTTATAATCGGTACTTTGGACGCTTGGTATGGAGATATCATCATATATCTTCAAACCGAAACTTTTCTTCTTGAACTATCACAATCTAATCGTCGTATAATTTGATACCAATCCCATCAATATAACATTGTTGGCGATACTCTTTAACGTCGTGGTGTTGATTCTTTTTTTCGACGTTGTTTAACCCATGAAGAAGCGGAGAAGGCCCTAAATGATTGCCATTCTGGAGCATGTGGTGTTCATATGTCTCAGTTTGACACTGCCTAAAAGATATTGTGCGTTGGCTATTTCTGGTCGTCACTCTTTAAATATTGTATCATTGTTGTTATATATTTTCACAATTGTCAAATTTTTGGTCGAAATATGTGGGTCCATCTCGCTCCTCTTCACCCAATCATAGTTTCCGGTCCATTTGCAAAATGGGGCATCGATTTTGTTACATGCAACCCTCACTCGGTTAGGGGCATGGGTATATTATTCTTGATGTAGATTATTTTACCAAATGGGACGAGGCGATGCCTACATTCAAGAGCGACGACGAAACTATAGCTATTTTCGTATTCAACCATGTAATTACTAAGTTTGGTGTACCCCAAGTTATCGTTACAGACCATGGTAACCACTTTCGAAACATTACGATGACTGAAATTTCTGCTCAACTCTGCTTACGCCATGATAATTATACACCTTACTACCCACAGGAAAATGGTCAAGTCGAAGCTATAAAGAAAGTCTTAACCAATACAGTCAAGTAGATTGTCAACATTCATAAAACTAACTGGCATACCATTCTTTTTTCAGCATTTTGGGCATACCACACCTGTGCCAAAACATCTATTGGTTTACTCCTTTCCAACTCGTTTATGGTTTGGAATTTGTTTTACCAATTGAATGTGAAATTTCGTCATTAAAACTAGCCATTGAGTTATTACCAACTTCCTTTGAAGAGGAAGAGTGTTTTTTATAGTTAGCACAGTTAGATGAAACTCGTTGCACCACTGCATTAGTTTTTGAGGCTCATAAAAAACGTGTTAAGGCACAATATGATCATAGCGTTAATTCTCGTGTCTATTCAGAAGGCGATCTAGTCATAGTTTACGATTAAGCACATGATAATCTAGGCGCTAGTAAGTTTGAATCTATGTGGCATGGTCCTTACATTGTTAAACATGTACTTGCAAAAGGTGCCTACAAATTAGTTGATTATGATGGTGTCTCTTTAGGTAAACCCATAAATGGCCTTTATCTGAAGATATATTATGCGTGATTTACCCTGTGGAGATCTTCCTTGTACATTACTTACATTTGTATGTGTGTGCCATAGATTAGTTATTTTTTATTTACAAATTTGCACAACTTTTCCTGCTTGTCTTGATTACTCTTGATATTTTAGATGATGGTGTTCCCTCGAGCTTACATTGGCTTTGTTGACGGTGCTTTTCGTAGTACTCAGAATTTATCTTCCGTGACTTGGGTCATATATTCACCCACTGATGAGTTAGTTTTTATTCATGGGATTTTCCTTGGTCAAACAACGAACAACATAACAGAGTATAGTGTTGTCATTGAGCTATTATCTGATGCAATTTTGTTTGGAATTCGACGTTTGATTTTTAAGTTAGATTCGCAACTCATTGTATTACATTTGAATGATGTCTATGCAGTTAGAAGTCCATCCATGTTAAGAATGTTGTTAAGGGTTCGTCTCTTAGAAAGACAATTTGATTACATCGAATATCAACACATTTCAAGCAATTCAAAAACTTTAGCTGATGCATTGGCTACTCGAGTGTTAAATATAAATTTGCGACAATGAAATTAAATTAAAACAATATTTCATCCATATTAAACAAGGTACTCAGATAATGAAATGTAGTGATCATCATTAGGATAAATAATAATCTGTCAAGTGTGCCAAAAAATATACATAATCTGAGGACATGGGATTCAAAAGCCTTATCATCCAAATATGTTGATACAAAAAACAAAATGTAGCCTAGAACGACTATCGTCTATCCATGATGATGATTATGGTAGCAGACTATGGCGCGTGCCACTCGGCGCAAGTACCGCCTAAGTGGACCTAGAACTCCAACCACGTGCCTCTGGTACCGGAGAGGAAAATCATCAGTCCCAGTCTCTAGGATATATGTAGTGAGCCTCTCCAAGTTGTGTTCCAACTCGGTCAAGGCCTCGGCTGCATCATTTTTTGGTGGCATTGTTGCTATGGGATGGTCTCCCCGTCAGTCAAACCGTAGCAGTCTTTCTGGTCAGACTGAACCTACACCTGCATTAACAATTTGACAATTAGCATTGGATAATAATAAGTAAATAAAAATCTACAAAACAAAAAACTTCAAAATGATACTTATTTACTTATGTCATCCCACTGTACCCAAGTTGGGAGTGCCATATCTGGGTCACCTTTGTAGTCCATCCCAGCATATGGGAAGTCCTCTACCATGAATAGTTATCTTCCCCGCCACACAAAAAATTGAGGTGTATATCATACTATTGGACTACCATGGCCACCATGGTGTCCCATAAATGAAACCCATTGCAACATACGAGGATCTCCAGGTCCTGTAGGGTCCACTAAATGCTACTGTGGATTGAGGAGTCGAATCATCTCAAAAGAAAATGATACCAGGATGGCACCATAGCCGAATTTCTTAAGTTTTCCCTCCTTAGCTTGAGTTAGTCGTCCTTTCATATTGACAACCACTCCATCACACTAGTTAAATATTGTTCCCTCGAAACACTCAACCGCAGGCTGCATCTGAGCCTTGGTAGCCACATGCAGAGCTGCACTACCGCACAGTTTTGTAACTATAAAAGCAATGATTTTTAAATCAATACGTTGGATAGTTTTTATGTCTATACTTCCATCTTTGAGTTGTGATGTTAGAACACAATATTGTGCCAAAAAGGACACGGTAGATCGCCCACATAGCGACGCACCAAACAAGGAAATATCACATCCCCTACAAGACAATCTAGTGAGAAAGCAGATATCCTTTGATTCAATTACGAGACAGTTATCGCCAATAACAAAACATTATTACTAGATATCCCAGACCCTCACCAGCCAAGTAATCAACTCTACTTGGCCTTTTATCCCTGGTATAGACCAAAACTTATAAAGTCCACAATTTTTTAGAGTTGTAATATTGTTGGGCTATCAATTGCTTCTGCATCATGTGTTCCATGTTCACCTTCTCGCCACTCAAGCATGATCGGTTCAAATGACCTGCAAATGATTGGTTCAAGGCGCTTGAGCAGTTTTTCCTTACACACAATGTTTTTTTTTTTCATATTTTATATATTGAAAAACTGCTAGCCATGATAATTTTATTTTTAGAAAATTATCGGGGTGCACGATCCCGATGAGGAAACCCTACGCACACCCATGGGCGATTTCCAAAAACATAATCCATCCTTAGAAATAATACTAAAGCGTTAAAAGGAAATCTAAATGGTTGAAATGCAAGTTAATGAAGAGATTTGTTACCTAGAAGAGACGGTTTGTTCAATGGTTCACTGGTTCACCCGATATCAACTTCATAAGTTGTGGTAAAAACCCTCTTTTACTGCTCTCAAAATGAAATGGTAAAAATGACTTGTATTTTTCAACTCTTATAAGCTTTTATGAATAAAATATTATTATTTTATTCCTTTGACCTTTTAGAAAAATCAAATTTTCAATACTTTTACCATAATGAAGAACAATTATCATAATTTATTGAGTTTTTTGTGCAAAGAATTGGTTGCATTTAAATAATGAATCATTTTGACAGAGAGTACACTTTTATCACATTTTCGAACTCTTAAAAAACATGAAGAAGCGAAACCTTGGAGTCATTTTTAAAGCCCTTTTTGGACTCCCTAAAAATGAAAAGATCACCGAGTACTTGACTATTCGAAATCGTTAAAGTAAATGAACAATCCTTTATTCAGTATAAGCTGACCCCTTTTCCGAACTGAACTAGACTATTTACGAAAAAGGTATATGTTGACTAAGCATGGTCAATAGAGTTCTCTCCTGCATTATTTTATCCTTTTTCGGGATTGGGAGACTAAATTTACGAAAAGACACTATGGAGTTTACTTATGTTTTTCTCCTAACTCCCTAAAACTGAAAAACACCGAATTTTAATTTCTCTGGGCTCGTTAAAAATATACGTTGAAAGAACTGGTTGAGTTTTCTTTTTATGTATTTTCAAACTCTTTAAAAATGAAAACAACATCGATCCTATGCTCAACTCATTAAAATTAAACAGTGCAAGACATGTCGCTTACAATGGGATTGAACCACTCCTTCCCAGGGTTCGTTAAAAATACTTCCGAGGGCTCATCCGAAAGACAAAATTATACAACAAGAAAACTTTATCCTCCTCAAGCTTGACAAAAATAAAGGGGTACTTGATAGTAATGGTGAGCGGGGGGGGATTTGAGAAAATAATCCATCTTTTGTACGTGTTTTAAAAGCAACATGTCGCTCTTGAACACGAAAATTTGCCACATTTGTGTCTAAGTTAGGTAATCCATCTTTCTCACAGTTAATTGAACCTCAATTAAATTCCTCAGTCGGTTTTGGGTATTATCTTTAATTCAAATGATGTTGATTCAATTATTGTGTTGTTATGTGTTCAAGAGAAATTTCAACCTCAATTCATATTCCATTACAAATATTTGTCTCCATTCACGTTGACCATCCCTTAGTCAGTCCTTGCAAAAACATTTCTTCAACTTGACATAATAAGTTTCATGTCATAGGCCCTCCTATGACAGGTCGATTCCTATCGACTTCAGCTCATTATCTAGGAATTTGATCCAAAAACCTTATCAGTACCTTGAAATTTGCATGCCCTAATGGCACGTTTCTCGCCTTCGACAACAGGTTTTCATTATTGGCCTTCGATCAAGCCACTCTATGAGTGTTCAACTACAGATCATCTATTCACACTTCATAGACTATACTGGAGTACCTTGAGAGCCATTATCATTATTGGTGGTTTCTCTCGCACTTGTTAACGATTTTCATTATTGATCGATAATCAAGTGGTTTCTACCATGTTCGACTTTAACACATTCAATCGCATGGTTATATTCATACTATATCGAGAGACAGAGATCAAGACCCTAGATCTAGTTTCACCATCCAAGTTGCGATGATTTATGTATTCATGTTTGAGTAGACCAATTCATAACATATGGTTGCGTCCATATTGTTTCTATTATTGATGTAATTCTAGGTTATTTCTGCACCAGTACATCGAGTTAGTTTTTACTCTGAGTATGGGAATGTCTACCTCATCAATGATTATATATTTTCATTGAATTTTCGTTGCAAGTCTCCAACCGGTGGCTCTGATCCAATCCTTGGTATCATAAATCACTTCAATCTTTTAATGACTTTCCATACTTCACACTTTAGGGGACAATTTTTTACACATCATTTTTTCACCATGACACTTGATAGTCAAAATGGATCCATCACCATCCATACTCACACTCCCTTGCAAGTCAAACATTCATATTCCTTAAACAAATCATAAATTTTGGGAAAAATGGATCTTTACACTCTTAAATATGACTTGCGCACTTTTTACAGTCAATATCTATGCATGCGCATGAGCTTTAGAGATTAGCCTATTCGCGGAGTGCAAATGGTACATCAGAAGGAAGCCTAGTCCTTGCAATAGAAATAACAATGTTGGAAATGGAAACCATAAATTAATATGCATGAAGAAAAATGAAATAATTCTTCATTCACTGCGTTCAAGAGATATTTTTTCAACAAATTTCATAAGGTGCTTCATAAATTAATCATCATTATGCTCTTCAACTCATGAATGTGTCCATTAACCCAAACTGCAAAGGTGAATTGCAATGGATAAGAGGCAAGGCTTAAGAGGTCTTTTGGTCCTACTAAAGCACGTATTTAGAGCATAGGGGTAACAATTCAAGCTCAAGAGATAAAAACCAATATTTTGGAGCAAATTTGGTTAAGTTTACATGTGCTACAGGAGTGCCACGGGAGGTGCTACAAGAGGCCCTGTTTTGAAACAGGAGGAGATAACTTGCCGAATGCCCAAGTAAATCAAATAAAAATGGGATGGGTTTTTTTTTATTTTTATTGAGTAATATTTCTTAGGACTCCATTCTAACTAGAATCACTCCAAAATACGTTGATTAACACATGCTAAAAAGTAGCATAAAATTACGACTCTAAAAACTGGAAATTCAAGAACTAGTTAGCTAGTTAACCTAGCAGATGGCTAACCTAATCAAGTGCAAATGCTATGGGATAAATTTTGTTATTAAATTAAATTTTTTTATGACACAATACAAGTGGAATAAACTCAAGTGAAACTCATTAACATGTTCTAAAAATAGCAGCAAGTTACTACTATTTTGCTACAAGGGACTTCCAAAAATTCTAGATTTGTGAAGTAGTAAACCAATCAAAGTCGCTCAATGATGAAGATGGATTTTCAAAGTTGTTCTAAGGATGAATAATGCTTGTGACTCTGTAAATAACTTGCAAAAATATCACTTCAATAATTTAACTAATGTAACATACATCAAAAGAAGCATGAATAGTAGATGCAAAAATAAGAGATGCAAGTGAAAAAGACATTCAAAGGAAATAAATAAAATGTACAAGAGGGCTTTGAAGCTCTTGGGATGGACAAAACCTAAGGAAAATTAGAGTCATATAAAGGAAACCAAGCTTTAGAGGCTTAAAATTGCACCAAGCTTCATTATTTGAATCAATCCAAGTACATCCCTACTATAAATTAAAGTGAAGCTGCTAAATAACAAGTTTTCTCCACAAGAAGACTAAGAAATACTTACCCCTAGAGGCCGATTCAAATTGGTAATTATTAAAAAATATGAGGAAGCATTCTCCTTGAAAGGAGGAATATTTCCCCGCCAAAATCCCTCAAATAGTGGATTTGGTTCCCAACACTAGGAAACTGCATTAAATGACAGGGAACACATTCCTAAATTTTGTCGATCACTAGAGCTCCAGAATTTGTGCAATAACATCATAAAATTTTGTTCATTTATTATCCAACCTTGATCCTCCTATAATAGCAATCAAGTCCCTATATTATCTCATACTTCAAATCTTCATAATATGCCCAATATTCTCACAATATTCTACAAAAATAAAAAAATATTAGGCACAAATAAGAAATTATCTCCAAACCTTCTTAATGAACATATTAAAGATAAAAATATGTAATCTAATGCAAAAAAAAAGGTTTAATGTGCTAAAGGATGGTTATATGGCCCTTGATTTATGTCTAATTTGGAAGCGCATCAACGGGTTGCAACCAAGACCTGGACTAAGTCCTTTGAAAAACCACCGAGTTCAAGCCTTATGTATATCTATGCGCATATGCTTCAAGCGGGGAATGAGTCTCGATAATATAAAGGCTGGTAACTAAGTTGCAATCGACCCATGTGCCATAGAAAAATCGTGACTGAGCTTTGAGAGCGGAGGAAATCCTAGGTATTCACATATTACATAGGTCGCACAACTGAAATATTAGGACCCAAAGCAGTCAGGAGGATTGATCTTGAAAAATCAAGTGATCAAGCGCAACGACCGGAGGCATAATAGGAGTAATCTGAACTATCAAGATTTGAACACATTTCCTCCATTAAATCATCCCCAAAACTTTCTTCTCGAAGATTTTTTAGGGGAACCATAGGGGGGGGGGGGGGAATCCTAGGATTTTATTCCCAGGGTGACTTGGCGCAGTGGGGTTGATTGAACTCCCATAAAAAACATCAAATGAAAATACCTAAATCAATCATAACATGAACATGCACATTCTAAGGGGTTGAAGCTTGTGGTGGGACTTAGGTTGACAAGGCGTATGACATGGTAGAGAGGTGATGTAGTGCCCTTGTGGCGTACCACATGGCACCTTGCTTTATCCTTTTCATGGATCCAAGGGGGGGCTCAAATCATGTGACACATGGCACTCTCGAAGGAGGCCACATGAGTAGTATGACATCATCCAACTACACATCGACGTTTGGTTGTGATGACATCACCTCGAACCCCGGAGATTTCGAGTGGAGGAACTATGGAAAAATCCTGGGATTTTATCTATAGGAGGACGTGGAAAGGTGGGCCATTAGACGCATCATATTGGCACAAGGAATTCTCCTAGGTTTCCCTTGTCACCTAGAAGTAAAAATGGGCCAGGTCATCTTGGCAGTGTGAATTGCGTCACAAACGAAGAGACCAAGTTGTCGTGGAAGGCTAGGTCGAGCAAAGATATTGGGACATGTTGATAGTGGGGTCCATGAGGATCCACGTAGTTGCGAAAGGTTTACCTAAGAAGAACTACCGAGAGACTGCAAGAGAAATTTGCAAGATGTAAGCTCTGGTATGAGGTGGCATGGAAAGGGGCTTACATCGTGTATTACACACATAATATATGTGTATTACATAATGGGACTTTCAAAAGGGTTGCAACCTAGTATGAGCAGGTCAGCAACTGCCATGTGGGTGGTAATGTGGCATATATATTATATAGCCACGTGGGCGCCATGTGGTAGGATAGATGATGTGGCACTATATGATAGTCAATATTTAATCATCCATATATTTTTATGCAGAATTCAGATTGAGACGAATTTTATATCATTGGAAATGTCTCGAAAAAACAAACAGAATGACATCATCCATTTTAAGTTTTCAGAAAGTTTAAAAAAGGTTGAAAAATTAAGACCCCATTTCCATCGCGTGATAATGGATGTCAGATCATCATAGAAATTGCCTCCTTCTACTCTTAGTTGGGGTTAGTGTCACATGCCATTTTGTCACCATGACACTTGACAGTCAAAATGGATCTATCACCATCCGTATTCATACTCCCTTGCAAATCAAACATTCATAATCCTTTACCAAATCATGAATTTTGGGGAAAATGGCTCTTTACACTTTTAAAGATGACTTGCACACTTTTTACAGCCAATATCTACACATGCACTATTACTGCTCAGAATCCCTACGCAGTTCTATGCTCTGTTTGTCATTAAAAACTATGCAACTGACTCAAAGTAAAAATAAAAGTAAGTTCTTGAAGCATAGTTGGGCACATATATCCTAACTAGAAGCCTCTGAGTCATATCAATTCAATCCAAACCCCTCCAAAAATGGAGCTAATTCCTTTAGATCATAGAACCCTAATCCCCTCATTTATGGATCTCACCCATCTTTGGTGGATCTGAAGCCTCCTCGTTTTCTCCTATAAATTGAGCTAAGACTTCAGGGTTAGGGGAGTTCACTTATAATAGTCTTATACTGGTAATTTTGGATTGGAGAGTTTGTTAACCAAGGAGGAATATTGGAGGCACTCGAGAGGAACCTATATGACATCAAGGCTTCATTGTAAGATTTTTGTTTTATCCCTGATAATACATTTGGATACTTTTTCTCACTCTATTGTTTTCTTGGAATTGTGAATGGTTTATGCTCATATATTCATTAAAAAAAAATCATTTCCTAATCTCCTTGATGATTAGTTTAATTTGGTTTTTAGATTATTATTATGCTGCAGATGCCTTTGATCCTTTGTATGTTTTTGTTTGCAGGTTTCTTCTAAGCATTGAGGAGCTTCATCAAGATAGAGTGTGGGGTCTTCGTTAGGCATTTCGTTGAAAAGGTAAGTGCATTATCCTCTTCCTCTGGTTTTAATAATCTGAACATTGTTAGCTTAGTGAAAGAGATATTATCATGTTTGTTTGTTTCCGGTTCTTTGGTAGGATTCTAGGGAGATAGCTCATGTCCGCAAGAGGGACTTATCTGACTAACAAATTGGCGACTCAACAAGGGAGCGTCTTAGTTCTCTAAGTTTTTCTTTGGTTTAGCTTTCCATTTTTACTGGTTTGACTAAGTATGAATGTTGTTAAATTTATGACCTTTTATATCCTCTAGGTTGGATGACTTGTTTTGTTTTTTTTCTGAAATTTATCGCCCCTACGCGGTTATGTTTTAGCAAAAAAACACAGTATTGCGCAGTTTGCATTGTAACAGAGTGCGCATGCACACTGAATTACACTAGTTACCTGCCCACTCCCTGGAAATTTTTCAAAAAATAGATTTCCTTCTTGTTAGAGTTTGATTTCTAATTTATAAGTGGTCATTTTTACTTGTGTCAACCTTCAAAACCTATTTGCGAGTTTGTTTTGTTTTCATTAATGCCAATTTTTTGAGATTTCATACCTTTTACATTTTCTTGTAGGGTTTTCCCTGGTTTCTTTGGTTGCTTCATTGGAAAAGGTTGATTGCCTCTCTAGATCATTGTTTTTATGTATTTTTCCTCCAGATATACCTGATTTGTTCTTGATCTTACTCATTTGAGTGATTTGTTCTGCTCATTTGTGAAAGAAACCTTCTAAGATTAGTGAAGTATGGCTTGTCTCAAAAAGTAATGTTTTGTGACAATGCTTCTATTTGCTAAATGAAAATTGATTTATTTTGTTTTCAGTCTGAATTAATCATGAAAATGCACTTGTAGGCATCATTAATTAAAACTGTCATTAAGAGATTTTGTTTTTAGAAAGAAAACAAAAACAAAACAAAAAAAATCATAAATTTTATAGTTTTTGTTGTTTTTTCATCAACTTTGTGGAATTGGAAACAATTGTTTGCGAAAGAATCGTATGTTTTGGCTTAAAGCGAACGAAATTTTTCATTAAAGTTTTTGCAAATTGAACAAACTTAAAAGTGAATTGGTTTCTTTATGAAAAAAGGATGTTTTGGGATTTTTAGAAGTTTTTCACTTTGAAGTTCAAATAACCTCCTACTTTCCCTTAACTAGGATTTCATCAAATGAAAATATTGCATATTCGTTGTTGAATGCATTAGAGTATTTTGAGTCGGTCACAACATCATCAAGTTTCACTTTCATATCCCTTTGAGTAAGTAACCGCTAAAATAACACAGCACTAATTAAAAATAATCTAGAAAATTTTATATTTTCTAGGGCTCATTCCACCAATTTAGATCACGTTAGTGCAGTGGAATAGGGAAGTGAGTTAAATTTCCAAAGAAAATAAACAAACAATAGTATCTTGTGGTAGGGAGAAAATCCAATTGTTGCAATTTTTCTCTAGGAAGCTCTTCTTTTATAAGAGTTAAGCATGAGGTCATATTGGACCCAATGGAGTAATCATACCTACTTCATTGGTAAAGATAGCAGATTTGCATGCATTACAAACAGTAAACCACAAATTTACCATGTCGAGGAGCTTACGGTCACTTGTTACATATTCATTGTTGAATGCATTAGAGTATTTTGAGTCAGTCGCAACATCATCAAGTTTCAGTTTCATATCCCTTTGAGTAAGTAATCGCCAAAATAGCACAACACTAATTAAAAATAATCTAGAAAAATTTATATTTTCTAGGGCTCATTCCACCAATTTAGATCACGTCAGTGCTTTGGAATAGGGAAGTGAGTTAAATTTGCAAAGAAAATAAACAAACAATAGTATCTTGTGGTAGGGAGAAAATCCAATTGTTGCAATTTTTCTCTGGGAAGCTCTTCTTTTACAAGAGTTAAGCACGAGGTCACATTGGACCCAGTGGAGTAATCGTACCTAATTCATTGGTAAAGATAGAAGATTTGCATGCATTACAAACAGTAAACCACATATTTACCATGTCAAGGAGCTTGGGGTCACTTGTTAAGTAAACCTTGGATTCATCATGTTGAGGAGATTTCAAGGGGATTGAGCTTAGTTACTCTGCCCTTGCGTGTATGTCGAGCCATCGACTCTCCCCCAGGTTTGATTGTATCAGTTGGTAACCTTAGTGGCTATAATCTTAGGATTTTTCCCAAGATGACGGTGGAGGGAAGGTCCCACTATACCTAGAACAAACATTGGCTAGACGCACTTGGATTTTTTGCAGGGTAATATTCACTCGAGATGGCATAATGGAGTTGCTTGCACCAGACTGTTTCATTAAGCAGATTTACAGGCTAACTAGTTCCATTCGCTAGTTTTCCACATTGATATTTGCGAGGTTGGATTTCATCACCAACTAGTGATTTTATTGTGGAAAAAAATTGTTTTTGTGTGGTTTGACTCCTAGATTTTTTTAGCACATGTTCATTTGTTTGTTTTTATTTTTTAGAGGCCTTGGTTGTGATTTATTAAAAAAAATTTAATTTTGTGTTTTAAAATTAATCATGGTTGAAATACCGAGACATTCACGTAGATTGCATGGGAAACCCCCTGAATACACATTGATTCAATTGGAGAAACTTAAAACTGAAAGGACAAAATCAACATGATCTGAGTCTTCAGAACAACTAGAATCGTCCATCGTGATACATATTGATTTTCAAGTAAATAAACCTCAAGCAATTGAAACAAACTTAGAACAAGATCCACCAGAAATTTACGAAGCCATTATAGTAGAGTTTGTCACTGGTGAAGTCTCAAATACACAATTAACTGAACCAGAAATCTATGAACCTGAGCCTGATATTACATAACCCGAGTCGCCTTCAAATGTTATAGCCCCCACTCCTGGTCCTCATTCACCTTGAGTAAAACTTCTCATCACTAAGAATCTTCCTCATGGTCTCATTAGCATTGAAGAAATTACTTACGAACAAGAAGAAGAAGAAATTCCCACTTGTCGGGTTTCATTAGATTTACGGTCGGTGAATCAAACTTTCCATTAGATTTACCTTTTTCTCCTTTTCGACTGGATCCTTGGCATCTTACAACCCTTGACTTTGCACATTCATCTGGTTACGTTCATCCACATAACCGAATTCCATTTTTATTTTTACCTAGATATAGTATATCTAATATGTCTTGTAGAAATGTGTATATTGGTTCATCTATGTTTTCATCTTCTCTAGAAAACCTATTGAATGGAGGTCCTTCTATTCCTGTTGGGTACCAGTCACTTACTGGATATTTTTTAGGAGCATCTCCTTACTCTCAAGCTTCTACTTTGTCAACTGGCTTATCAGAGTCTACTGCCCAAAATTTAACTACGGACCACATTTATATGCTTTCCAGGAATATCCCTCAAGTTAACTCGTCAAGTGGTTACATTCACCCTAGGGCGAACAACCTCTTCCGGGAGGACAACCTTATGTTGGAACATATCCTACCATTGTAGGGAAACCTTTACCTGGTAATTATCCAAGTTATGGTCCAATGCCTAAAATTGGTTACGGTAAACCTTGTGTGTCACAACCCTTAATAGGAACACCTTATCCAGAGATGAACACTATATGGAATCCTTCGTTTACTCAACCATCTTTGTAATCTACCCTGAAAATTCCTTCCAATCAACCTGCTTATCCAGTTGGACAATTTGGTTTTACTCAAGTCTAATAAATTGTTCAAGGATTACCTCAAGATACATTGGGCGCAGATGTGCCAAGTAGTCAGCAAGCTGGCTCAAGTACTCCCGTCCAATCTGTTGTGCAAACGTCTATTCAGCAAACCAATACTCCTCAAACACCCATCCTGGGAGTTTCTCAAGTCTTTGTTTCTACTACCCCTCAAATGTCAATGTCGACTACCACACAGGTTATCCCTCATACTATAGTTTATCAAGTCAGACCTATGGTCCAGTCTATACGTCAAACATCTTTAGGACAACCTGGTGCAACAATTACGCAAACAAGTCAAACTTTTCAAGGGAAATGTTTTGTAGGTCAACCTTTTCAAGGCCAACCATTTCAGGGACAATATCAATTCGGACCAATGGGACCAAATATGCCTTTCCATAGTCAACCATATCCTAGTCATACATTTCAAATACCATCTCAACCTCAATTTGGTATGGCTAAACCTGGTTACCCTGGAGGTATGCGCATTCCAACTACTCAGGATATTTCAGGATATCCTGGATATCCTCCTCCAAGTACCGGACTTGTCCCTTGGGGTTACCAATTTTCATAGAAGACCCTAACCAGCGGTTACCTTTTATAGAAACTTTAGATTTACCAGACTTGTCTCGGTTGACAAATGATCCCATCTATTATTTTCCTTTTTGGTCGGCCATGCCTACTAAGATGCCTAGTGACATCCCGAAGCTCGAAGTAAAATTAGGAGAAGACCCTTCAAACCATGTTATGACCTATCATCTTTGGTGTGCATCTAACTCTCTAATCGATGATTCCATTTGATTAAGACTTTTTCAAATAACCTTGATTGGTTTAGCCGCAAAGTGGTGCATTGAGTTACCACAAGCCTCTTTCAACAATTTCAATGCCTTAGCAATTGTTTTATTAATTCATTTTCAGTTAGCAGTTTGTTATGATAATGGTATTAGACTTTTGACCTCACTAAAACAAAGTACGTCTACTTATATTTCACATCACATTCATGAATGGAGATATAGACGTCGTTTGGTCAAATTTTTTTATCCTAGATCAAATTCTAGCTCAAGCCCAATATCTAGACCTCGTTTACTTGCAGTCTGGCACTTTGTATGAATATATTCTAGATTTACCTCGTCCTAGTCCAGTAACTACGACTCCTTCTGGCTCTCATGTCATGGATATGGTGTAATCGGTATAGTTAACACATCCAAGAGTAAAAAGAAACAATCTAAATCTACCACTCTGATTATCACTTTACCTGATTCACCTAAAGAAGACTCTTATTTGGAAAATACTTCTGAAATTAACATCGTAGATTCATCTACCCCTGAAACCAAGCCAGCCGGAGGTAAAAATAAAGGGAAGCGTAAAAACAAACATAAAAAATCTTCAAAAGAGAAAACATGTAAAATTGAACCATCTGACGAGAAGAGGAAACCTCTTTATCTTTATCTGATTTGTGACGAATATCATTTCACAAAATAATTCCCCCATCGGTCTGAGGTAACTAAGTTCATCAAAGGTTCAACCACACTCGTTGTTCTTAAGGATCCATTTCCTTCACAAGAGAGTAAAATGATTTCTCATAATGGATCCTCTTCCAACTCATCGGCGAATATCATGATGATGTCCTCTCAAATTATGGTTGCAACATGATCTCAAGATTATGGCTCTAAGAGTTTTGTAACTGGAAACGAAATTCGGTCATCTAGTCAACCTCCTACGTCAACTCCTACTTCTGAACCATTATCAATCGAGAAACCTAGTTTTGACATGGTAATTAAACTGCCTCCTAATGGTGTTCTTCAAAAGTCAACTTTCAATCCACATGCGAGAGCTACTCAAAATTACAACATTGTTAAAGATCTGGCTATGTCACCTTTAGCACTGTCATCCCTCGAAGTGTACAGACTTGTCTAACAAAACTGAAATTACTATTGACCGCTATTGTAGCTATTGAGCCCCAGGAATCTAATCTCATTATCTTTGATATAGACAATTTTGGACCTAAACTCCCACACCAAATGGATTTTCAAATACCAGTCTTTGTCAAAAACAACTGAGTTTTTTGCACGGTAATTGATGAGGGAGAATCTACGTGTATAATGTCATTGATTTGTTGTAAAGCCCTCGGTTCCCCAACAATCAATCAATCACCCATAATTTTAAAAGCCTTCAAGGGAAAAGGTTTTCACCCCTTTGGAATTCTTTAGGATTTGCCTAAAGAGATAGAAGGAAAAATTGTTACTGTTGAAGTGGAGGTTGTTGATGCCCCTCTTGATTGCAACCTTTTGTTAGGATGAAGTTGGTATTATGTTATGAAAGTTGTAGTTTCATCCGTTTTTCACTTGATAATGTTCCCCCATAAAGGGAATATCGTCAAAGTTGATCATTTGTCTTCATATACCTCAAATCCTGCCTCTACGGGTAGTATCCCTTATGTTGGAAAGACGAGTACTCATTATGAATATATTGCAATAAGGTTGCTTAAGGATTAATCTCTCATGGGAACTTTTTCCATGCCTCCTCCAAATATTCCTCATAATATTTCCAATATCAACATGATTACATCAAGCAAAATGCCATTGGAAGACCCCTTGATTATGCCTTTAGAATCTGAATTAGACCTATATGGCAGTGAGATGCCCTTAAGTCCGTATGAATTGGCTTATGTGGCAATTCAATCGCTTTCCGACCCCCCATAAACTCAAACTGATCAGGTGAATGTGATTGGTGACGAGTCTTCTCATTTATTAGGTTTAACAACGACTCCTTTTTCTGATCCTTTCAACCAAGTATTTTTTACTGACGAAGTATTAGGGAAGTTTTGGGGTTGCCATCATTCATATTTCTACCTAACCTCGATAAACTTGAGAATGAATTTTCAACTATATTTTTGATTGAATATGCCAGTGAATCTCAAAATCCTATGTCGATCCTTCATTCGGATTCAAAAACAAATTTAGGAAAAAATTATGCGACGATTCCCATTGACATTTCGGTCATACCAGGAATAAATGAGAAGATTCATATAGGTGCTTCATGCTCAATTAATGAAATCAACATATACAAAGCCCTATTCCAAGAATTTTGTGACATTTTTTCCTGGTCTTATGAAGAAATTCCAGGAATTGATCATAGTATTGTAGTTCACGAAAGCAAGACATACCCGGATGCTAAACCCATTCGACAAAGATTACGCCCAATCCATCCATGAAAAGAAATTGTTATTAAGGTTGAGGTTGAAAAATCACTTCGAGCAGGTTTTATTTATCTTATTCCCTTAATTGATTGGGTATCCAATATTGTTCCATTGAACAAAAAACAGGTAACTATCAGAGTAAGTGTAGATTATAGGGATTTCGATGAGGCTTGTTCCAAAGACAATTATCCTACACCTTACATCGACCATATTGTTGACAATTATGCCGACAATGAAATATTTTCATTTATGGATGGATTTTCCGAATATAAACAAATAAACGTACTCTCTGCAGGTCATCCCAAAATTGTGTTTATTTGTCCATGGGGAACTTTCACATGTCACAAACTACCTTTTGGTTTGAAGAACGCCAGCGCTACTTTTCAGAGGGTCGTGTCTTATGCATTTCACGATATTAAGCATATTGTGCAGCCCTACTTCGATGACTTACCGACCCATTCCGTGCGACAACAAGATCATCCTACACATTTACAAGCTATTTTTCTCCGATGTAGGCATTACAATATCTGTTTGAATCCACACAAATTTGTTTTTTGTGTACAATCAGGAAGATTGTTGAGATTTATCGTTTCTAAGGAAGGTATTTGTGTCAATCCTCTCAAGGTCGAGGCAATCATCAATTTACCTCCTCCTTCTACTCTTTGCCAACTCCAAAGTTTGCAAGGGCAAGCAAACTTTTTACGTCGATCTATCTCGAACTATGTAGAGCTGACTAAAGGTTTTACTCGGTTCTTGAAACAAGACATTCCACTCTTTTGGGATGAGATTGCTGACAAAGCTTTCAATGCACTTAAACACGCGTTGAACCATGCACCGTTGTTGCATCCAAATTATTATCACCGAGACTACTTTTTATATTTAGTTGCATCCCATTCCACCATATGGATGGCATTAGTTCAAGAAGATGAATCCACGACTGAACATGTGATTTATTATTTGATTCAGAACCTTAAACTTACCAAGATTAAATACACGCATGTGGAGAAATTGGCCTTGGAAGTTGTGCAAGTTGTCTAAAGTTTTTGTCACTACATATTGGTACGAAAACAACCATGATATATGATTGCAACCCTATGATGTATATTTTGACTAGACAACTGCTAGGGGGGAAATAATCTAAGTGGATATTTATCCTATAGGAGTTTGATTTGGAATTTGAAAAATCTAAATCAAAGAAATCATTGGTGTTTGCTGAGCTATTGTGTGACTTTCCCTATACTGAAACTGAAACTGTCACAGAAGATCATCTTCCCAATGAATCTTTGTTTTAGATCAGTACTATAGATCCATGTTGTGGAGATATCATCATGTATCTTCAAACCCAAAATTTCCAGCCTGAACTATTACAATCTGATCGTTGTGGAATTCGATACCAATCCCAACAATATAACATTGTTGGCGATACTCTTTATCGTCGTGGTGTCGATTCTGTTTTTTGACGTTGTTTAACCCATGAAGAATCCGAGAAGGTCTTAAATGACTGTCATTCTAGAGTATGTGGTGGTCATATGTTTGGGTTTTCCACTGCCCAAAATATACTACACGCTAGCTATTTATGGTCGTCACTCTTTAAAGATTGTATCATTACGGTTGGAAAATGTCACAATTGTCAAAATTTTTATCGAAATATGTGCGCCCCTCCCGCTCCTCTTCACCCAATCATAGTTGTCAATCCATTTGCAAAATGGGGCATCAATTTTGTTACATGTAACCCTCACTCGGCTGGGGGCCATGGGTATATTATTCTCGATGTAGATTATCTTACCAAATGGGTCGAGGTGATGCCTACATTCAAGAGCGACGACGAAACTGTAGCTATTTTCATATTCAGCCATGTAATTAGTAGGTTCATTATACCCCAAGCTATCGTTACGGACCACGGTAGCCACTTTCAAAACATTATGATGAATGAAATTTCCGCTCAGCTCAGCTTACACCATGATAATTCTACACCTTATTACCCATAGGAAAATGGTCAAGTCGAAGTTGTAAACAAAGTGTTAACCAATATGTTCAAGCGGATTGTCAACATTAATAAAACTAATTGGCATACCATGCTTTTTTCAACCTTGTGCGCATATTGTTCCCCTACGAAAACATCTACTAGTTTACTCCTTTCCAACTCGTTTACGGTTTGGAAGTTTTTTTACCAATTGAATGTGAAATTTCATCATTAAAACTAGCCATTGAGTTATTACCAGCTACCTTTGAAGAGGAAGATATTTTTTATACTTAGAACAGTTAGATGAAACTCGTCGCACAGCTGCATTAGCTCTTGGGGCTCATAAAAAAACGTGTTAAGGCATAATATGATCAAAGCGTTAATCCTCGTGTCTATTCAAAATGCAATCTAGTCTTAGTTTACGATCAAGCACATGATAAGCTAGGCAATGGTAAGTTTTAACCTATGTGGCATGGCCCTTAAATTGTTAAATGTGTACTTGCAAAAGATGCCTATCAATTATTTGATTATGACAGTGTCTCTTTAGGTCAGCTCATAAATGGTCTTTATCTAAAGAGATATTATGCGTGATTTACCCTGTAGAGTTCTTCCTTGTACATTACTTATATTTTTTATGAGTGTGTGCCATAGATTATATATTTTTTCTTTACAAATTTCCACTACTTTTCCTGCTTATCTTGATTACTCTTGATATTGTAGATGTCGTCGTTCCCTCAAACTTACATTGGATTTGCTGAAGACGCTTGTCATATTACTCAGAATTTATCTTCCGCAACTTGGGTCATCTATTCACCCACTGATTAGTTAGTTTCTATTAATGGTATTTGCCTTCGTCAAACAACAAGCAACATAGCATAATGTAATGCAGTTATTGAGCTATTATTTGATGCAATTGCATTTGGAATTCAACGTTTGATTGTTAGGTTAGATTCGCAACTCATTGTATTACATTTGAACGGTTTCTATGTAGTTAGAAGTCCATCCATGTTAAGAATGTTTTTAAGGGTTTGTCTATTTGAAAAACAATTTTATTACATTGAATATCAACACATTTCAAGAAATTCAAAGACTTTAGCTGATGCATCGGCTTATCGACTGTTAAATAGACATTTGCGACTTTGAAAGTAAATCAAAACAATGTTTCATCCATATTAAACAAGGTACTAAGATAATGAAAATTAGTGATCATCATTAGGTTAAATAATAATCCGTCAAGTGTGTCAAAAAATATATATCATCGGAGGGCATAGGCTTCAAAAGCCTTATGATCAAAATATTTTGATACAAAAAAAAAATGTAGCCTAGAACGACTATCATCTATCCATGATGATCATCATGGTAGCAGACTATTTGTGTGCCACTTGGCGCAGGTACCGCCTTAGTAGACCTGGAACTCCAACC
Organism: Pinus albicaulis; assembly: GCA_034641835.2. Lineage (NCBI taxonomy): Eukaryota > Viridiplantae > Streptophyta > Pinopsida > Pinales > Pinaceae > Pinus > Pinus albicaulis. The sequence goes on from CM076584.1 coordinate 917,194,827, forward strand.
ACGTGCCTCTAGTACCAGAGAGGCAAATCATTTATCCGAGTCTATGGGATATCTATAGTGAGACTCTCCAAGCTATGTTCCAACTCGGTGAAGGCCTCATCTGCATCATTCTGTGGTGGCATTGCTGCTATGGGATGGTCTCCCGGTCAATCAAACTATCGTAGTCCTTCTGGTCGAACTGGACCTACATCTGCATTAACATTTTGAAAATTAGCATTAGATGATAAAATATAAATAAAAATCTATAAAACACAAAACTTCAAAATAAGAATTTTTTACCTATGTCATCATACTTCACCCTAGCTGGGAGTGCCAAATCTAGGTCGCCCCTGTAGTCCATCTCTACATATGGGAAGCCCTCTATCATCAATATTTGGCTTCCCAACCACACGAAAAATTGAGGTGTATATCTTACTATTGGATGACCATGGCGTACCATCAATGAACCCCATCACAACATACGAGGATCTCTAGGTCCTTTACGGTCCACCAGATGTTTTTGTGGAATGAGGAGTGGAATACTCTCAATAGAAAATGGTATCAAGATGGCACCATAGCTGAAGATCTTCATCTTGCCCTCCTTAGCTCGTGTTAGTTGTCCTTTCATATTGAAAACCACTCCCTCACACTAGTTAAATATTGTTCCCTCAAAACACTCAACCGCGGTTTGCATGTGAGCCTTGGTAGCCACGTGGGGAGCCGTACTACCGCACAGTTTCGTAACTGTAAAAGAAATGATTTTTAAACAAATTCGTTGGGTAGTTTTTATGTTTATTCTTCCATCTTTTAGTTGTGAAGTTGGAGCATAATATCGTGCTAAATAGGACATGATAGATCGCCCACCTAGTCGCGCACCAAAAAAGGAAATATAACGTCCCCTACGAGACAATACAGTTAGAAAGTAGATATCATCTAAGTCAATTATAAGCTGGTGATTGCCAATAACAAAACATTGTTCCTGGATATCCCAGGCCCTCACCCGCTAGGTCATCAACTCTACTTGGGCTTTCATCCCTGGTATAGACCAAAATTTATAAAGTCCACAATTTTTTAGAGCTCATAATGTTGCTAGGCTACCAATTGCTTCTGCATCATGTGTTTCATGTTCACGTTCTCGCCACTCAAGCATGCTCGGTTCAAATGACCTGCAAATGACAAATTAGGAACATTAGAACCTTGTGGGAGAAAGTTTGGAGATTTGTAGTGGTGAGATTATCGTATTTTGAAAACCTCACAACACCTACGTAGTTTTTCCTTGCACACCATGTGTTTTTTCGCATTTTATGTACTGAAAATCGTGCAGTGACGAAAATTTTATGTTTATAAAATTATCGATATGCGTGAACCCGATGAGGAAACCCCGCGCACCCCCACGGGCGATTTTCAAAAACAAAATCCTTCCTTAAAATTCATCCTAAAGCTTAAAAAGGAAATATAAATGGTTGAGATGAAATATAATGAAGATATTTGTTACCTGGAAGAGACGGTTTGTTGAATGGTTCACTGGTGTTATCACTCCCCTCGTTTCCCAAGGCTAAGAATGGAACTGAAGGAGGTAACCTCAAACCAACCTTTAGGTCTGGTAGCTAGCCCTACCAAAACTAGAGACGGCTATATTAATGTCACTTTTACAGCCAATGAGATGACTGGATATGTAATGATATTAGGTTAGTTATAAAGCTCATTAAATTAGGGTTTTGTTTGTTTTGAGTTTTTGCTGGATAAGAATGACAGTCAAGGAACTAGATATAGGTTTTAGGTCTGATTTCAAAAGTTAACTTGCAGAGATGAAGATGAGGCTAGGTAGGTAAACTTAGGAACATACTTAATTTTTCATTATGTATAGGGTTTGAAAAGAAAGAGATTCAAAATGAGCATGTTAAATGAATTCATTCATCAAAAGAGTAAAAACACATTCATGAAAATCCTATAAAACAGAGCATGGAAAGTAAGATTTCAGTTCATAGACTCATAATTTTAACATACATAAGCATACATGTGATGGAAAGATAGCATAACATTCAACTTGATGATGTTACAGAGAGAAAAAAATGCTCAAAAGCATACCATTGGAGTCCCAAGATTATAGCTGCAACATTTCTTTGATTTCACTGAAAAAAAATTGTACAATAGCTCCACACTGCAAATAAAACTATCCAACCTCTAAAAAGACTTGAGTTGGACTACATATAGAAAATAGAAGTCATTAAACCTCATTGGGTCTAAATATGATTCAAAAACATCATTAGTGAACTCTATGAGTCATTACGTAGAATCTAGGGAAGTTAGAAACAATCCCCTCAAATTTAGCTAATAACTAGGAGTGTATGTCTACTTGATTAAGTACATTATTCCTCCACAAAGAGAGGAAAAAACAAACTCTCCTATAAAAAATACACCTTAGCTCCAAAGTGGCGTGATGCTTCTGCTTGGAATAAACTAGGGTGATGACCTTTGCCTTTGCTTTGTACCTTTTCTGTCATCTTGACCAAACTCTTGAATAAATAGTTAGGAAAATTTAGTGGCTTAGTAGCAGTGAAGTGCATCAATAACCTGACATGGTACTGGTACAATCTTGAGAATATCCCTTCACATTTAAAATATTTCATAACTAGCTTCATCAAAGGGGCATATTTATCAAGTAAATGCCTCAAAGGTAAGATGTGCTCGGGAGCATCTTTGCAATGAGTTTTTAAGAACATTATGTAGTTCTCAAGTTCCAAGTCCATCCCTTTGAACCAAATTTCTCCATGGCTCAAGATACTTGTTGTTGAAGCAATAACATTTGTTGATATGGTGAATTCAACGCCTGCTATGACAACCTTGTCTCTCCTGAAGCTAGTGGTAAAAAGGCTTGTCAATTGAGCATGACAACCTACCTTTGTCATTCTCTCACAAAACCTCAAACAACCATTGTTTTCAAAACATCTTTTGGCATAAGGACAAGCATTGAGCTCCTGTAAGTTGGATGGCTCAAACCTGGAATGGTGGCCTCCCTTATGGATCTTATTTTCACCCTCCATGGTGTTTGTCAACAAGATAAAACCTTAGCTAGATGCAGTGGGTAGGGAAGGTGGAGAATTAGGAAAACAGGGGATTGTGGTAGGGTGATTTTAGGGACATAAATGAGGTGGAAGGAAGCTAGGGAAAAATCCCTAAAATATTGGGGAGGTAGGGTGATGATTTGGTTATAATATGCAAGCAAAATTTTTGGAAATGGGCATGAGGGAGGCGCCCAAAAGGTCAAAACACAGGGTTTTCCTAGTTTCCCTACAAAAATGTAGTGATAACTAGGGTTACAATGAAAATGGTGGTAAGGAGGTATGTGAGTGATATGGAGTGTTAGGGTATGGTCTATGGAAGATGTATGAAAGTTGTATATGGTTATATTATGCTTTTATCAGCTAAAACAAAACAAAGATAGAAAACACCAAATATGCATTAGAGAAAACCTAAGGAGGGAATCCACCCTTTTGCTAATGAATTTAACTTGAGAGAGGTATAAGGAAGTATCCACCTACTATTTAGGAGGTGGTGCAGGCTGATTTGAACCTTGGATGGCTGATTTGGAGCTTAAAACCAAAACCATAGCACTTGCGAGAAACGTAGCGCAACACCTCTAGAAGCGTCGCACAATAAGTTTTGGCACAATTTGCTTGTTTTTTATTGAACCCTTGGTAGTTGTGGAGTGTGATGATGATAATACAGGAACCCTATCGAACATCAAAGGATAAAATGAGTTGAAGAAGCATCTTTTCCTTTTATAACATCACAAATTGCTCTTTTGTCTTCTAGTGAAATCACAAACTACTTTGAAGATTTTTTTTTTTTGAAAAACTTTAATCAAATAACATACTTTATGAGTAAAGGCAATTTTCCTTTACTTATTTTCCTATCATTGCTAACTCCCTATGTAAATGACTTGTATGGTGAAAATGAGATCTTTTTTGCCTTCTTTCATGACATGATTGAACCTTATGGTGGCGAAACAAAATAGACCTAGACCCTGACCTAGATGAAGGTGTGGTGAATGATCTAAGACCCTAGATGATAATGGATGACATGACCTCTGAAATGATGATATCCATGAATGGATTGAAGGGAGTAGCATTAAGACCTAGATAACATTCAGTGAACAAAATTTTATTTGAAAATTGACTTGAAAACATGAAATTTTGACCTATGACCACTACCATGTAAACTTGAAGGAGTATTTTTTATCACTGAACATTAGGACACTAACAACTGGTTTGCCTGATATCAGCTCCAGAAGTTCTGTGGTAAAAACCCTTTTTTACTACTCTCAAAATGAAATGGTGAAAATGACTTATCTTTTTCAACTTTTATAAGCTTTTATGAATAAAATATTATTATTTTATTCCTTTGACCTTTTAGAAATTCATTTTTTCAATAATTTTACCATAATGAAGAAAAATTATCGTAATATATTGAGTTTTATATGTAGAGAACAAGTTGCATTTAAAGGATGAATCATTTTGACACAGAGTAAACTTTTATCACTTTTTTCGAACTCTTGAAAAACATGAAAAAGTGAAACCTTGGAGTCGTTTTTTAAGCCTTTTTCGAACTCCCTAAAAATTAAAAGATCGTTGAGTACTTGAATATTCAAACTCGTTAAAGTAAATGAACAATCGTCTATTCAATATAATTTCACCCATTTTCTGGACTAAACTAGACTATTTACGAAAAAGGTATACATTGACTAAGCATGGTCAATAGAGTTCTCTCATGCATTATTTTATCCTTTTTCGGGCTTGGGAGACTAAATCTATGAAAAAGAACACTATGGAGTTTACTGATGTTTTTCTCCTGACTCCCTAAAACTGAAAAACACCGAGTTTTAATTTCTCTGAGCTCATTAATAATCTATGTTGAAAGAACTGATTGATTTTTCTTTTTGTGTATTTTCAAACTCTTTAAAAATTAAACTAACATCGAGTTAATCCTATGTTGGACTCGTCAAAATGAAACAGTTCAGGACCCATCGTTTACAAGGGGATTGAACCACTCCTCCCTAGGGTTCATTAAAAATACTTCGGAAAGCTTCTACAACAAGCAAATGTTATCCTCCTCAAGCTTGACAAAAATAAAGAGGTACTTGCCAGTAATGGTGGGGGGGGTGAATTTGGGAAAAATAATCCATATTTTGTACTTGTTTTAAAAGCAATATATCACTATTGAACATGATGCTTTTTCACATTTGTGTCTAGGTTGGGTAATCCATTTGTCTCAGTTAATCTAACCTCATTGAAAATATTTAGTCGGTTTTGGGTATTATCTTTAATTCAAATGTTGTCGAGTCAATTATTGTGTCATTATGTGTTCAAGAGAAAGTTCAACCTCAATTCATATTCCATTGCAAATATTTGTCTCCATTCACATTGACCATCCACGAGTCAATCCTCGAAAAAACATTTCTTCAACTTGACATAATAAGTTTCATGTCGTAGGCCCTCCTGCGACAGGTCGTCTCCTATCAACTTCTGCTCATTATCTTGGAAGTTGATCTAGAACCTTATCAGTATCTTGAAATCTGCATTCTCTAATGGTAGATTTTCCGCCTTCGACAACATGTTTTCATCGTTGGACTTCGATCGAGTGACTCTATGAGTGTTCGACTCCAGGTCATCTATTAACACTTCATATATTGTACTGGAGTACCTTGAGAGACATTATCCTTATTGGTGGTTTCTCTCGCACTTGTTAACAATTTTCATTATTGACCAGTAATCAAGTGGTTTCTACCATGTTCGACTTCGACACATTCAATCGCATGGTTAGGTTCATACTATATCGAGAGATGAAGATCAAGACCCTGATCTAGTTTCATCCATCCAGGTTGTGAGGAGTTATGTATTCATGTTTGAGTAGACCAATTCATAATAGATGGTTGTGTCCATCGAATGTTGGTTGCGGGTCTCCAACCGGTGTCTCTGATCCAATCCTTGATGTGATAAATCACTTTAATCTTCTAATGAATTTCTAGACTTCGCACTTTAGGGGGCAATCTATTACACATCATTTTTTCATCATGACACTTGACAGTCAAAATGGATCTATCACCATCCATATTCCCTTCTAAGTCAAACCTTCATATTCCATGACCAAATCACACATTTTGGATAAAATGGATCTTCACACTCTTAAATACGACTTGCGCACTTTTTACATTCAATATCTGCGCATGCGCATGCGTTGTAGACATTAACTTATTTGCAGAGTGCGAATGGTACATCAAAAGGAATCCTAGTCTTTGCAATAGAAATAGAAATGTTGGAAATGGAAACCATAGCTTAATATGTATGAAACAAAATTAAATCATTCTTCAATCACTGCATTCAAGAGATATTTTTTTAAAAAATTTCATAAGGTGCTTCATAAAGTAATCATCATTGTGTTATTCAATTCATGCATCTGTCCATTAACACAAACTATAGAGGTGAATTGCAATGGGTAAGAGGCAAGGCTTAAGAGGTCTTTTGGTCTTACTCAAGCATGGATTTAGAGCCTAGGGGTAATGATTAAATCCTAAGAGATAAAAACCAATATTTTGGAGCAAATCTGGTTAAGTTTACATGTGCTACCAGAGTGCTACAAGAGGTGCCACAAGAGGCCCTGTTTTGATACATAAGGAGATAACTTGTCGAATTCCCATGTAAATCAAATAAAAATGGGATGGGAATTTTTTTATTTATTAAGTAGGATGTCTTAGAACTCCATTCCAAGTGGAATCACTCCAAAATACCCCTATTAACATGTGCTAAAAAATAGCATAAAATTACTAGTCTAAAAATTGGAAATTCAAGAACTAGTTAGCTAGTTAACCTACCAAATGGCTAACCTAATCAAGTGAAAATGCTATGGGGTGAATTTTGTTATTAAATTGAATGATTTTATGACACAATACAAGTGGAATAAACTCAATTTAAGCTCATTAAAACATTCTAAAAAATAGCAGAAAGTTACTACTATTTTGCTACACGGGACTTCCAGAAATTCTAGATTCGTGAAATAGTAAACCAATCAAAATAGCTCAATGATGAATATAAATTTTCAAAGTTGTTCTAAGGATGCATCATGATTTTAACTCTATAATGACCTACAAAACAACTCACTTCAATCATTTAACTAATGTAACCTACACCAAAAGGAGCATGAACCGTAAATGTAAAAATAAGAGATGCAAGTGAAAAAGGCATTCAAAGGAAACAAAGAAATTGTCCTATGAAGGAAACCAAGATTTAGAGGCTAAAAAAGGCACCAAGCTTCATTATTTGAATCAATCCAAGTACATACCTGCTATAAATGAAAGTGAAGCTGCTAAATAACAATTTTTCTCCACAATAAGACTAATAAATACTTGCCCCTAGAGGCCAATTCGAATTGGTACTTATGAAAAATGACGAAGAAGCATTCTCCTTGAAAGGAGGAATATTTCCCCGCCAAAATCCCTCAAATAGTGGATCTGGTTCCCAACACTAGGAATCTGCATTAAATGACATGGAACACATTCCCAAATTTTCTCAATCACTAGAGCTCCAAAATTTGTGCAATAATTTCATAATAGTTTGTTTGTTTATTATCCAATATTGATCCTCCTATAGTAGGGAGAAAGTACCTATATTATCTCATCTTTCAAATCTTCATAATATGCCCAATATTCTCACAATATTCTACAAAAATAAATAATATTAGGCACAAATATGCAATTTTCTCAAAACCTTCCTAATGAACATATTAAAGCTAAAAATATGTAATATAATGCAAAAAGAGAGGTTTAATGTGTTGAAGGATGGTCATATGGCCCTTAATTTATGTCTAATTTGGAGGCCCATCAACAGGTTGCAACCAATACTTGGACTAAGTCCTTTGAAAAACCAGTGAGTTCAAGCCTTACGTATATCTATCTGCATATGCTTCAAGCGAGGGATGAGTTACGATAATATAAAGGCTTGGGAAATAAGTTGTAATCGATCCATGTGCCATAGAACCATCATGACTGAGATCTAAGGGTGGAGGAAAGCCTAGGTATTCACATATTACATAGGTCGCACGACTGAAATATTAGGACCCAAAGCAGTCAGGAGGATCAAGCTTGACAAATCAAGTGATCAGGTGCGACGAATGGAGGTGGAATAGGATAAATTTGAACCGTCGAGATTTGAACGCATTGCCGCCATTAAATCATCCCCAAAAATTTATTCTCAAAGTTTTTTTAGGGGAACCATAAGGGGGAAATCCTGGGATTTTATTCCCTGGGAGATGTGGCGTGGTAGGGTTGATTGAAATCCCAGAACAAACGTCAAATGATCAAACCTAAATCAACCATAACATGAACATGCACATTCTAAGGGTTTGAAGCTTGTGTTAGGGACTTAGTTTGATGAGGCGTATGACATGGTAGAGAGGTGACATGGTGCCCTTGTGGCGTACCACATGACACCTTGTTTTAGCCTTTTCATGGATTTAGAGGGTGCTTAAATCATGTGACACGTGGCACTCTTGAAGGAGGCCACATGAGCGGTATGACATTATCCAATGACACATTAATGTTTGTTTGTGATGACATCACCCCAAATCCCGGAGCTTTCGAGTGGAGGAATTGTGGAAAAATCATGGGATTTTATCTATAGGAGGACATGGAAAGGTGGGCCATTAGACGCATCATATTGGCACAAGGAAGCCTCCTAGGTTGCCCTTGTCACCCTGGAAGTAAAAATGGGCCAGTTCATCTTGATAGTGTGAATTGCATCGCAAACAAAGTGACTGGGTTGTTGTGGAAGGCTAGGTCGAGGGAAGATACTGGGACATATTGATAGTGGGTTCCATGAGAATCCACGTAATGGCAGAAGGTTTACCTTAGAAGAACTACCGAGGGACTACAAGAGAAATTCGCGAGATGTAATCTTCGGTATGAGGTGGCATGGAAAGGGACCCGCATCGTGTATTACGCACATAATATATGTGTATTACATAATGGGACTTGCAAAAGGGTTGCAACCTAGTATGAGCAGGTCAATAGCTGCAATGTGGGTGGCAATGTGGCAGATAGATTAGATAGCCACGTGGTAGGATAGATGATGTGGCATTATCTGATAGTCAATCTTTAATTGGCCATATATTTTGATACAAAAGTCAGAATGAGATAAATTTTATATCATTAGAAAGGTCTCAACAAAACAAACACAATGACATCATCCATTTTAAGTTTTTAGAAAGTTGAAAAAAGGTTGAAAAATTAAGACCCCATTTCTGTCGCATGACAATGGAAGTCAGGTCATCATAGAAACTTCCTCCTTCTACTCTTAGTTGAGGTTAGTGTCTAACGTCATTTAGTCACCATGACACTTGACAGTCAAAATGGATCTATCACCATCCATACTCATACTCCCTTGCAAGCAAAACATTCGTATTCCTTGACCAAATCATGAATTTTGGGGAAAATGACTCTTTAAACTCTTAAGGATGACTTGCACACTTTTTATAGTCAATATAGGCACATGCGTTGTTACTGCTAAGAGTCCCTGCGTAATTTTGTGCTTTGTTTGCCATTAAAAACTACGCAACTGGCTCAAAGTAAAGTACAAAATAAAAGTAAGTTCTAGAAGCATAGTTAGGCGCATATATCCCAACTAGAAGCCTCAGAGTCATATCAGTTCGAGCCAAACCCCTCAAAAAATGGAGCTAATTCCCTTAGATCATGGAATTCTAATACCCTCATTTGTGGATTTCACCCATCTTTAGTGGATTTGAAACCTCCTCAGTTTTTCCTATGAATTGAGCTGAGACTTTACGGTTAGGGGAGTTCACTTGTAGTAGTCTTATGTTGGTAATTTTGGATTTGAGAATTTTTTAACCAAGGAGGAAGGTTGGAGGCATTCTTAGAAACCTATACGACATCAAGGCTTAGTTGTATTATTTCTCTTTTATCCCTGATAATACATCTAGATACTTTTTTTCACTTTATTGTTTTCTTGGAATTGTGAATGGTTTATGCTCATATATACATTAAAACAATTGCATTTCCTAAACTCCTTGATCATTAGGTTAAGTTGGTTTTTAGATTATTATTATGCTGCAGATGCCTTTGATCCTTTGTATGTTTGTGTTTGCAGGTTTCTTCTAAGCATTGAGGAGCTTCATCGAGATAGAGTGTGGGGTCTTCATCAGGCATTTCGTTGAAAAGGTAAGAGCATCATCCTCTTCCTCTAGTTTTAATAATCTGAACACTGCTAGCTTAGGGAAAGAGATATTCTCGTGTTTGTTTATTTCTAGTTCTCCGTTAGGATTCTAGGGACTTAGTTCTTATCCGCGAGAGAGATTTATCCAGGTAACAATTAGGGTTAGTAGGGGGTATGTTACATTCACTTTGATAAGTGGAATTGACTTTGAAATTAAACATATAAAAGGAAAAGAGAATAAGGTGGAAAATGCACTCAAGAAAAGTTTGCAAGAGGTTCATATAACATCCCTGAGCACATGCTCATCTAACATCCAGGGAATAATTAAAGAAGGGTTGATTGATGATGAACATTACTAATATGTGAAGAAGTGTTGGCAGGAGCAAACAAGTGGATTTGTAAGCAAAAGTTGTTAACTCAATGATGATGGTATGCTCATTTTTAAGAACATAAAATATGTGCCTAATGCAAATGATCTAAGTAAGATTGTCATGGATGGATTCCATAAAATACCTTACTTAGGTCACCCTAGATATCTGAATATGATGAAAACCATGAAGAAGGAATATTTTTGGCCAAGGATGGAGAAATATATTGCAGAATACCTTGCAATGTGTTCTAAATTTCAACAAGTGAAGGTAGAGTGCAAACATCTAACTGTACTACTACAACCAATCCCAATTTCGGAATGGAAATGGGAAGTAATATCCATGGATTTCATTACAAGTTTGCCCAAAACAACTAGACAACATTATGCCATTATGGTGGCAGTGGATAAGCTGAGCAATATAGCTCACTTTATAGCTATTAATTCTACTCGTAAAGCAATTGATATAGTTCAGATAGTCATGAAAGAGATATTTAGCCTGCATGGAGTACCTGAAAATATAACATCAAACATAGATGCCAAGTTCACTTAAAAATTTTGAAAATCATTTTTTGTTGGTTTTAGAACCCATATAGCCTTTAACACTACTTATCATCCTTAGACAGATGCTGAAATATAGACAGTGAATATAATATTGGAATACATGATGATGATGTATGTGATACATCAACCAGGAAAGTATGAAGAGTATATTCCAATGGTATAATTTGTATACAACAATGGCTATCGATATTTATTTGTAAATGAGTCCATTTGAGGCATTTTATGGCAAGAAATGCAACACCCCTATTAGCTAGGATGACTCTAGTAAATAGAGTAATTATTGGGCCATATTTTCTATAGGAAATGGAGTAGGAGACGATTAAGATTGGGAAAAAATTAAAGGCAACCCAAGATAGGCATAAATTACACAGGAATGCAAGGGTTTGACTTCTTCTTGAGGGAGTGCATGAGGAGCATTGGAAAGGCCTATGAGCCGAGGGAATGAGATTCCCTGAAAAGATAAATTATGACTAGGAGGATTTCGAGAAAATATTGAGGAGAAGGGAATGAGTGCTTTCCAATATTTGGATGAGAAACCACTCTAGGTGCTTTCTAAAGGGCTAATAAAACACCTGCAAAAGGGAGCTTGCTAAGAGAGAGCTAATAAACTTCCCAAGGTACTTACTGTTGGGCTGATAAAACACTCTTAGAGTGCTTGCTACAACTGATAAACCACCTAATATTGTAAATTATGTTGTGATTTCCTAGCTGATAAACCACTTGATTATATAAGTAGTCCTTATCCTCTAGAGTTGAGTATGGCTTCGAGCTGAAACTACTAAAGAAAATTCCCCTTAGATCGTGGATCTGGCTCGAGGGTGACTACTGCAAGTGATTATGGCTGTAGTGAGTCTAAGTTTGGGTGGAAAATTGAAGTCCCACCTTCAATTTGGCCACTTGACTTATGGTAAATAAATGAATTTAGTTGAGAGTTGTGAAGTTAAAGATTTCCCTTGTGAAATTTAATGTATAGCTTTGAGAAGCATTGCATGGTTGTAAGATGGTAGTGCATGAAATTGTTGGCTGAAATGTTTGAATGCCCTATGGTTTTTATGAATTTTTGTCATGCATCTGTACGCTAAATGCTTGGAAGTTTTATTATGTTGCATGTGGATACCATGTATGTGTTTAATGTATCTATTATAGTGTTGTGGAATTACTAAGGGATGTTAATATCTTGAGTAGAAATTCTTATGAATGGTTCAATTCCTGTGTTGTTTTCCTAGCTTGAAATTATCTAATTATCTGAGCATAAGAAATGGACAAAAGCCCTGTTGTTGTATAATATGTCTTAATGAAATTTTTATAATTGATCCTCATATGACTAGAGAAAGCTCAGGAGAGAGGGCACTTATACATACTATATGTACATATAATACATATGCATGTAAAGGCCGAGCTCGGTCAGGGCTTTAATAGCCCATAAAGGATAACCGTGTTGAATTTAAGTTGCAAGTTATGTGTTTATATAAATGTGTATATGCATATGTAAATAGTAGTGCCCAAAACCAAAGTTCAAGAGGGATAACCTCTTTCATTTAACTAAAACTTTAGAGGGATAGTGTTATCTCAGTATATAAATAAATATGGTTTGGGTTGACTAAGACCTTATAAAAGCTCAGGAGAGATAGCTCCGGGTATATGTATATATACCCAAATATTTGTACAGGCCGAGTCAACTTGGTATATTGTAAGCTTAGGCAAGATAGTGGGATGTTATATTTATATTCATTTATGCGCAGGCTAGAAGATCGGGAGCTTTTAGGGCTGGGCTTAAGCCCATAGTCCATATGACAAAGAATTATAACCAAGCACTAAGGGCGGAGGCCCATTTATAAGCCCATAGCCCATATGACAGAGTACTATAACCAAACACCTAAGGCAGCGACCCATTCATTTTATATATATATATATATATATACATATATGTATGTATGTATATGTAATATTAGGAGCTTTTAGGGCTGGGCTTAAGCCCATAGTCCATATGACAAAGCGCTATAACCAAGTGCTAAGGGCGGAGGCCCATTTATAATTCCATAGCCCACATGACAGAGTACTGTAACTAAATGCCTAAAGCGGTGACATACATACATACATACATACATATAATGAATGGGTTACTGCCTTAGGCATTTGGTTACAATACTCTGTCATACAGGCTATGGGCTTATAAGTGGGCCTCCGCCCTTAGCACTTGGTTATAGCGCTTTGTCATATGGACTATGGGCTTAAGCCCAACCCTCAAAGCTCCCAATATTCTAGCCCACGCATAAATGAATATAAATATAACATCCCACTATCTTTCCTAAGCTTACAATATACCATGTTGATATATATATATATATTGAAAAGCTCCACGATACGGAAAATGGGCGATATAGCCAAAAGTCGGTATCAAGGGCTGGGACCCTGGGCATTGGCATAGATCAATGGGTGTGATGGGCCATTAATTGGACAACACATATGAAATGTGGACACCCCCCCTAATGTCAACAGGGAGGAGGGGGGGTCCACACTAAACCTCTGCTAACGGGTTAGGCAGAGTGACATCATGAGGATGGAGGCCATTGAATGAAGACGACAAAATCATGTTTTAGAACCAAGAATGCAAACCCCCCCCCCCCCCCCCCCCCCCCCCCCCCCCACGATGTGGAAGAGAGGGGGGTCTGCATTGCACCTCCATCATTTATTTCTAATGTACACCTTCGCTGGTTCATTGCGTTGGGGCCAGGCGAGTTGTCCAAGAGGTGGATTTTGGGGCGATTTCATGCTCGAACAAAGGAATGAAATCAAGCTAGTTGGGACGAGACTCCCCATTCGGTGTTGGGTTAGTCGGGTCTAGGAGCATGTGAGGCTGATAGCTTGGTAGGGCCTATCAGCCAACTTGGGTTCGACGCTCCAATTAATGTCATGCCTTATGTTTTCGTTGAAATGGGTCAACTAATGATTGTACTCAAGAGCGCCTATTCCATGTAGATCCATCCACGGTGGTAGAGAAACCATGTAAGTGTCATGTAAGATGCCACATGAGTGACTTGTGGGGCCACTACTGATGTAGCAGGTTTGATGGGCCTAACTTTAAATGACCATATATTTTGATATGTAAGTTAGATCGCGGAAAATTTTATATTGTCGGAAAGGTCTTAATGAGACGAAATCAATGGTATTGTTTGTTTCTAGTTTTAAGGTAGTTGAAAATAGGTAATTTTACGACCCCATTGCCATGATAGGACTATGAAGGTCGGGTCATCAAAGCAACTCCCACCTTATGCTCCTAATGTTGTCTATCGGTGGTAAGGGGGTGTGTTACACCACAACTCCACACAATCCACGAGTGGTCTTGAACGACCTTTGTTCCCCAATAGAATGAGAGAAAGCTCACAAACCATAACAAAGAGAGAGAGGGGGAGAGAGAGAGAGACAACTTTCTCACATAAATAATGATAAAAGGTCAACTCCCACCAGGAAAACACCAACCTCATTTTTTTTGTTGTTGTGTGTATTTATATTTTTCCTTTGCATCCCTTCACGCGTTTGAGAGGGTGCTCACTTGGATCTTCTACTTGGTAGGGAAATGGGAAACACCTTATGCTTCCATCGCCTCAATCCAATCACATAATTTTCTTATGGTCAATCAATTATTCACCAATCGCATCTTATACCAAATATGTCAATTCATGGCTTCAATTGGCCTGAATTGAATTTTGGAATTAATTATGTCGACTTCAGTTCTTAATTATGCTAATTTTATGGAATTTTAAGGCACAAAATCTCACCACCAATGAGACCGTTGATCCATGCATCACTTCCTTTAGGCCACACTCAGAATTTTATATTTTAAAAATATTTCAAATGTTCATAGGAATTCGACTTAGCCAACTGTGGATTTAATGCTGACATACACAGTCATAATTAATTTTACAAAAACCAGGAGAGGTGGGGTTGTTACATATGCGGTTTAATTTTTTAGATGTTGGAAAGGACTTATGTATGCTGATAGTTATTTATTCAATTCTCGTTTATTGTCCAAAATGGAGATGGGAGGTCATATCCATGGATTTAATTACAAGTTTTCCCAAAAAAAATAGACAACATGATGCCATGCTGGTGGCAATGGATAAGTGGAGCAAGGTAGCTCCTTTATAAATATTAAGTCTACTCATAAAGCATTTTATATAGCCCATATATCCATGAAAGAGATATTTAGGTTGCATGTAGTACATAAAATATAATATCAAACAAGGATGCCAAGTTCACTTCAAAATTTTGGAAATCATTGTTTGCTGGTTTTGGAACCCACCTAGCCCTTTAGCATTGCTTATCATCCTCAAACATATGGTCAAACAAAGAGAGTGAATATAACATTGGAATAAATGTTGAGGATGTATGTGATGCATCAACCAAGAAGGTGGGAGGACTATCTCCCGCTAGTAGAATTTGTATATAATAATGGCTATAAATGGTCATTGGGAATGAGTCCCTTCAAGGAAGTTTATGGCACGAAATGCAACACCCCTATCAGCTGAGATGACCTGGTAAAAAGAGTAATTTTCAGGCCAAATTTGTTGAAGGAAAAAGATTAGGAGATGATTAAGATCATACAAACATTAAAGGTAGCCCAATATAGGTAGAAAAGTTATGCATACTAGCAGACACAAAGAATTTCAAGTGGGAGAGCATGTTTATCTCCATGTTAAGCCAAATAAAATCTCATTGAAAGTGGGATCATATGCCAAAATTTCACACAAATATTGGAGAACATTTCAAGTCTTGGAGAGAGTTGGGTCAGGAGCTTATAGATTGGCCTTGCCACCCACAATGAAAGCACACAATGTTTTTCATGTTTCTTTGTTTAAGAAATACGTTCAAGATGCTAATCATGTTGTTGACTCGTTTATGATACAGATGGAACCAAAGGGAGAGTTCCAGTTAGAACCACTATGCATCCTAGACCGGAGGAAAATCACGCTCCATAATCGAGTAATATAACATGTCAAGGTGCAATGGAAGCACATTGAACCTAATGAAGTGACCTAGAAAATGGTTGATCAAATAAGGGTTTTGTACCCATATTTTGTTTGTTGAATAAGTGGAGGCAAGAGTTATGTGTGAAGCTCAATTTCATTTTCTCCTTTTTAAAAAGAACACCGAGGACAATGTTCCCTTCAATGAGGTGGGGTTTGCGACAACCCTGGTGGACTTCCCCCATATTTTTATAATGACGCTCTGAATTATAAATAAATATATTCTTATGTAGTGGGCTGAAGAGTGGGACCATATATCCATGATATAAGCAGGAAGAGGAAAAATAAGCCTATGTGGAGCCAAGTGGCACTACTATTTAATTTGTGGCCATTTATCAAGAAAAAATAGAAGAAGCTTCCAAGAGAAGCATGAAGGGTCCAAGAGGAACATGAAGATATACCCATGATAAAAAAAAAAAGGGAATTGCAAAGGAATGCAAGGGTTGGACTTCTTCTTGATGGATGGCACGAGGAGCGATGGAAAGGCCTACGAGCTCAGGGAATGAGATTCCCTGAATAGATAAATTATGACCAGGAGGAGTTCAAGAAAATACTAAGGAGATGGGAATGGTTGCTTTCCAATAATTGGCTGATAAACCACTCCAAGTGCTTGCTGAAGGGCTGATAAACCACTCTTAGAGTGCCTGCCACAAATGATAAACCACCCAATATTGTAAATTCTATTGTGCTTGCCTAACTGATAAACCACTTGAGTAATCCTTGTCCTTTTGAGTTGAGTATGGCTTCCAGTTGAAACTACTGAAGACAATTCCCCTTAGATCATGGATATGTCTTAGGGGTGACTACTGCAAGTGATTATGGTTGTAGTGAGTCTAAGGTTGTGTGGAAAATTGAAGTCCTACCTTCAGTTTGGCCACTTTCCTTATGGTATACGAGTGCATTTAGTTGAGAGTTGTGAAGTTAAAGATTTTACTTATGAAATTTAATGTATAGCTCTGAGAAACGTTGCATGGCTATAAGATGTTGGTGCATGAAATTATTGGCTGAAATGTTTGAATGCCCTACGACTTTTATGAATTTCTATCATGCATCTATAAGCTAAATGCTTGGAAGTTTTAATATGTTGCATGAGGATACCATGTATGTGTTTAATGTATTGATTACAGTGTTGTGGAATTACTGACGGATATTAATATCCTATGTATAAATTCTAAGAAATGGTTCAATTCATGTATTGATTTCATAGCTTGAAATTGCCTAATTATGTGAGCATAAGAAATGGACAAAATTCGTGTTGTTGTATAATCTTTGTCTTAATAAAATTTTTATAACTGGTCCTCATATGACTTGAGAAAGCTCACGATACATGGTGCTTAAACATATTATATATACATATAATACATATGCATGTATAGGTTGGGTTGGGCCGATGATTTAATAGCCCATAAATGATAGCCCTATCGACTTTAAGTTACATGCTATGTGTTTATATGTATATGTAAATTGCAGTGTCCAACACCAAAGCTCAAGAGGGATAACCCCTTTCATTTAACTAAAAGCGTAGAGGGACAACACTCTTAATTATATATATATATATGGATTGGGATGACCGAGACCTTATAAAATCTCATAAGGGATAGCTCTAGGTATAGGTATATATACAAAAATATTTCGTACAGGTTGAGTTGACCATGTATAATACAAGCCTAGGAAGAATAATGTGATGTTATGTATGTTTATACACTATAAATGCAAAAGCTTCATAATCTTGGGAGCCATCAATCTTATATGTGAGTCTTGCATTTCACACGTACAATCCCTTAAAGAGTTAGATATGGCCAAAGTTAGGCTAAGCTCAAGAAGGACAGCGTGATGCTATACTGATATTTATATATGTATGCGCAGGTTGGAAGCATGGGAGCTTCGAGGGCTAGGCTTAAGCCCATAGTCCATGTGTCATAGTGTTATAACCAAGCCTTAAGGGCGAAGGCCCATTTATAAGCCTATAACCCATATGAAAGAGCACTATAACCAAACACTAAGGTGGTGACCCATATATATGCTGTTTGGAATTCAAAAGCTCCATGGAAAAGAGACTATATGGCCAAGATTCTGAACCAGGCGCTGGTACCGTGGGCATTGGAATAGATCAACAACTACGATGTGCCATTGATCAGATGATGCATATGAAATGTGGACCTCCCCCCATGTAAACAGGGAGGAGGGGGGGTCCGCACTCAACCTCCATCGATAAATCAGTCAGGGTGATGTCACGAGGATGGAGGTCATTGGATGAAGACAACGGAACTGTGTTTTGTAACTAGGAATGTGAACACCCCCCCCCCCACACACACACACACACACACATTGCGATGTGGCAAATAAGGGGGGATCTGCATGGCACCTCCACTATTGATTTGCGATGTACACCTCCACTGTTGGATTTAGTGGGTGTCAGTCAAGTTGGCTAGGAGGCAACTTTCGGGGTAAGCTAGTTGAAGCGAGATATACTAGTCAAGGTCAAGGCTCTGATTAATGTCATGCCTTGAGTTTTTGGTGAAGTGGGCCAATCGCCTATTGTACTCAAACACACCTATTCCACATGGATTCATACATGGTGGAAAAATAACCATGTAGGTGCCACGTAATATGGCACTTGAGTGATATGTGGGGCCACTATTGGTGTGGTGGGTTTAATGATCCTATCTTTAAATGACCATATATTTTGATCCATAAGCCAGAACGGGGCAAAATTTATATCGCCGGAAAGGTCTCGATGAGAAAAACACAATGGTATTGTTTGTTTCTATTTTTAAGGTAGCTCAAAATGAGAATTTTTATGATCCCATTTCCATATAGGACTATGTAGGTCAAGGCATCATAATAATTGCCTCCTTATGCTCTTAGTGTGGTTTATGGGTGGTAAGGGGGTATGTTACACCACAACTCCAAACAATCCATAAGTGGTCTTGAATTACCTCTATTCCCCTATAGAATTTAGAAAGAAATCCCACACACCATACTGAGAGAGGGGGGGAGAGAGAGATGACTCTCTCTCATCAGTAATGATAAAAGGCCAACTCCCACTAGAAAACCACCAAGCCCATATATTTTTTGTTTTAAATATTTGTAATTTTCCTCTCCATCCCTTTGAACATTTGAGAGGGATTTCACGTGGCTTTTCTGCCTACTAGGGAAATTGGCATCACCTTATGTTTACACTACCTTAATCTAATCACATAATAGCCTTATGGCCAATTAATTCTTCACCAATCCTATCGTATACCAAATGTGTCACGACGTGGCTTCAGTACTTAATTATACTAGGTTTATGTACTTTTAAGGCAAACAAACTCACCAATCCTCAGACCGTGGATCCATTCATCTCTTCCTTTATGCCATAATCAAAATTTTATATTTTAAAAATATTTTCAAATGTTCGTAGGAATTCGACTCAACCAACTATGGATTTGATGTTGACATACATAGTCATAATTAATTTTACAAAAAAAGGGAGATGTGGGGATGTCATATAGGTTATTTAATATTTTAGATGATGGTTTTTACGCTCCTCTGGTTATTAGTTGAAGCGTAATGAAATGGATTATCCACAGTGTTACACAAATTTCGTCAACGTTTCAAATCCCAATGGGGATCCATCTTCAGGACTTGAAGATGGATCCCCGTTGGGATTTGAAACATCGACGAAAGTCATGTAACACTGTGGATAATCATGTTCATTATGATTCAATATTTTAGATGTTGGAAAGTACTTATGTACGTATATAGTTATTTATTCAATTCTTATTTGTTGTCTGGAATGGAAATAGGAGGCCATATCCATGAATTTCATTACAAGTATGCCCAAAAAAACTAGACAACATGATGCTGTGATGGTGGCAGTGGATAAGTTGAGTAAGGTATCCCACTTTTTAACTATTAAGTCTACTCATAAATCAATTGATATAACTCAAATATTCATGAAAGATGTATTTAGGTTGCATGGAGTACCTAAAAATATAATCTCAAAAAGAGATGCCAAGTTCACTTAAAACTTTTGGATATCATTGTTTGTTGGTTTTGGAACCTAAATAGCCTTTACCACTACTTATCATCCTCAGACAAATGGTCAAATAGAGAGAGAGAGAAAAAAAAGTTGGAAGACATGATGAGGATGTATGTGATACATCAACCAAGAAAGTGAGAAGACTATCGTCCACTGGTAGAATTTGTATACAACAATGGCTATCAAGGGTCATTGGGAATGACTCATTTCGAGTCACTTTATGGCAGGAAATGCAACACCCCTATCTATTGGGATGACCCGGTAAAAAGAGTAATTTTCGGGTCAGGTTTTCTAAAGGAAATGCAGATGGAGATGATTAAGACGAGCAAAAGTTAAAGGCAACCCAGGATATGTAGAAAATTTTTGCATACTAACAAAGAATTCAAAAGTAATTTCAAGTTGGAGAGCATGTTTATCTCGACGTTAAGCCAAAGAAAAACTCATTAAAAGTGGGCTCATGTGCCAAATTGGTACCCAGATATTGCAGACCATTTTAGATATCGGTGAGAGTGGGGTCAGTAGCCTACATATTGGCCTTGCCACCCACAACAAAAACACACAATGTTTTCCATGTTTCCTTGATTAAGTAATATGTTCATGATACTAATCACGTTGTTGTCTGGTTTTTAACATAGGTGGAACCAGAGGGAGAGTTCCAACCAGAGCCGTTGTCAAAGGAAAATCATGCTCCAAAATCGAGCAAGAGAATAGGTCAAGGTGCATCGGAAGCACTTTGGACCCGATGAAGCCACTTGGGAAATGGTTGAGCAAATAAGGGTGTTGTACCCATATTTTTTTTATTGAATAAGTGGATGCAAGAGCCATGCGTGAAGCTAAGTTTTGTTTTCTCTTTTTCTAATAAGAACATCGAGGACAGTATTCCCTTTAAGGGGGTGGGGTTTGTGACACCCCTCATGAACTTCCCCCCGGTTTTTGTAATATAATGACACTCTAAATTATAAATAAATATTTTCTTATGTTATGGCTTTAAGAGTGGGACCACAGATCCATGATCTAAGGGGAAGAGGATAAATAAGCCTGTGTGGAGGCAATTGACACCATTTTTTACTTTAGGGACAATTATAAAGAAAAATTAGAGGCTAAGAAGAGCACGAAGAGACACCCATGAAAAAAAAAAACAAAACAAAAAAGGGGATTGCACAGGAATGCAGGAGTTAGAATTCTTCTTGATGGAGCACATGATCAGTGCTAGAAAGGTCTATGAGCTAAGGGAATGAAATTCCCTAAAAAGAAAAAATTGTGACTAGGATGAGTTTAGGAAAATCCCGAGGAGATGGGAATGAGTGCTTGCCAATAATTTGTTGATAAACCACTCTAGGTGTTTTCCAAAGGGATGCTAAACCACTCGCAGAAGGGTGCTTTCTAAGAGATAGTTGATAAACCACCCAGGGTGTTTGCTATTGGGTTGATAAACAACTCTTAGAGTGCTTTCCACAACTGATAAACCACCCAATATTGTAAATTTTGTTGTACTTTCCTAGCTAATAAACCACTCGATTATATAAGTAGTCCTTGTCCTCTTGAGCTGAGTGTGGCTTCCAATTGAAACTACTGAAGAAAATTCTACTTAGATCGTGGATCTAGCTCGTGCGTGACTGCTGCAAGTGATTATGGCTACAGTGAGTCTAAGGTTGGGTGGAAAATTGAAGTGCCACCTTCAATTTGACCACTTGCCTTATGGTAAATGAATGCATTTATTTGGGAGTTATGAAGTTAAAGATTTTCTTTGTGAAATTTAATGTATAGCTCTAAGAAACATTGCATGGTTGTAAGAGGTTGGTGCATGAAAATATTGGCTGAAATGTTTGAATGCCCAATGAATTTTATGAATTTTTGTCATGCATCTGTAAGCTAAATGCTTGGAAGTTTTATTATTTTTCATGTGGATACCATGTATGTGTTTAATGTGTTGATTACAATGTTGTGAAAGTATTGATGGATGTTAATATCTTGTGTAGAATTATAAGGAATGGTTCAATTTTTGTGTTGATTTCCTAGCTTGAAATTACCCAATTATCTGAGCATAAGAAATGGAAAAAATCCCTATTGTTGTATAATATTTCCCTCAGTGAAATTTTTATAATTGGTCCTCATATGACTAGAGAAAGCTTAGGAGAGATGAAACTTATGCATACTATATATACATATAATACATATGCATGTACAAGACGAGCTAGGTTAGGGCTTTAATAGCCTTGTGACTTCAAGTTGCAAGTTATGTGTTTAAATAAATGTCTATATGTATATGTAAATCGCAGTGCCCAACATCAAAGATTAGGAGGGACAACCCCTTTCATTTAAGTAAAAATGTAGAGGGATAACATTATTTGAGTATATATATAAATATGGCTCAAGCTGGCTGAGACCTTATAAAATCCTAGGATTGATAGCCTCGACCATATGTATATATACCCAAATATTTGTTATAGGTCGAGTCGACCTGGTATATTGCAAGCTCATGAAGGATAGCATGATGTTATGTATGTTTATACATTATAAAGACAAAATGATCGTAAAATTAAGAGGGCCAGGGATCTTATATGCGACTCACGCATTTCACACATATAATCCCTTAAAGAGTTGGATAGGTTCGAGGTTAGGCTAAGCTCATGAAGAATAACATGATGCTCAATGATGCTATGATTATATTCATATATGTATGCATTGGTTGGAAGCCTGAGAGATCTGAGAACTGGGATTAATCCCATAGTCCATATGATAGAGTGCTATAACCAAGTGTTAAGGGTGGAGACTCATTGATAAGCCCATAGCCCATATGACAAAGTACTATAAATGGAGATTCATGTAATTATGAAAATGAGGTAATGATTTATAGAAACTTTCAATAGAGGTTGATTGATAACTCTTCATCTTCCTATTGGTTGGACAAAAGATCGATCTGTATGTTACAATCAGATCGTTGCGGGTATAGTTTAGTGGTAAAAGTGTGATTCGTTACATTATCAACTCAAATAGTTGAAGGATCTTTTACATGGATCAAAGATGCATCTAAAGCTCTGTTTCTAGATAGGCTCAAACCCTTCCCTATGAATGCCCAGGAATAGCATACCTTCTCGTAATCTAGGTCTGAAATGATGAAAGAGAAACACATTTTTGGTTCCAAGACATCGACACAGAATGTTTGAAAGGTTAGATAAATTACAGATCTATGGAGATCCAAAGATATTTTTTCATCGTGACTAAACCTTCAACTTATGGATGGAAGGACCCCAGGTTGAAGCGGAATAGCCATAGAACGATGACTTTGGTTTACTTGGGTTATCAACATTTCGTTCGAGCTCGGTGGAATTTGTTCTCCTAGGGATCATAATCAATAGAAATAGGGAACGAAGTAACTAGAAATATTTGCGATTATTTGAAACTTTTCAAATTTCTCTTTCTATCGGGATCATCTAGAAAGTGAGTAAGTATTCTACGATTTTGGGCCCTTCACTAAAAAAAGAGAAGAGTAGAAAAGAGAAGAAACTGACGTAGATGCCATGGGTACGATAAGAAATTAGGGTTTTATTCGAAAAGAAAAGAGGAGAAAGAAAAGAATTGAAATTTCCTTTCACAAAGATTTGATATAAATATTCCGCTTCTTCCCTCATACTGCTCTCTATCCCCCATGAAGGAGCTAAATGACATGAAATTCTCATGTTCGGTTCTAAATTAGAGGCATTGAATAATAAATGTTGACTATAACCCCTAGCCTTCCAAGCTAACGATGCAGGTTCGATTCCCGCTACCCGCTAATAGATATCTACCTGTTCTATATCTATCTATATAGATAGAATAGGTAGATATAAAGTGATTAATTATATAACATAATTTCACGATTCACTCGAAATCAATTTTCCGTTGCAATGTGAAATAGATTCCATTCTTTTCCTATCCTATAACCTCATTGTGAATAAAAAGGTAGATTGGGACAATGTATCGATCGGGTCATGTAGGAACAAGGTTCAAATCTCTCGGTCTGTTAGGATGCCTCAACTGCATACATCACTGCACTTCCACTTGACACCTATCGTAATGATAAACGACTCGTCTCGCCGTGACCTTATCTTGGATTCTCAATACTTTTGTCGCTCCATCCCCCGTCGTTGTCCCAGCTGTGTTCGCGACTAGGGGCTTTCATGGAAGTAAGAATAGGAGAGCACTCATCTTGGGGTGGGCTTTCTACTTATATGCTTTCAGTAGTTATTCGCTCCGTACTTGGCTACCCAGCGTCTACCATGGGCACGATAACTGGTACACTAGAGGTGCGTCCTTCCCGGTCCTCTCGTACTAGGGAAAGGTCCTCTCAATGCTCTAACGCCTGCACCAGATATGGACCGAACTATCTCACGACATTATGAACCCAGCTCACGTACCACTTTAATGGGCGAACAACCCAACCCTTGGAACGTACTACCGCCCCAGGTGGAGAAGAGCCGACATCGAGGTGCCAAACCTTCCCGTCGATGTGAACTCTTGGGGAAGATTAGCCTGTTATCCCTAGAGAAACTTTTATCCGTTGAGCGATGACCCTTCCACTCGACACCGTCGGATCACTAAGGCTGAATTTCGTCCCTGCTCGACGGGTGGGTCTTGCAGTCAAGCTCCCTTCTGCGGTCAGTTGTTAACTGATTGGTCGTAGGTTCGAATCCTACTTGGGGAGATCCATTTTATTCAAAATAGAGCTCGATTTTACCATTAGGAGTAGGTCAAACGTTACATGTCCTTGTTCATAACATAATATATGCATGCAAAATCGCCACAGGATCAAGATAGGATCTCGGTAGTCCGGGAAAGGAAAGATGGAAACAACGGTCTCTTCGAAATACTGAAAAGTTCGGAAGAACAAATCCATTGTTCTCCTGATGTGATGACATTTCCAGAGCCGAAGGTGAAGAGGCCTCTATTCGCTCAACCCGTTACTAATCACTCGACCCATTACCAGCTGTTAGAACTATCAGTTCGTTCCCTGGAAGTCAGAATTGGATCCCTGCATGCTGTCAATATAATTTCCCTCAGATTTGGAAGAATATCTCGTTCTATAACCCTAATCTAAATCTAATAATGAGGAAGATTTATAGGAGTTCAGACACATATATGTTGGTTACTCTCGAATGTACTAGGTATCATTTTTGACAAATGACCCTTTGTGAATACTAAGTTCCATAGCTTTGCGTTCGCTATCCCAATCATAATCTCCCTACCCCCGGCCTCCCTTTTGTCCCCTTTCGAGGTGGGCAAGGAGGGATTCGAACCCCCAACACCATGGTTCGTAGCCACGTGCTCTAATCCTCTAAGCTACAGGCCCCGTTCCGTAGAAAGATTCGGGGTTATTCGTTTTCAGGATCAATAGTGTACGAATGGAGAGAGAGGGATTCGAACCCTCGGTACGGATGATCCGTACTACGGATTAGAAATCCGCCGCTTTGGTCCGCTCAACCATCTCTCCAATATGGAAGAGTTCATGTGTAACAAAATGAATGGTGGAGTAAAGGTGTATACCATAGTATGTACAGATTGTATCGGCAATATAATGAATATTGCAATTATTCAGTTGGATAAAGAACAATCTAGTCAATCGCATTGCTCATTTCATTCAAAATAGTTATTTCTTTTCCTCTCTTTTTTCTGACCTGCTTGGCCTGGCCATCTTTTTGAGGGTAGGAGAAAATATAGAACCTGATCATTGAATTGATTGGAAGTGAAATCATAAACTCATGTCATTGACTTTTTTTGGTCCTTTGGTTAATATGAACTCCCAATGAATCATCTCCAATTCAATAATATTTTGGAAATTTTGCTAGAGGACTAAAGAATAGTGGATTCAGCCGTATGAGGTAGGAAACTCTCAAGTACGGTTATGAGGGAAGAAAACTTTTCCAAGTTGACCTATCCCGACCGAGGAGAACAGGCCATTCGACAGGGAGATCCTGAAACTGCGGAGGCTTGGTTCGATCAAGCTGCTGAGTATTGGGAACAAGCTATAGCACTTGCTCCGGGCAATTACATCGAAGCACAAAATTGGTTAAAGATTACAGGACGCTTTGGAGAATGAGAATTTCTATTATTGGGAAATTGTTTTCATTATTTAATATCTGACTCGAAATCAATGGGATTCTTCCAGAATAGTACCAAAAATGAGATTCTATTGACATCTTATAGTAATTGATTTATAATATAAAAAAAAATAATACCTTTTTTGATTATGGATTGTTGATGAATATTCTTAATAGGGGTAAAATCCATCCGGAGACGTCTTTCATTAATGATCCATGAATAATGATTTATAATTGATGGCTTTGATATGGGACATATGGAGGAGTATCAATAGATGGATAAATATATATATCCATATATACAAACATATATATATATATATATATATATATATATATATATATTTATCCATATAGAAACAATGTAATAATCACAGTTTCTTTTTCCATTACACTAAAAAGCCTTTTTCTGTATGGTAACAACCCACGGTCCATTGAGCACCTCGAAGATATGTCATAATAAAACTGAACACCTACCTCAGATCGACTCCCGTATCATAGTCGCTCCAGTCATAAACTAGAAAATAAGGGGAGAAACGAGTTGAGATATATCTCGCAGAAGTTCACTAATTGCTATTATCAAGGTTCTTCTTATTTATGTCCCATTCGAAAAGGGGAGAATTAAATGATCATTCGTTCACCGAAACCATAAGTAAATATCGTAGTGGAGAGAGATCCTGTAAAAATCTCTTTTGAAAATGGGCCAAACCTGGTCATTTCTCAAAGACGCTAGCTAAAGGCCCTGATACTACCACTTGGATCTGGAACTTACATGCTGATGCTCACGATTTTGATAGTCATACTAAGGATTTGGAAGAGATTTCTCGTAAAGTATTTAGCGCTCGTTTTGGTCAACTAGCCATCATCTTTATTTGGCTAAGTGGGATGTATTTTCATGGCGCTCGTTTCTCCAATTATGAAGCATGGCTGGCTGATCCCACTCACATCAAACCTAGTGCCCAAGTAGTTTGGCCAATAGTAGGCCAAGAAATATTGAATGGGGATGTATGTGGAGGTTTCGAGGGATACAAATAACCTCTGGTTTCTTCCAGATTTGGCGAGCATCTGGAATAACCAGTGAATTACAACTTTACTGCACTATAATTGGTGCATTGATATTTGTGGCGTTAATGCTTTTTGCTGGTTGGTTTCATTATCACAAAGCTGCCCTAGAATTGGCTTGGTTCCAGGATGTAGAATCCATGTTGAACCATCATTTAGCAGGGTTACTAGGACTTGGGTCTCTATCTTGGGCAGGACACCAAATACACGTCTCTCTACCCATTAACCAACTTCTAGACGTTGGAGTGGATCCTAAAGAGATACCACTTCCTCATGAATTTATTTTGAATCGCGATCTTTTGGCTCAACTTTATCCCAATTTTTCTAAGGGATTGACCCCATTTTTCACCCTTAATTGGTCGAAATATTCATACTTTTTGACTTTTCGTGGAGGATTAAATCTAGTAACGGGGGGTCCGTGGTTGACCGATACTGCACATCATCATTTGGCTATTGCAGTTCTTTTTCTGATAGCCGGTCACATGTATAAGACCAATTGGTGCATTGGCCATAACCTCAAGGACATTTTAGAAGCTCATAAAGGTCCATTTACGGGGGAGGGACATAAAGTTCTTTACGAGATCTTAACTACCTCATGGCATGCTCAATTAGCTATTAACCTAGCTATGTTAGGATCTTTAACTATTGTTGTAGCTCACCACATGTATTCGATGCCCACCTATCCATACCTAGCTATTGACTATGGTACCCAACTCTCTCTATTCACACATCGTATGTGGATTGGTGGGTTTATTATAGTTGGCGCTGCTGCACATGCAATGATTTTTATGGTAAGAGACTATGACCCAACTACTCAATACAACAATTTATTAGATCGCGTTCTTAGACATCGTGATGCAATTGTATCACACCTCAACTGGGTATGTATATTCTTAGGCTTCCATGGTTTTGGTTTGTATATTCATAATGATACTATGAGCGCTCCAGGACATCCTCAAGATATGTTCTCAGATACTGCTATACAATTACAACCTATCTTTGCCCAATGGATACAAAACACTCATGCTTCAGCACCTGGTTCACCACCTCCCCAGGTTAAGCTGGTACTTGTTGTTGCACCAGGAGTTGTTGAGCCCATAGCCCATATGACAAAGTACTATAACCAAGCGCTCAGTTAGTGACCCACACACACACACACACAGACAGATATATATACTCATGAGGGTTGGGAATTAAAAAAATCCATGGAAAAGGGGCTATATGGCCAGGAGTCGGGATCAGGGGTTGGGAAATCAAAAGCTCCATGGAAAAGGGGCTATATGGCCAGGAGTTGGGATTAGGGGTTGGGACCTTGGGCATTGGAATAGATCAACGACTGTGATGCGCTATTGATTGGATGCCGCATATGGAACATGGACTCCCCCCCTTCTCCCTATGTCAACATGGAAGGGGGGAAGTCCACACAAAACCTTCACCGACAGATTGATCGGGGTGACGTCATGAGGATGGAGGCCATTGTATGAAGATGACAAAAACGTGCTTCAAAACTAGGAATGTAGAACCTGCTCCCCCTTGTGATGTGGCATAGAGGGGAGGGGTCCTCATTACGCTTTCACCATTGATTTGCGATGTATACCTATGTTGTTAGATTTAGTGGGGGTCAGGCGAGTCGCCTAGGAGGCAGGTTTCATGGTGAGTTCGTGCTCGACCAAGGGAAATAAACAAAGCTAGTTGGGGCAAGACCCACTAATCGGGGTTGGGTCAGTTAACCTTGGGATCAGGTTAGGCCGGTAGCTTGGTAGGGCCCGTCGACCAAGTCGGTGTCTAAGGTTTCGATCATTGTCACGCCTTGTGTTTTCAGGGAAATGGGTTGACTTTTGGCTATACTCAAGTGCACCTATTCCACGTGGATCTGTCCATGTTGGAAGAGTAGCCACGTAGGTGCCACGTAAGATGCCACATGAGTGACATGTGGGGTCACTGCTGACATGGTAGGTTTAATGGGCCTAACTTTAAATGACCATATCTTTTGATCTGCAAGTCAAATTGGGGCAAAATTTATATTGCCATAAATGTCTCGACGAGACGAATGTGATGGAATTGTTTGTTTCTAGTTTTAAGGTAGTTAAAAAATGAATTTTTTTATGACCCCATTTCCTTGACAGGATTATGGAGGTCGAGTCATCAGTGCAATTGCCTCCTTATGCTCTTAGTGTGTTTTATGGGTGATAAGAGAGTATGTTACACCACAACTCCACACAATCCACAAGTGGCCTTGAATGACCTCTGTTCCTCAGTAGAATGAGAGAAAGGTCACACGCCATAATTAAGAGACAGGGGGAGAGAGAGAGACAACTATCTCACACGACCAACGATAAAAGGCCAACTCCCACTAGAAGAACACCAGCCCCGTCTCTTTTTTGTTATGCATATTTATATTTTTCCTCTGCATCTGTTCACGCATCTAAGAGGGCGCTTAGTTGGATCTTATGCCTAATAGGGAAATGGGCACCGCCTTATGCTTCCACTGCCTCAATCCAACACATAACTATTTTATGGGTAATCAATGCTTCACCAATCACATTATAGATCACATTTGTTAGGTTGTGGCTTCAATTGACCTGCAATTGAGTTCTGAAATTAATTTTGTTGACTTCAATATTTAATTCTACTAGGTTTATGGAATTTTAAGGCACACAAGCTCACCACTCCTCAGATCGTGGATCCATGTGGCCTTCCTTTAGGCTACAATCAAAATTTTATATTTTAAAGAGTTTTTCAAATGTTCACAGGAATTCGACTCAGGAAACTATGGATTTCATGTTGATATACACATTCATAAATAATTTTACAAGAAAAGGGAGAGGTGGGGATGTTACATAGGTGGTTAAATTTTTTAGATGTTGGCAAGTACTTTGTACGTAGATAGTTATTTATTCAACTCTTGTTTGTTGTCCCAAAATATGATATAATTTTAGATGACAACATCTCCCTTGTACCGGCCTATAAAGCACCTCACTACTCTTGTTGCAATAATTTTGTTGTTATTGTCATAAAATATAACATAATTTTTGTGAGAATATCTCCCCCATGCTTGCCACTCTTGATGCATTAATTTTTATTTCATTTAACCTAACATAATTTTATGTACAACTTCTCCCCCATAATAGGTTGTAGAGCACATCACTACTCTCAGTGCAATGTGTTTAGTATGCATACACTGCACTTAAACCACATAAATGATGAAATGACACCTCTTTGATATTGATATGTCATGCAAAACATACAAATTTCTTGACTATTGAAAAACAAGAATGGAATTACAGTGACAAAGACACACAATGGGACATTGACTCTATGCCTCTCCTCTAATCAAATGAGAGTATAAGGTAAAATACAAAGATCATTAATCTTGTTGCTTAACCATGAGACACTGTGGTCCACAACAATCCCTTATAGAATGCTTTTTATCCTCTTCTTTGCTATCTCTCTACTCCTCTTCAAAGCTACCTTGCCATGGACATCAAATTTCTATAATAGGTGTTGGACCATTCCCTTCTTTCGACTAGGATTAAAACTCCCATCCTTTGGGTGTCATAGTCAGTTTGTTTGAATCTCCAATGGATTCATACACATTACTAAATCCACATGTGCGAATCATGCTGAGCTATGTTGTCGCCACATGAACCTACAGGGGATAATTAGATCCATACTTCACTATGGACATAATTTTTGTATACAAACTCAAATTGAGGCAAACACTTGATCGTTAGGATGATATTGTCATGTAGAATGCCATGAGGACTTTGTCACAACCATCCTCAAGGTCAATGACCCAAAAATTCCATTCTTTGTCCCTAAACTAGAGGATTTTCAATTTCAATATGTTAATGCAGTTTCCAGGATCTAACCCAAAATGACCCTTTTATGTCCCAAGTTTTGTCCTTCGTATTCTAAGTAGCAATAGAGTCACATAACAAATATACAGATTGATTTGGGATGTGAGATGCTCAAAGATACATGAGATTTAGCTCTTATACAAGTCATGGGTTGAGATGCAACTGTTCTAAATTATAGTGGCAAGCACACATCCACTGTTGAGAAGGTAATTCTCCGAGATGAGGGACTCATCTCCACAAAATATATAAATTAGGAAGAGTTCACCACATAAAGTGTGGGAGTTTCCAACAAAAAGGAGACAACCAATGACATGGAGGCTTGAGAAAAAGCTAAGATACTAGGAGAAGCGAAAAGGCAATAAGCCTTATAAATCTAATTGAATCATTATGACTAGTGATCAACTAAATTCACATGATTATAATAAGTTGAAGTTCATATAGAGATGCACGGAGACTTTTGGAAAAGATAAACTAACTTAAACAAGTTGCTTCAAAACTTCAATTATAAATATTAATCTCATCTCCATTATTAATTATAGCTTACGATAATTGAATTCCAAATTTAAAACAATTTAAACTTTTATTTCATCATTAAGTTAACTAAAAATTTAAGACTCCACTATAAGCGTATTACACAAAACTTTTTTATACTAATGAAGTGTAAAGGCTTTTTATGATAAATATTTTTTAAATAATAAGTATTTGGAAAAATATGTTAATTGACGATGAAGACAAATAATTACCTATAAAACCAAAATCCCTACGTAGAGGTTTCTAATCTAATCATAATTGCGATAATCACTGAAATTAACTATTATTATCGCAAGTTACTGCAAAAAAAAAATAGTTATCTTGTAAGTGCTAAAATGATTTGGCTTCCAAAAGAAGGAGACGTCTTTTACTTATTTTTAATTTGAAAATTTGAACGTTGAGATCCAATTATTCCGAAAGAACGGGCTTCCACTCAACTAATTAACGAGCAATAATAATTAATAATAATGATGTGAAACATTTTAGCATCGTACTGGTAACAACCTATATTAAGTTTTCAAACTAAAGAGTTTACATGCCCCTTCTCTCTGCTCGACTTTGCTATAAAGTTTAGCCCGCCATTTCGCAATTCGAATCTTTGCTTGCCCGTTAATAATCCTCCCGTCCATCCTCTCTTCACTGGCATTCGGAGTTTCTAAAATTTGTTGGTTCTGGATTTAGGCCAGCCCTTTCCTTGTTTTCTGTCCTCGAAGTCGAAGTTGGGGCAGATCAGATCGGTGAGCCGTCTTCCGTATGGAGCCGTCCAGAGATCATCCCACGCCTTATCCAGGTAAGCTTCATTTTCTCTCTTTTAAATGCCATCCATTTGGGTGGATTTGAAGGCGTTTGGCAAGTTTTATTCCTTTTAAATATGTCTATTTTAATTTCAGAGGAAAATGAAAGTAAGAAAGACATTGATGCTGTAATTAGGGCTTTATTTAGGATCCGTTGTGATTTAAGCGATGCCGATTTATGCAAGTAGACAAAAATTTCGATATTCGCCTTTGCGTTTGGCATCTGGCCGTTGTTTATGATGCCATGTTTTTTTTTTCTCAAATGAGGGCATTCTATTTGATGTGTTAAATGGACAAATTTTTCAGCTATAAACCATGGACGATGTTTTCTTTTGTAAACCATGGACGACTTGGTTCTGTTTTAAATCATTTAAGCTTGACAGTTTTATGGCAAAATTTTAGCAGGCTGGATATCTTGGCGCCCTGGTTATATATATACATTTTCATTAATAAGAAATGTTATACATTGTCGAAGATCTGTTTAAATTATAGAGCAAATACCAATGTTTGTGAATATCCTGAATGCAAAGCCAATGTCTAATGCCACCTTGTGGCCAGATATGGAAACAGAACATGAACAGGGAGGTGATAGAGTTGAGTCTAGTTAAAAGAGACATAATGCAGAAGATGAAAAAGGAAATATAACCAAGACGAGGAACCTAGAAAGCGCCAGAGGACCTATAAACCAAAAGTAAACCAAGGAGAGCAGGAAGAAATTAACAAAAATCAAATGAACCTAGACAAAGGGAGATATCCTCAAAAAACAGTTTGTAATGTATCTGCCAAGGCAGTAGGGACAGAGCACGTTTGGAAAGTGCATCTGTTTCTGAATTTTGCTTCAGAAGACATGTTGAAAGGAAATCTCCCAGAAAATATATGTGGTATCTAGGTTTAATTTTTGCAAAACATGATAAGCTTTGTTGTAATGTAACTTTGAGACTTATTGTTAAGTCTGAGGGGATTGAAACATGTGGTTGAAAAAAAGATTGTTTTTTTCTCCACCCAGCTTTAATTTTTGTAAAACATGATGAGCTTCACTATTGTTTTTTTTCTCCACCAGCTTTAATTTCTGTAAAACATGATGAGCTTCCTATAATGTAATGAAGCTTTATTATTAAGTCTGAGATAGTTTGAGATAGTCTGAGGCATAGCTAGATCAACAATGGAAGATTTATATTTCTCATATAATACTTAAAAATTTATAGAATTTAAAGAAAGGTATATTTCTCATATATAGTATGAGTGAGCTTAATAATTAAGAGCATGTGTTTTTTTTTAAGAGGTCATAGGTTCAAAACCAAAAGATGTAGAGTATGTATTTACTATTATTATTATTATTATGATTTATCCAATTTTAAAGTCAAGACCAAGCCAGTCACCAAATTAGTGTATGAGATCCTTTGTTTGTGGGACAAGGGACCCACCTCTGTGCAGCGATTTCACTGCTAAGTCTACGAAGGCATACATATTCTACTCCCTCTGGTTTTGAACATGTGACCTTTTAGGAAGAAACACATGCTCTTAACCATTAGGCCCACTCGAACTATATGCCTTCATAAACTTAGCAATCAAATCGCTGTGCGGAAGTGGGTCTTTGTCCCATAAACAAGAGATCTCATACACCAATTTGGTATCTGGCTTGGCCCTAAATAAC
The DNA here is from genome assembly GCA_034641835.2 of Pinus albicaulis. Taxonomy (NCBI): domain Eukaryota; kingdom Viridiplantae; phylum Streptophyta; class Pinopsida; order Pinales; family Pinaceae; genus Pinus; species Pinus albicaulis. The sequence continues at coordinate 917,228,992 of CM076584.1, forward strand.
CTTAAAATTATATAAATAATTTCAAAAAATAAAATTGTTGTTTTTTAAACAAATTATAGAAATTTGAGCCTAGAATTGTCGATTTTCGATTGCAATACCGTGACTTCTGTGACTATGGATTAAATTCTTAATTTGCGGAGTCCAATGCCGAATGTACCCCTCTTCACAATTTGTGTCAAAGTTGGTTTTGGTTTTCTAAGTTACTTTTCAAAATTCTTATGGCACTTTGGAAGATACTCATATGCGTCAAAGTTCAAACCTCATTCAATTTATCCACTGATGGGCTTGTGAAAGAATTATCGAGCTATATTTTTAAATTAGTTGTTCAATATCATAGAGATTATGCAGCCGATGTTTTTTTTAACCTCGTGTCCACAGTCCGGGTTTCTATGATGTTTTTTCTTTTTAAATCGAAAATCCACGATGCTGTAAGACTGACTTTAATCAGCTGCTTGGTCAGCCTTTGGAATTTATTTTCTGCTATCTAGCAGCATTAGGTTTGCTTGACATATGCCAATGCATATTCATTGAATTGCCGGTGTAAATGTTTCTCATGCCACTATCAATGTGCTATTCTGTAGCCCTCACACTACACTTAAACATCCTAAGTCGTATCAATTTCTCTCATTGTGCGCTTTACAATTTCTTGAGGTCAACCATGTTAATAATTGGAGTTTTAAAATACACGTTTATATTGCAAAATCTCCCAATTTCGTTGAATTTGAACCTTATGTTGTCTCGTCCATAAGACTCGTTCTGTCAATTGAGATCTAGCATGTTCTGGAAGTTAATTTTTCACTTATATTTTGCCATTCACGCAGGTAAAACTAGGCAAAGAAGGTCCATCAGGCAATCTATTAAAGAGCAAGAAAACAAGACGTTGGCTGAGACAAATGATCTGGTGACTGCCACCCCAAAAAGGTAATACGCTTTCTGTGGAGGGGTTCAGGACCATATATTTTGTCTTATTCATGCAATTTTGGCTTAGAACCTAGCTAATATAAGCAATTATCTAGAGAATAACGATTCCTAATTTAACGCTTATATCATTTCCAGACAGAAGCACATTTTAAGCATAAGTAAGAGTGTAAACACTTTGGACTTGCCGGCAAAAGACAAGCCTATAAAGCCCAGCAGAAGATTATCCGTTTCGTCAAAAAATGCAGTTCCGGTTACAAAAACTGTAAGTAAAGATATACGCTTTGCAGTGTCGGAGAACAAATCTACTGCCTCAAAATCATCTCCCCTCTATGGAGCGTCTTTTCCGAAAGCTGGTCGAACTTTGGAAGTTGAATCCAAAGTAAAACCTTCTACAAAAGCACTTTCAGTTTCCTTTCAGGGTCCATTGCCTAAGAGCCAAGCCAAGGTTACTGCTTCAAGCAAGGATGTATTATTGACAACTCCTGGATCGAACAAGTCTGCCATCTCAATTACACCTTTGGAGGATTTCAACCAGGGGCAAAGAAAATTTAACACATTAATGACTTCTACATACTGGCTGTCTCAGATTAAACTCTCAGAATGCGCAGGAAAGCATGCCGTTTCTCTTGGGTTTTTCAGACTAGCACTGGAATCTAATGCTGAGGTATAAACATTTCTTGTACCCTATTGGTCCCATTTTGTTTCCCTTTCTTGTTTGAACATGTATGAGTTTTCTTTTGCGTCTTTTATTACTTATTGATTTGGCATCATAATGACTATGATGGATGATATTCAGCCCTTCCAAAAGCTCTGTGATGAGCTAAAACTATACGCCAAAAAGCACCACGTGCTAGAATATGGACAGGTTGCAAACGATGTTTTGCTGAGCTATGGTGTCTTAGAAGAAGTAATGTCGGCTGATATTGATGGGCATTTGGTAGAGATAGAAGTTCCAGGTGAAGGATCTTTTTCTGAGTCCAAAGGCTTACTGACACCGAGTCATGAAAAATGCTCTATTATTCTTGATTCTTCATTTGAGGAATCCGAAGTTTGTCTTTCAAAGATAGATGAAAAGGTCATAGAGGGAGGGGATAACATCCAAGAAGCCGTCCAAAGTAAATCGAATGCATTGTTGCCTGTGGCGTCAGGTTCAAAAATAGAGGTTCTGTCTAACAAGGTTTACTCGGCAGAGGGGGAAGGTAATAGCTATGATGCATGTGATGCTGATATTCAGCCTTCCATCTCGAGTCAGAAAATTTGCACTGGAAAAGGTAATTTCATTGAAGTAGATGCAAGAGAAAGTGTTCCGTCCCCAACTGATACTGGAAGCAAATCAGCGAAAAAGAATGCTACTCGAAAGGGAACTACTCTGATACCTGTACCTGGCATAAAGTCACAGACGTCCGTAAGAAAGTCTCTCAAAACTGACTCTGCACAGAAAACTGGTGCTACAAACAAACTCCACTGTGCACCTAGACGTTCTCAGACAATGAATGCTACATCAAATGAATCACAGAGTAGGAAAGACTCTAGGCAAGTGCCCAAGAAAACCACTGCCATGAATGACTTGCTTCGTTCAGGTAGTTTCTATCATGAACGATCTTTGTTTCTGCTACTTACAAAGAATGTTTGTTTTGAGCCGCGCTCAATTATATGTTAATCAATATGCTTCACCACATACTAAAGGAATCACGTGTCTCGTGCCAGATCAACCTTCCTCTAGTGACAATGCTAAAGAAGAGGACGAGGATAAACTGGTTTGACATTGGCAGCCTTGACTATTAGTTTATTTTCTTTATACGTGTTACAATACTAGCACTTCTCTTTACGTCAGATTCGGAAGCTCTGAATTGAACTGTGTTGTCTATGGCAGGGTTCTCAGAACAGGCACCAACTAAGCAAATGCAAAGACTCCAAGGACTTGCCCAAGGGTAAGGATGGTGGTGTTACTAATTCCTATTAAGGGCAAGCTTGAAAAGAGGTCAACTAAGTTCCCTAGTTTTAGAAATTGATTATGTTTATACCTATTGTCAGTTATATGGAAAGATTTTGTAACTACGTTTTGACTTATCTGCTATGCTTTAAAGTTTAATTGAGTTGTGCTGGCATTGAGTGAATCGGCAGTGATATTTCTGTCCCGCTATGTAAGTAAAACTGTGATACATATCCCATAAATTCCATCAGGTGAGTATAATAAGATCTTGTAAGTTTTTGCTTGTATCAGAAGGGCATCCAATCCACATGTCATCAATTGTATTCCTATACCTGTATATTTGGATCCTACCAGTTGCTCTGATAAAGGATCTATTGTACAAGTCTCAGCTTTGTCTTGTTTCTTTGGTGAGAAGCGGTTATATATTATATTCTTCTTTTTGATATATGAAAGCCTAATGGTGTTAGAGGATGGATTCAGAAGCTGGCGTTCTGCACATAACCCAAAAGTTATTCATGGTGACTGCCATTGGATGAATGATCCTATCTTCCTACCTGTAGGGCTACTATTTAGTCTCTGTTCCAATCAGTTTATTAATAATGATGTGATGGTGTCCATTCGGGTTTGTTTTATAATTAAAATATCCTTAGATTGCTAATAGTATTTTTTCTTAAATGTGCATATGTTATTCAGTAGAGTACTTTTGATCATAGGAGGCACATTAACATGAAATTCTCTGGCTGTGTCTGAAATCTGTATTTTTTTAAAGAATATGGTAAATGACTAATTTAATATACCACTTATTATACGAAGGGGAAGAGTAATGTGTCTTTCTTTCATGACTGAATAACTGCAAACTGCTACAATTTTGGTTTTAATTGGATGTCGGCAAGAAGGATGATATGTTTTTGTCAATATTATTTGCAGTATCAATTGTTTAATCCTGCTTTGTCTATGGTGTTTTCATTGCATGTAATATTGAAATCCACATTCTAAATTGGGTTCCTTTGAGATCTTGGATTCTTCACTTTTGATCCCATTTTTTCTCTTTGAAAAGATAATGGTATCTTTGAGGCTTTAATTTAAGAGGCCAATGAAGTACATATTTCCAAACTCTACACAATCGCATAGGATGCTCGATCTGTTCATAAACTCTATGATGCAATCCATGCAATGCTTGCTAATTTTCTTGTAGTATAGTTTTCATAAACTGAAGAGTTTAGACAACAAACTTCCTTGTCTCTCGAATTGGGCCACTAAATGTAGTTCTAGAGAGTTAGCGCAATTGGTTTGGCAAAAAATCATGCTGAGGCTTAAGTTACTTGGATGTGGATATGGGAATCGATATGGATACGATATCTAAAGTGGATGGCATATTTGTAAAAATTAGGATATAGTACGATTTGTTAAACACATGTTTGCTTTTGTTTTTTTTTTGTTTTTAATTAATTTTTTAAAATGGAAAATTGTACTGATTCTTCTCTTTTTTCATATTTGGAAGGAGGGTAGCTTAATCACTGGCTATAATAATGTATAATAATTTAATTGGATTTGACCCGATTTCCCTGTCCACAACGTTTTTTTGGGTAGGTGGTTTAATCTATTTAGCTATCCCTTGGAACTTATATATTATACGTAAATATGTTTGGTTTGCTCAATTGGCTTTAAGGATTAGTTCAACCATCCAGTAAAGGTATGTTGCTAAGAGGGAGGCACAATTTCCAATCTGATCTAATCTCTCAAAGTTACCAACCATAAGGCTGGTGGTGGTTGATCAGCCTTCCATCCAAAAATTTCATGGAAAAGGGGGTAGTGCTTTGTGAGGAGATGATTATTTTCCTTTAAACTGACCAACTTTGACTTGTTCTTAATCCATCTTTCTTGCTCTATTAAAATTAGTTTTAAATTACCAAAGGGGTAGTGCTCTGCAAGGAGATGCTTATTGTCCTTTAAACTTACCAACTTTGACTTGTTCTTAGCTCATCTTTCTTACTCATTAAAATTAGTTTTAAATTACCTTATTGTAATTTAAATTGGCCGAATTTGACTTGTCCTTAGTCCATATTTCTGACTCAATTAAAATTTGTTTTAAATTACCAAAGGGGTAGTGCTTTGCGAGAAGATGATTATTGTCCTTTAAACTTACCAACTTTGACTTGTTCTTAGCCCATCTTTCTTACTCATTAAAATTAGTTTTAAATTACCTTATATATAGCATCTTCTAAGTAACATGACACATCCAAATAGGGCTCGTGTCCTGTATTCTATGTGTTGGACACCAATGTGTGAGGACATGTGTTGCGGGTTCGGCATGTGTCTTGTTCATAGGACACGTGCCAAATGCGTCAGTAAATGTATTGGACATGTGCTCTAATTGTGTCCCCTGTAAAAGATGCCTGTGACCCATAAAATCATCTTTTCCCTGTCCTTGAGCTGATTTCACTTAACAAGTTGGAGGTGTGAGACACTGAGGCCCGAGGGTTATTGTGCAGTGTTAGAAGGGATTCCAAGTTCTAGGCAGGTGGATTTGTCCATCAATTTTCAAGTTTTTTCCTATAACAATCCATTGTCTTATTTCATGGAAATCAGGGCTCATAAAGGTTAGCTAAAAGCTTAAAGGTAAGGGAGGAATGCCCCCTTGATGTTGTCACGTCTCCTTCATTTTCTTTAGGGTCTGCTAGTGCTCCATCTGGTGGAAGTAGGGCTGCAACAATAATTTTAAATATTGGGAAAAAACACTGTTTTAGCAAGACAACAGGCTTAAACGCAAAAAATATATGATTAAATTTGTATCATCATCATGTAAAATTTGTAAATGTTTTAATTTCTGAATGCTAAAATAATTTGAATCTTTTTCAATATTTAATTTTTATGTATAATTCTCCTCTGTATCTTGTTTTTGGGGTTACCATGTTCATATATCAAATATCTCATTTCTATTCCCTGTGTCATCATGTCATGTGGCTTCATAGTAATTTAACTCTTTATGAGTGTTCAAAAATTATTCGATCTTGTTTCCAAAAATTATTCGACCTTGTTTCCAAAAAAATGTTAGAACTAGGGCTCCTTTCTCCACAACAAACTTTTTGCCTTTTGAGATTTAACTAGGGTTTCGACTCTTTAATATTTTAGGTTAGAGACAAAACAAACTTTTCTTTTAGGAGCACGAGCAACAAGGCAGATCAATGTTTTTCATCCTTTTTACAATCATATAGGAATTAGGGTTTCTAGGGTTGGTGACAAAATAAGCCCTCAAAGACAACTTGAAGTAGACTGGCTTCTTTTAGGCTGCTCTTTTACCTAAGCTCTTATACCACGCTGATTTTTCATAGGATCTTCTAAACTGATAATTACTGCTTATGATTTTTTTAGTTACTTTTTTCTTGCATTCATATTCATCCTAAAGCAGCTACACAGAAGTTGTCAACAATAAAAACTAAATGCTAGTAGGATCATAAAGAGACAGCCAAACAAGAACACAAACATTTACTCTGGGAAAATCCACATGGGGGAAAACCCAACAACCTTTTCCTTGGAGAAATTCTTCTCTTCAACAGGAGACACACCTAGAACTTCTAGTCAATCACAAGGTCATACTGACCAGCAAAGAAGACTTGTTCAAACCTGGTCTAACTGCCTCCTGGTCAAGTCAAACAACTGCCCAAGAACCTCGACAGAAATTCGGCCTGCTTTTGTATGCCAGTCTCGGTCTTTGCTGCCTTGGTATGTCTCAAAAAATTCGGTCCTTTTCTGCACAATAAAAACTTGAGATGCCCAGAAGTTCGACCTTTGATTTTCCCTTTCTCTGCCTTATATTTGTCCAACATTCTGCCTCAGAAGGTTTGAATTGCTTGAACAGAAGAGATCCGAAAATTGTGTTCTTAGGAGAAGGTCGAGTGTCTTACAAATACACTTCTGGCTTGCTGAATGGGTGCCACTTGACTGGAGCCGACTTGAATAGGAGGAGGGCCGACTTGGCTTGTTTGGAGCTAAAAATTCAATCTTTCAAAATTCAAATTTTCTCTTTTGAAAATGACACAAAGAACATGCCTTTAAATTTCTCTTTTGACAATAGCATGAAGAACATGCTTTTTGTTTATCATTACAAATACATCAAATACATCAAACACTAAAATATTAATTATGAAGGCCGACCATAGCTACAAAATTCAACGTTCAAGTCTAAAATAATTCTTTTCAAATTATTTTTCCGCTTTGGAAATCTTTTATAATTTTGTGTTTTTAAAATAGTGTGTTTGTGTGTTTCCATAATTTTGGTAGTCATGTTTCTACAGCATACTAGTTTCCACATTTTATGCAAGTTAGGATAGAAGCAGCCATAATTTGTTATATAGACTTAGCTATAGAAGGTTGCTACCACATCCAAGATTAGTGTTCAAAACTGCTGAATTTTGTAGCTATGGTCGGTTTTCATAATTTACATTTTAGCCCTTGTAATATATAATGTAATTGTAAGACATGTTCTTCATGTCATTTTCATTGATTAGCCCCTGAATGAATTATTATAAGACATGTTCTTCATGTTGGATTTAAAAGAGAATTTTGAATTTTTGGCTCCAAAATATTCAAGTCGGCCCTCCCTCAAGTCATGTTGGCCCCAGTGAAGAGACACACCCATTCGCGAAGGCAGAGCACTATATAAAGAGCATTCAACCTCTTCGTCAAGGCACCATTTGGCCTCACACAAGAAAAATATCTTTTTTGCATCCAGGCGAAGGACAAGGAGGATGAAGATCATCTCTCTAACTCGCATGTGTGGATGTCTCTCTCTTCTAGCTCGCACCTGTGTTTTTGGGCAGTTTCTAGGCAACAGTTTTTGGGCAGGTTTAAATTCTGGGCAGGCTGAAATTTTGGGGAGGCTCAGTTTTTGGGCATATTCTGGGAGGCCTAACTTTGGCCTAGGCAGATCAGAGAGGGCCGAAGTTTGAAGGGCAGAAGTTTTACTTGAATTGACTTGACTAGAGGGCTGCTTGTCTAGGTTTGACCATAGCTTGTTGATCAGTTTGATCTCATAGTTGACTAGCAGCATTAGATGTATCTCTTTTTTTTTGAGGAAAAGGTTGTTGGGTTTTTCACCCATGTTGCTTTTCCTAGGGTAAATCTTGTGTTCTCTTTGTGCATTCTGATCTCTACTGTCCTTATGGTTTTATGGTTAAATTTCTGAAGTGTAATTGCTTATTGCAATTGAAAAATCAACAAAAAGAAAGTGTTATCTAAGATTGAAGACCATAGAGAGAACTGGCGAGAACTATTGAAGAAGCTGGAAGATGCTGTTATAAGATGAAATCAAGTAAAAAATGCAGGTAATAATTGAATAAAAAAAATTGATGGATAGCATTGCCATTCAACTTTAGAAGGATAATGAAGAAACAATAAAAGAAGGTTACAATGAAATGCTTGAATACTCGGTGATTCTCTCTAAAACAGATACAAATAAATCAGAAGCACAAGTAACAAGCATAAAAGGGAGATAGAAGCTAACTTAGGGGGTAAAGAAGTAAAACTTGCAAAGGTTGAACCATATTGGCATCCTCATTATTAGGAATGTCTCCAAGCAAAATGGAAAGATGTAGATCGAGAGTTGCATTTCAAACCTAGTAAGTGGTAGAATCATGTATACACATGGAATCACAAGAAGGGAAGCTCTTTTGCAGGATAGTTGCAACAACTAAGTTGGCGAGGTTATAGGTATACATGGAAGCAAAGCTGGAGTAACTCTATGAAGATAGATGGGGTTACACCAATAAATATTATGGCTGGATCGATGATCATGGATGAGGACAATTCCATTCAAACTTATAAAGATTTTATTAGATTGTCATCTTGTGTTCAAGGATGAAACATCAAGGAATGAGGCAATGTTTGTATTAAGTGTAATACACAAAGGATGTAAGTTGGCTCAAGCATGTGATGACTAGTGTATGTATACGAGCTATGCCATTCATTATGGACACAGTAGTGATATAAGTTTATAAATATCCATTTTGCAGTGCACCTATCCATTTTATATTTGGAGCTGTGCTCCATTTATTACCTTCTGGGTTATCTGCATTTGTAACACACAACAATGATGTATATAGTTACTTTATTGTATACATTGTGAACAATTTTTTATTGTTTTCTGTGCTGTTTATGTTGGTAGATTGGGAAGATGTTTTGACATAGGCTAGAGGGCAGTAACGAAATTGAAATAAGGCTAGCATTTATTAAGCAATCATAGAAAATACATTTTTCAACCTTGTGTGGAAGCTTCCAAGCATCCCTGCTGTGTTGTCTAACTTTGAACCATGTATTAGTTCTGTGTTGTGTAGACTCTAGAGGAAATTTGTTTTAGAGGCTGACTTTGCTAGATGAAAATGAGAATATCGATGTCCTTTTCTGAGCAGCAAAGCAGAATTTTATCACAAATTTCCAGTCTATGACACTTGAATATTTGTTCTATGTAGGCACTGTACTTGAAATTATTCTAAGGCTGAGTTTGCTAGGCCAAAACTTGGCCAAATTGTTGTCCTTTCCTGAGCAGTTGAGGGCAGTGTTATCATAATTATTAGCTTATGACAATGAGAGGAAATATTAAGACATTGCAACAGCTTACTGTCTATATGAGCAGCTTTTTTCCTTGCAAATAAAGATAACTTAGTGATCTCTATGAACAGCTCTTCACTTTCTATAATGCTATGAATTAGTTTGGTGGAAAGGTAAGATAGTTTGAACATCTCATCCATAAAAAAGGCTTTTAATATTTATTATTTATGGGCAATGTCATGCAACGTTTTAAAGGGTCTGCCAAGGAAAGTGCCATTGTTGGAATTTTTAGTGGAATATAGTTGCATCATTTTACTGGGTTATTATTATTATTATTTTCTTGCCTGGTAGCAGATTACTTTCTTGGGTTGCTTGGTTTGTGCCATCAATTTTTCACTTTATTGTGTAACACACTGTAAATATTAAGTCAGAGAAGAAAATCTTTTGATTTTTTTACCAACAAAAAAGGTAAAGGTGCATTTATCAATGAACCATATTGCACAACTAAATATGCTTTGCTGAAGAATCGAACAATGTGTATAACTGATAATAGGATCTCCCAATGAAAATAGTAGTACAAATTATTTCTGATTGAAAATATATCATGTACAGTCAAATGTATCCTGGAATAAAATCTAAGATAACAGTTAGTCTTAACACAGCATGAGTTGTGAGGAAAATGATGGATTGTTGTGATTGTCATGGACATGTGTTTCACAGCTCTTAATATTTTAAAGCAATAGCTTGCTTTCTGCACTAATTCCTAAGTCAGAGATCCATTTTTGAAACTCTTGTTTTTTAGGAAGGTTAGTGCAAGAGGTTGTGATATACAAATTTGAAGCTATGTTTCTCGAGGTGGTTGTGCGAGATTGTAGTATGTTTAAAAATTTATTAACACAAAAAATGTATGTTTATAAATAACTGAAAACTAAAAGTGAAAGTTTTCAGTCAGTTTGGAAAGGTGGGGGTGAAGGGTTTAAGCCTCTGGCATTCCCCGTCCCTCCTTCACACAAAACTCCAAGATCTGCACTGGAACTCCTAACCCCTCAAGCTGCAGCTTTCTTGCCTACTATACTTAAGACTAAAACACATTCAGGCCACCTCTGACTATATTTATTTTGATGGGTGACTTTCATTTCTGTGCATAATATTACAAAGGTTTCCATTCTGTGGTAGTCTAAATTTTATTGTGGTGGGTAAGTATCCAATAAAGGATACATACAATACTGAGGAAGTTCAAGTTTGTGAAAGGTGGGCAAGTATTAGTTGCTCACTTTTGAGAAATTGAGCAATGTTCTAAACTCAATTTCAGAAGTATAACAGAGACGTTAAGGTATCTTTTTTCCTTATCTAACAAGGTGACCTTTGGTCATAGAAGTTATGTAAGGAAAATGATTTTGCTATTTTGGAATGTTGGTATAATAACTTGGTCATGCTGGTCAAATCAATTGCTGATGAAATGTTGATCACATGCTTAATTACTTTTTGAATATAACAAACATGATTTAGTAAACAACATATTTCATGGAAAGAGAGTCTCGTTATTGATCTGATTAGCAGTGTTGCTAAGGTCTTAGCAACCTGCTAGATGGGCACACACAGGGCAGGAACCCACTATCACCTTGACCCAAGCTCTTGCTATTAGGCTCAACACCCCCTAAATGGCCAAGTGAAAACTAAACATCAAAATTAGTTGCACCAAATCACCAAAAATATATTGTATAACCTATGGATTTTGGTTTATAGAAAAAAAATATAACCAAATATGTAATTATTCTGTGAGTTGGGTTTTTTTTTTTTTCCCAAGGAAAAATTGTAATTTTATTAACTAGAACAAATGGGCGTGGCGGATATAATGGCGAGCTGGGTATCTTTTGTTATTGCTCCATTGTCCTTATCTGAGTTTGAGGTATTTGAGGTGTGTTGTCTTTTATTTCCTGCGCTATCTGGTATCCCAGTATCCTTTGTCGGTTGGACTGTGGTAGTGAGGTCAAATTGGTCTTGCATCTCTTGTTCTTGTGTCACCGGAGTAGTGGTGGTTTGGTTATTCTCCGTAGGGGTGACAAGATCCCCTTCTTCTTTTGTCTCTTGGTCTGATTTTTTTGAAGGGAACTGCCAACCCTTGGGTGCTTTCCCTGACTTTTTCTTTTTACTATTATCTCTTTTTGCTTCTGGGCATGTGTTTTGTAAATGACCAGTGTTCCTACAAATTCTGCATCTGAAATCAAGGTGCTGCATTTTCGAAATCAAGGTGCTGCTTCCATTTCTGTTGTTTATGATTCAGTTGTATACTTTTTGTAAGGCCTTTACTGAGGTTCACTTCCACGCAGATTTGTGTGAAAGTGTAGATCCTCTCCTTCAATCGTAGAGTATTCGTTTTAATGTATTTCCCGATGATGTTCCCTATACCTTCTAAACACCTTCATTCCAAAAATTAAGGGGAAGGTTATATAGCCGGACCCAGATCGGCATTCTGGTTACTTCCATGGTGTTTGCATCAAAATCCAGGAACCAAGGAGTGATGAAAAGCCCTGTGGATCCCCAGAACCATGGTCCCTCTCTCAAGATGATATCTTTGGCTTCTGAGGATGAAAACTTGACTATGAAGAAACCCTTTGAGCAGAGGTGTATTTCACAGTCCATGGTCCATTTGGTGAATATCTAGAGGAAGAGCTCCATAGGTTTGGGCCAGTAGCTATTAAATCTGCAGATTACTGCTTGAGCTTCAAAAGTGGTTCGATGGTCTTCAATGGGATATCTATGTTCAGTTTTGGGACATGATTAAGTTATATAAGGTTTTGGTGCATTCTCCTCTGCCTCAGTTGTTGTAGTAGCTTTGTTTTTCCCCTGTAATATGAGGGGCATTCTGTATGAGGGGCCTTTTGTGCTATCTGGTTTTTAAGTGCTGCCTCGCACAAACCCAGGAGTACTGTGCTGTCCTGCTGCACCTCCTCTCATTCTCATACAATAATCTTTTACTGTGCAGGAGTCCTGAAGAGATCTCCTGCAGTAGATTAATGATTGTATGTGATAGGGATATCCAGATGCAGAACTGATCTTGTGTTTCAGTGTTGCAATCCCATCATTTTCCTGAGCCCATATTAGAAAACTATGCCCCACAGGGGGTTTTATGAAAATCTGAAATTGGTTTGTACATACCTTATAGTCTGTGATGCATGTATGTCCGTGGATGGGTTTCGACATTGTCTTCATCGGCAAAGTCTGTTGAAAACCAGGGGGCTTTGCGCTATAGGAAGAATCGGCTATAGGCGAGCCAGTTCTTTTAGAATGTAATCTCTGTGGCATGCAGATGCGAACACCACGCGTCCGCAACAAGCGTTGTGAGCCCCCAGGGTTATGGGTCCAGACCGCCCAAGAAAACGTCTACTGCCTCTGAGATCTGTTTTTCAGGGTATTGCGAGAGCTCACCTTGTACCTGCCCTTAGTCACAGATACAGATCCCCTTCGATGGGATAATTTCTTGCGCGAAATAGTCAGGTGCACGTATGGAGGCAGAATAGGCCATATGGAAAGGCCGAGAGGAACACAGGGGATTCAGATGGCGGTAACATAGGGGTCTGAGCAGCCGCAGAAATCGTCTTGCAGCCAGATCGACAGGTAAGTGTCGAAAGTGTGCTTCCCGGGCCAATTCCTGTTTGTGGTGTGGTCGAGAGAGATCATCTTCTTGCTTCCATGGTGTCCAACGCAGTAAAACCCTAACTGCCATTGATACAGTTCGCTCCTCTAGCATTTCCAGTAACCTCAGACAGAATCTATAATCAAAATAAAGATACTAGTTGTTAACAACTGCGTTATTTTGGCTATTATGTCGTGAGTTGGGTTGCTGGTTAGAGAATTATGAGTCAAAACAACTCGCTATCATGTGTAGCAGATTGTAGAATTTGCAAAAAATATAGGGATAACAATCTGATTTGACTATAGCAACCACCCTACAAGTGCCTTAACATTTGTAGATGATTAGTTTAGGGGTGGAAATGTATGACGATTAATTTTGAGGCCTTTTGGGGCCTTTCCTCAACCAAAATTTGATTGAAAAGTGAGTTTCCAACAAGCTGGAAGTTACTTTTCAGAATTTTGGGTGAACCTCTTGGTTAGTTCACCCATAAAATTTCAGAATTAATTATAAGCTTTATGTGGTTGGAATGACTTGAAAAATACTCTAAATACACAAAAGCTTGATTTTAAGCACTATAGAGTAAGGAGAAGGTTTTGGGATGAATATACTTGAATGGTTGAAGACCCCCTAAAATATGCATATCTAGCTTGGTACAACAATATAATTTTCAGATCTGCAGTGCCAAACAACTACATGGAAGTGTAAAATTATCTTGATATTCAACTTGTACCTATTCTTGGACCTTGGTTAGATTTATCATTTAACAATAAACTCTAAATTCCCCAAGGAAAATGCTTGCAAGAATGATAAAATTGAAAAATCAGCAAAGTTAATAACCTAATATTTGCAAAAAATGAAAAGATTTGATTTTTTAGATATAGAGATGGTTGTTCAATAATACCGGTGCCTCTACCTCACCTTGGTTGGAATGCGAAGTTAAACACCCTTTTAGGTCAATAATGCCAGTTGAATTCAAGAGAGTGGATTTGGCCTTGGAAGCAATCACCCCCGCTATCACTTAACCTTCTTGGCGACTTTTGGATTCGCTTAGGAGTAGCCTCTCCTTAAAGTGGTGTCCTCAACCTTCAACTCATGTGCAATAGATACAAGACCCTACATAAGTTGAAGTCCCTGAGATGGTCCAATTGCTTGGATTGACTCATCTGCGAAACAAAAGAACTCAAGTGGGGTCACCCCCTCATTAGTCTTTTCCATGTGACTAGATAGCTCCTAATGGCAAGACTTGTTAGCTTCAGTGTAAATTAATTTATCACCAAGAATAAGTTAGAATAAGAAACCTTTAACATATATCTAGAAAAGGAATGAAAATGATATTCACAACACGCAATGTATAAGAAACTTTATACAAGGGTTTGCTATTATCTCAATTGACAACAACCTTACAATTGAGGGGAGGCTAGCCTTTATAGAAAAATTATAGCGGCTAGTTAATGGCTAGCTAACGGATAGTTTTGACTTTCTCTCAATAAAATATTTTACTAGTCATCCACATGTCAGAGACTTAGTAACTTAATTGATGAATATTATAATAATAATTTTTATTCACACACTAGGAGGTTGATTTGGACAAATTTCCACAATTTAGCTCAAGATTCCCTTTGCTCATGGTCCATGATGGTCAATAGTCAAAATAGTAAACAATAGTAGTTCAATGTTCCACTTGGTCACCTTTGAAAAATTTGACTTGGACCCTTGGAGGAGAAATTCATCTTCTAACGACTACTTTCTTGGTCCGTTGCTCAACTAATTGGTCCACTAGATCTCCAATGACTAGTTATACCTTTTAACAACTAGCTGACTTCACCAATGATTATTTTTGACTTGATTTTTCCTTTTAGTAATTCAACTTAGCTACATGGAAGTTGGATATCCAACACCCTTGACTTTCTGACAATTATGGCACCCTGTGTATGCTGAAACAGGCTTGGATATAAACTAGGCATCTCTCTAAAATCTTCAAATCTTGCTTAGCATTGCCACATCATCACCTATTGGCCACGTCATCATGCCTTGTGTTGTAGCTCTAATGCCTTGGGAATTTTGAGAAATAGGGCTGCACTTCATTCTCTTTACATTATGTGGAACACTCTAGGTATAAATGAACATATACATAAACTCGTGGGTTTGAGAGAAGCAATAGATAACAATGAGTTGTTTCTAAAAGCATTCGGTGAGATATTTACATCGTAGTGTGGGCTCTTCAGTTGTTATAATAGAATTTTAAAGTGCTCTATTTATTTCACATAATAGAGTTGACATCGTTGAATTGGAGTGGCTTGGTTTTCATAATCTTGATGGGCCTTGGTGTTTAATGTTAGATAACCATGGTATGTTCTATGCTTAATGCAGTTTACTTCAATCTTTCTTGTAGGCCCAATTCAAATTAGCAATCACATAAACATGAAAGTAAATGCTGATAGAACATAATAATAGATCAATAGAAGACAAGCCAAAATAATATATCATAATTTATAATTCTTCTTGTCCAACAGATATAGAGAGAAATGTTTGTTACAGCAGTTAACATGATGCCCTATCCAACAAAGACTTTTGTTGGTCAAACCATCTCTTCCAACCTCTCGGAGGTTTAGTCAAACACATACAAGATCAACCTTCCTACAAAAGTCATCTCCCAAAACAATCAACGCAAGTCAAACTTCAGTCAACATTGTTGTCAACGGTGGTCAACGTTGTGGTCAAGGGGTTGCGGTCAAAGTTAATGTTCAACCTCGATTTTGTGCCCTCTAATGCGGCCTCCAAAAATCGGAATTTCTGTAGTCAAATCATAGTCAAAGCTCGGGGGTTGACCCAAAGTCAACGCTGTTAAGAAAGCCTAAAAATAGTTCGAAATTTCTCTAGCTTCAGATTCACACGTGGGAGAGAGAGAGGCCTCTTGAACGTTGTACGAACCAATCAAATGATGAGGAATGTGTGTGATGAGATGATTAACAAATGAGCATCAAGTCTCTCCAATTTATGTCCATCAATGAGGGTGTGTGCCACATATTTTGGGGCTTATGAGCCTACTTTACAGTTCTTGCCGACCTTGACAATTTGCACGTGTGGAAAACAAATTCAAAATATAAGTTCTGCTCATCCAAACAAGATGATATTTAGATCAATCTTGCACCTCTCCTAAAGATGAATCCGACAAAAATATCATCATCATCATATCAACAATGCAACATGGAGTTTGGACCTAGTTGCCCAAAATTAACACTCCCTCTCAACTAGGGAGAACTCCATCTGTCCACCTGTGCCATCCTGTCATACAGTACCATAGTGTATTATCATATATCATATATCATCCTACACTCCTGTGTCATCCTGTTGTAACTTGCTTTGCTGGCTCTTCTTTACACAACGAGAGTGAGTCACAAAGACATCACACTCTGCTGACTCGAAGTCAGCTTAAAGGTTAAAACCTCAATCGGACTCAAGAGAGTCACATACTGACCCGAAGTCAGTATAGAGGTAAGAACCTCATCAGACTTGATCCCAGATCAAGGTGTTGGACACATCTCATCCTAGACATAGAGAGTACGACAATCCGTGATGCATCCATCGGTCTCTATCCACATTCCCCACCTCATTGGGCAAATGAGAGGTACTTCCCACGAGTCCGAAACTCCATGGGTAGGATGCATGCGGGGCATAGATCAAAGAGAGGGTGAACCAACTCAATATCATAACAATGAGGAAGAAGCACACCATCAAGGTTCGGTGAACCTAGCCTTGTGGTTGCTTATAGCTCCAAGAAGCTATCCCCAAGCCCCCTAGAGCTCTTAGAGCTCATAGTCCAACTCAAGCGGGACGCTCAGAATAGGGTCTGTCCACGATTCCAAGCTTCTCATGGAAGGTTAAGAATTTGACCTTCCCCAAGGGCTTTGTGAGAATATTCGTGACCTTGCTTATCAGTCCCAATGTGATCGAGCCTTATGGTGCCTCGCTGTACCATGTCTCAGATAAATTGGTACCTAATATCAATATGCTTGGATCGGTTGTGGAGCACGGGATTCTCAGAAAGACAAATCCCACTCTGGTTATCATAAAGGATAATGGTGGTATCCAACACATCCCCAAACAGCTCACTGAAGAGCTTTCTCAACCAAACAACTTCACAATAGGCCATACTCGCTGTAATGTATTCGGCCTCAACAGTGCTCAAAGCAACCGATTTCTGCTTCCTACTCATCCGAGATATCGAAGTAGAACCAAGAGTGAAGCAACATCCATATGTGCTCTTACGATCCACCACACTGCTTGGCCAATCGACATCAGTATATCCATGGAGCCTCATACTCCCGACAGTGTATCTCAGCCTATGGTTGATTGTGCCTCGAAGATATCTCAAGAGATTCTTGGCACCAATCCAGTGAGTGTGATGAGGGTCAACCATATATTGACTCAATGTGTTCATTGCAAAGCATATGTCCAGACGTGAGTTCACTAAGAACATCAGGGTCCCCACGGGTTGACAATACTCAGTGGGATTTCCCAACTCGGGCCCAACAGCGCTTCCACACGACTTCTTAAAGTTGAGTTCCATCGGAGTTGTCACGGACTTGCAATCCACCATCCCAAATCTCTCCAGCAGTTTCACGACATATTTTCCTTAAGAAAGGAAAATCTCACCTGGCTTTTGCCAGACCTCCAAGCCTAGGAAATAGTGCATCAGTCCTAGGTCCTTCATCTCAAACTCGGAAGCTAGCTCCCTCTTACATTGATGAATGAGAGGGTCAACACCTGTTAAGAAGAGATCGTCCACATAGAGAACCAGAATGAGAGGCTTTTCTTTATCAACCTTAAAATAAAGGTTTGGATCAACATCACTTCGAGTGAAGCCTAGCTTCATCAAGTAGCTATCAATCCTCTCATACCAAACCTTTGGGGCTTGCTTCAACCCATAGAGGGCTTTCTTCAACTTGCATACATATGTGTCTCTATCTTGGACTTTAAACCCAGAGGTTGTTCCACAAATACCTCTTCCTTGATTGAACCATGTAAAAAGGCAGTCTTCACATCCATCTGATGGAGACTCCATCCTTGTGTTGTAACAAAGTGAATGATTGATCAGATGGTGGTGTAGCGGGCAACAGGTGCAAATATATCATCATAATCTATGCCTTCCTTTTGAGAGAAGCCTCGGGTAACAAATCTTGCCTTGTACTTTTCAGCACTTCCATCGGCTCCATGCTTGATCTTGTAGAGCCATTTCAAGGTGACAACAAATTTGTCCTTCAGTCTAGGGACCACATCCCAAACATAATTCTTCATGGTCTATTCATATTCCTCGTGCATAGCATCCTTCCAAACTTGATGCTTTACGGCTTCTTCAAAAGTTCCAGGTTCAAATTGTACAATAGTACTCATGGCTACTAGGTACCCTTGGTACCTATTCAACTTCTTACTTTCACAGAATGTTCCCCTAGGAGCAATATGTCTCTCGACATCTTCGAGAGTGTCTCATAGCCATGAAGGCCTTCTTTTATTTGAAGAGGGTGGATCTATAGGATCCATCAGACCTTCAACATCGGGCATCGGTTCATCCTTCGGTTCTTCCAATTTCCCTGCTTCTTTTTCTTCTTCTTTGTCTTCCTTTGAGCTAGGAAGATTCCTAACTTTCTTGTGGGTGACATCATGGCATATCTCCACTTCTCTTTGACCAGGCACATAGATTCTATATGCCTTCGAGGTTTCATTATAGCGTACAAACATTCCTTTATTCCTAGAAGCATCCAACTTGCTTCTCTTTTCTTTCGACACATGAAAATAAACACGACTTCCAAAAACTCTAAAATGGGAGACATGAAACTTCTTACTAGAGAAGACTTCTTCAGGAGCTTTGGGTCCAATGTGGAATGTGGGCATCTATTTTGAACGTACACAATAGTGTTTAGTGGTGGTCTCCCTCTTAATGCCAACTTCCCTGCAATAGTCATTGAAATCATTTGACTCATATTCGGTCCCATTATTGGTCCCCAAAATTTTGATCTTCTTCCTTGTTTGATTTTCAACCAAGGCCTTGCAGGTACAAAACCACTTGAATGCTTCGTCCTTCTTCAAAAAATATATCTAAGTCTTGCGGGAGAAGTCATTTTACAGGCAGCATACCAGATAGATCAGAATGTATCAATTGCAAAATATATGTCTTCGTGACACTTGAGGGGAATGATCCCCTTGTATGCTTTCCTTCGACACAACCCTAACATACATCTTCATGGTCATCTTTGAAATTGGGCATCCCTGTCACCACCTTCCTTGCTTTGGGAATGTCTTTGAAATGAGGGCGTGCAAACCTTCGGTGCCATAGCTTGGATTGAAGAGTTGTGTCACATGTCATGGCCCCTAGCGGGCTTCCTCCAACCTGATAGAGTGTATCAACCCTAAAATCAAGAGTGAACGCTTCTTTGAAGTTCCTCTTCCAAATGCATACCTTTCCATCGATGAATGCCACCTTGAATCCTTTATCTTCCATTGTCAAGATAGACGCTAGATTCTTCTTTAAGTTAGGTACTTACAACACATCTTGCAAACAAAGGACTTGACCTTGATTTAGATGAAGTGTCACAATCCTTGTTCCTTTCACGGGATAGGTGCCATTGTCTCCAAGGATAATTTCTAGATTAGTATCCTTTTCAATCAAATCAGAGAAGGCTTCCTTATATCCAGTGAGGTGCCTTCAGGCACAACTATCAATCAACCAATTATCCAGCGTATCAGAAGGAGATGCATCAGAGAGGGTAGATATAAGAATATATTCATTTTTCCTATCAACAACATTAGATTCATCATACTTGGAATTCCATGACCTCTTGAAAGGTTGCCCATTTCCACTTCGACTGGAGGGAGCCTTCCTCTTTCCTTTGAACCTGTTGTTCCTTTGATTTCCATTCCCCCTGAAGTTGTTATTGTCATCATCTTTAGGAGAGTCCCTTCTATTGGGGCACTCTCTTGCATAGTGACCAAACTTGTTACAAGTGTAACATCCTCCTTTTCTTCCTTTGGGACCCGCTCTTCCATGGTTTTGATTTCTTGGACCACCATTGTTCCTCTTCTTTGCATGAGCGATGAAGGCAGTAGGGTCACCACCATTCCCATTCGAGGGATGGTCTCTCTCCATCATCCTTGTTTCCTCTTGAGTGCATCTTGTCAACAATTCATCAAAATCATGAATCGCATTGTTATTAAGAATGGTAGTATTAAATACATACCAGTCTCGGGGGAGTCCTCCAAGAGCAATGAGAACGATTTCTTGGTCAACTACTTCTTCTCCAATAGCTAAGAGATCATTCCTGATTTCTGCGAGCCTCATAAAATAGGATTGAATGGATTCTTCTTTGCCCTTCTTGATATTCTTCAACTTGTTCTTGAAAAAGAGTACTTGATTAGCATTGCTACCCCTGAAGATGCTAACCAACTTATCGCACATCTCTTTAGATGCGCCCAGCTTGGAGATATATATTAGCAACCAAGTGCTTATGTATAGAATCCTTGATAATCATCTTCGCTTTGATTTCCCCTTTTCTATACTTTGTCTTTGCTGCAGTCGGTGCATTTGATGGAGGCTCATTTATCTTCCTCTACACATAATCCATGACTGATTTATCTTCCAATACCATATCCAAAGACATCTTCCAAGCATGATAATCAGACTTATCAGTCAGCGTATCATTAGACTTGAAACCCTTGTAGGTTGAGGAGGCCATTGGTCCTTGATAAGACAACTTCTTCAGTGATTGCTTTTCATACTAGCTTGGGCTTTGTCTTCACCTTAGCTCTGATACCATGTTAATTTTAGATAACCATAGCATGTTCTCTGCTTAATGCAGTTTACTTCAATATTTCTTGTAGGCCCAATTCAAATTAAGCAATCACATAAACATGAAAGTAAATGCTAATAGAACATAATAATAGATCAATAGAAGACAAGCCAAAATAATATATCAGAATTTGTAATTCTTCTTGTCCAGCAAATATAGAGAGAAATGTTCGTTACAACAGTTAACAAGATGCCCTAGCCAGCAAAGACTTTTGCTGGTCAAACCAGCTCTTCCGACCTCTTGGAGGTTTAGTCACACACAAGATCAGCCTTCCTTGAGTGTCACACACACCTCAAAAGTCATCTCCCAAAACAGTGAAGCCTCGATTTTTGTGCCCTCTAATGCAGCCTCCAAAAATCAGAATTTCTGCAGTCAAATCAGAGTCAAAGCTTTAGGGTTTACCCAAAGTCAACGTTGGTCAATGTTGTCCAGAAAGCTCTAAAAGCAGTCTGAAATTTCTCCAATTTCAGATTCACACATGGGAGAATGGGCTAACCAGTAGTACTACTGGCAGAATGGGCTAACCATGACACATGAACTGCTGATAGGTGATTTGATCCTGTTGAAAAAATTGGTACTTCCGCTTCCTTGGAACTTTGACAATTTGAGTGCAACAGGGCTCAAGCAAGATGAAGAGGACATATAGCTAGTTGAACTCCAACGATCATAGGTAGAGATGGAGAAGAAGGGAGAAGAAGCTGTGGCCATTGCTTAGGCCAAAGTAGTCGAGGAGGAGAAGGAGAGATAGGTTGTGGAAAGGAGTAAGAAAAACAAGACACTGAAGGGCAAGAAGAGGGAGGAAGGAATACCACGACAAAATGTAAAAGAAGGGAAAGGGAACAGGATGAAGCTCACAAATAGGTTAGAGGAGTGCATTAGAAAAGAGTAGGGTGAAGCTCCCTAGAAATTCGAACAAAGTGAATAACAAGAACGGAGCATTTTCAGTGAAAAGATTTGTAATTTCATCCCACTCATGCCAATTACAATGATTGTTGGAATGTGTTGAATTTTGGTTGCTGCAGTTGATATTCTTCAATTACATTAGCTCACAAAATTTAAAGAAGCAAAATTCAAATTTGGATTCAAGTTGGCTCCAAAATTGAAGAGGGAAAATTTGGAGTTTTTATTTTTGAAATTTCCTCCAAAATGCAAGACGGCCCAACATTAGGACACACCTTTTAGGACACCTCAAAACTACTATATATTGCTATTTGACATCGTCACTAGGACAATTCGGATCATCACATAGCATCTATTTTTCTATTCACAGGGTTTGATTGGCTGACCGAATCTTTTTGGGCATATTCTGGGCTACAGATGGAGATTTCTGGGTTGAAGCAGGGGGCTGAAATTTGGCCTGTTTCTGGGCAACTTGGCCACAGATTCACCGAGTTTATTTTGGGCAGCTTGACCAGGTTTGACTTGTATTGGTTTGCTGGTCAATTTGACCTAGATTGACTGGAAAATCAGATTGTATCTTTTGGTGAATTGGACAATTTCTCCTAAGAAAAGGTTGCTGGGTTTTTCCCTAATTAGGGTCTTTACAGGGTAAAAATTTCATGAGTTTATGTGCATTGTTATTCTACTGTGATCTCTAGTATCCTACTGCATTTTTGGTTGAATTTTCTGAAGTGTAATTGCTTAATGATAGTTGGAATGTGCTAAAGTAATATCAATATCATTGGAAGTAATTGTCAATTTTCGGAAAATTGTGCTTGTCTATATTGTACTCGGAAAATTAACATAATGCACACACCAATTTGTTTTGAAATTGAAACCATAGACGATGTAAGCAGAGCAGTTGCATTCCTTGAAGAATACTTTTACTATAAGCGACAATGGAGCATTGTCAAAAGGTCAAGAAAGTGGAAGAAAACCAGTGTCCACACACACTTGGAAGTGGGGAATGGAGTATTGGTGTTTCCCTTGTCAGCTTTGCTCCTGGAGTAAGGAGTCGTTGTTCTAGCCTTGAACTTAGGACCATTTTCCCAAGCAAACAACTTTTCGGTTGAAGAGCTAATTGATGAGCTCGAGTGGCAACGTAGCTAGGTGGCCTCCATGGAAGAGTGGATGAAGAAAGTTGGAATCCTTGCAACTTGAGGAACTCAAGCGACAGGTCACCAGCTTGAGCCAAGAGCACAAAAGGCAAATCAGGATGATTTAGGACACCTACTAGCAACGAGCTGCCACCCTTAGAGAGTTGATAATGTAGCAGGGAAAGGGATAATAGGAAGCATACAACAAAAGACTGCAAGAGGCTATCAATCAGTACTAGTGTGATCTATCTGCAGCTAGGGAAAGTCTGGATTTGTAGGAGTTCCAATTGCTGCCCCTTACAATGTTTGAGTGCTTGAGAAAAGCTTTTTAATCACTTGCAGGACATTTGGCTTCGTCATGAAGAGGTAGTAGAATTTCATCTGAGAAGGATGTCGCAAAAGTCTTAACATCACGAGGTATATCAAGCAAAAGGCCTATTGAAGATTGAAGAATATCAATCTGCATTCAATGAGAACCCACTAGGCATTTCCAAGCTTAATCGATGAGAAGTAATGTGCTAGGCCTTGATCAGTGCATGGAATGAAGCTATGCCCAGTGTAGATTCTAGTGTAAATGAACTCAACGAGAAATGCGTCTAGCTGTGGGAAGGAATCTGGTAGTTCACCACTGGAGCTGATGTGGCCAGTACAACTGTGTTAGATTCAATCCAAACTCAAAAGGCATTTGAAGGGTCTAATTGAAGATTGGATGAAAGTGCCAAAGCTGCACAACAATTTAAAAGCTTTAATAAGGAGTCACTCTTGCAATTTTGCTCGTGCCCCCTTTTAAAGAGAGCCTCCCTCCATCTAACCTTTTAGCCAGATATTCATTGAAAAGGAACTGGAGGTCATCAACGGAACAGAGATCTACATGTTCCTTGGACTATTCTATGGACGCAGATTAATTTTGCAGGGTAGACTAGATCGGTTTCTTTTGATTTTTGATTTGATTAATTTCATTCCATGATTTCTCTATATGGACTATCCGAACTATGGATGTAATGGACTCTTGTGATGGCAATCTGTGTGCTGATGGACTATATTGTACAGATGCATTTTCCTTTTCAAGTTAGATTCACGTTACATTTCTTTATTAGCTTAGCAGATTTCGACTAATCTTGTTTGCTGGATTGCAGCCTTCTTTTGCTTTACCGCTTTAAAGAATAATGTTTGAATTATCTTTTAGTAGATGTGGATTAATTCTGTTTGCTGAATTGCAGTTCATTTCTTAGTAGTTTGTAGAATAGTGTTTTGAGGGGTTTCAATTGTTTCCTTTTCCATTCTTAGCATTAAAGTCCATTGAAACTGGTTGCCAGGCCATATAATCTGGAGGATTCAGCTATATCGCAAACATTCCCTCCTGTCAACAATTTCTTTGTTTCCAATTCACATAAAAAATGTGGAAATTGGATTTACAATGAGCCCATGCATCTTTTTCTTGGCCAATAACCTTCCCTGTTTCCCAACCGTTCAATCAAGCAAAACCCACTCTGCCTTCGGAAGAGACATGGAGCATATATGGAACAAAAACCAATCAACCTATCTTTCAGAAAGTGAGTAATTCATACACATCCGTTAAGAGAATCAGACCTTGAGGAGATAATGTTTGGACTCATCCAAGGAGCAACTACCGGCATTGAATCTCCAGATTTTTAGGCATGATTGGTATTTATAATGGGCCTTTCCAACTGTTGGCCATCCTTATATGAAGATCAGAACTTGCAATTTTAAATTCTTGGAGGCAAGGAACATCCAACTTTTGAGCCAACATTAGATCTCTGACATTTAATGTTTTTGAAGGGATTGTTATCCCGTCACGTTCCAAGAGCAGATGGAGATATTCATCCTGTACAAGAGTCATCTCTACCCAATGCCTCAAAGGCATTGCGAATCATCAGTTCCTCTGCACCTCCCAGATTGTAAGGAGTAGATGCGGCTATCTTTTTTTTCAGAAGAAAAAACTAACTGTTATTTTATTATAGAAAAATGAAAAGCAGTTACATTTTACATAGCATATGCCATAACTGCATCATCAGCATAGAGAGACATCTACAGAGCATTGGTAGAGAATTTTACTAGCAAGTGTCAAATACTGAAAAACTTGTGGTTTCAAAACATAAACAAAAAGTTTGCAACTCTGTTTGCCAGTACATCATCAAAAAACTGAAATAAGGAATTCAGGTTCAGAAAGTAGCAAAAACAGTGATCTGCCATCTATGGGATGGCAATACTGTAGCTATCACATATTTGTATGATGCACTTCCCTCATTCCAATCACTTGTGGAGGATCTTATGGGATGATTTGCACATTTTCTCACATTAATTGAACTCTTGATTTTCCCATTTTATGAAATATTCCACCCATCCTTTTCACCAGCACAAGAAGAATGAGAACCTGGCATAGGCGTGGTGGAACTGCTAGGAATAACTTTCATTGTCATTAGCAGGGGGAACGTCTTTCCGAGTCCCCATCAGTGCTGGATTTGAAACACCTAAATCCTTATGGTTATTATCTTTTCACTGGGAGGACTAGATTTGCTTACTTTTCTTCATTGTCTGGTGCTTGACATGCAAAACTTAATCAGCGCAATCTGTTTACGTTATCATCTGATTTGCATCCTAGGACTGGTTCTCTTACTGTTATCAGTGGTCAAAATATTGTTAGTATCTGATGTATCAGGATGATATCAAGTTGTTATGATCTGACCTGAACATTAGCACAGGGTGATGCTTTGCAGTGGTTGTTGCTTTGCGTCAGCCTATCATGGATTATTTTTTGATTTTCACTGTTTTCTGATTTTGTGACACATTTATGGTATGTTTTTCCAGCTAGTTTGATTCATATGCTATCTAACTCTTGTTTCTGCCATTGTTTGATTTGTAGAACTTGTTGAAAATCTGGAAACTACGCCAAGTATTGCAGCTTTACCAGGTGGTCACTTTGATATTCAAAACATGAGTGTGGACACATTGATGGATGAAGTAGTTTCATGTATAGTATCCAGTATGGATGATTGCACTGGCTCCACAGATCTGGGATCCGTTAAATCTTCAGAATATCAGAATATTGATGCTAATTGTATCACCGAGGGTATTGTAGAAGTACTGCATAGCTCAGATATTAGCACTGCAAGCAGGGATTTTACCGATGCCCATGTTAATACCACTGGTTTTAGAATCATTCAAAAGACCAACATGGCTTCTAGAAATGGTGACCAAGAGATACGTGACATTTTGGATGATATTCCCTATTTGAAGGAAGGATATGCAGAAGAAATAGATGAAAATGTGTCGTTTATTAAGGAAAAAGGTGAAAAAGAAGACGATTGTACTCGAGGTATATTTATGCAGACCTCATTTTCAGTAGTAGCTGCGATAAGCACAACAAAAATTCTGTCTAAATGTTATATGGCTTGAACAGAATGACGTTAGGTTGCATTTTGACATTTGCTTTGTCCAATTAAATTTTTACAGTGGTAACTGACGTCTGAAGCATTGAAATTGCCTCGTGTTGCAGCTACTGCACAACAGGATACGACAAAACATGACATACTCGAGGATAATCAAATCAGGGTTGTGAAAAGTAATCCTGAACTCAATGAAACTAGCTGTGGTTCTCATGGGAGTAAATTGGTTACTGGAAAAGGAAGCTCTGAAAAGGACATGCCACGTGAAATTCTTGCCATTCTGAAGAAAGACACACTTAATGGGTCTTGCCAGGTGCCTTTAACCGAAGGGGAAAGCATGGACACTCCTGTCAAAGAGGTTGGTAGTTTCCTTAATTTTTTAGTTGGGAGGGGGGGATTGAATAGGGTTTTTACAGTATACAGTTATAAAATCTCATGACATTATGGTTTCGCAGAAGAAAAGCCAGAAGAACAAATCCAACGAGGGAAGTAAAAGCGATTCTCAGAATTCATGTGCTACTCCCGGTGAGTTTGAGAAGTTTTTCTATTCATAATCTTTTCGAAGGCACGTAATAAATTTAATTATTTGTATTTTCCCTTATTAGCATTGGGGATTTGATGAACAGGAACAGTCAGACGTTCATCGAGGCTTAGAGATCGGCAAAATACTTGAGTGGCTGATTATTACTTCAAAACTCTGCAGTATCTAGCTCTATATTCGCTTTTGAATGCGACTTTTGAGTTGTAACATGTAGCACGTTACCTGTAAATCGGTAGCTGATTGCTACTCAGACGCATTTGAAGAGTGAGTGGGTACAAAAATTCAGTGTCACACCCGTGCGTGAGACATTGGATTGAATATTTTGTGAGGTTAGGGCACTTCGGAAATTTCCTTTTTCCTTTTTTTATTTGGGAGTTGTTTTGATCACCAGGTCAAGATTTTCGAACTGGTCATGTGAAGACCCTGTAATTGCGTAGCCAATTTGGCAATGAAGGATACTTTAAAAAAAGAAGTAATTAAGACAAGGTTAGAAATGTAATTCTTAATTTCATCTGATCATGTGGTAATGATCTGTTAAAACTATAATGACCTTATGGCGTTAATAATCTCATAATCAAACATATTTTTATAGTGTAGATTTGTGTAGGGTGGAGCCTGCATCAAATGACAATGCTATAGTTGGTCAAGGAATTCGTGTTTTGTTCTTTGGCATAGTTTCCTGGAGAAGTGGAAGAAACATTTTTCTTTTCGATGAAGTATATATATATATATATGAAAATTATAAAGATATATATTTTTTTGGTTGGTTTACTATTTGGAAATCAGATTAAAAGAAAAAAGAAAAAAATTAAATCTCTGGAAAAATTAAATCTTATCTATACAAATTGTAATAATTGATTTATAATAAAGCTATATAAAATGAAGTTTATCAAATAATTGTTACTATTTTGAGGAAGAGTAACATGACTATTATTATTTATGATGTATGAAGTGTCTTTTTGAAGAGCTAAGCTTATTGAGTTATTTGGGAGTATTTACTGTGGCATTTCAGGTCTGTTCATGAGTGTGCTAAGATTATGCAAACTTTAGGCCATCAACCCTCTTTCCTATTGTTGTAAGTTTGGAGTTGATATCCTTGATTTGTAGGTAGACCTCATTTAATTGTAGCAAGATTTCCCAATGATCTTCATTCTTATTTATTAACACATTGCCAATCACAATTTTGATGTGCTAATATAAGTTCACCATCTTCAAGTATTTAGTGTCCTTGGCTTTGGTGTCGCTTGTGTTAGGGATCTAGTTACCCATTTTGTATTCGATGTTGATGTTGTGGATGAATTGATGCTCTAGTTTGATTGCCTTCTTTGCTAATACAATTGCCTCCTAAATATGTGTTGGCGGGGGTTGTAAATTTTGGCAAATTCTTGAACCCCCTTTTGAGCTTTGGAGTTGGTTAGAATGCTTCTCCCACAATGACCTTTTCTACCCTAGTGACCTCGAGGCATGATGTGGATCCCCAAAGCAATTACCCATTGAGTAACAAGCACAAAGGCTATGGTTTATGATGTAGCAAGTGCATAGATGTTCATTACCTAAATTGTCAACCATTCTAGAAGGCAACATGTCATTACCTAGATTGTCAACCATTCTAGAAGGTGACTAAAAGTTTGAAAGGCTAGTGTTAGTGGTGAAAGAGCTCCATTGTAACAATGAAGCCTTTTGCCTTGACAAACATAAAACCAACAAGAGCGGGCCAATCAATTGGAGCCTCGAAAATTGAATGTTAGTTTTCTACCTATCTGGGGGTGTCGATTGAGATTTGTCGAAGAATATATTGCATGGGAATGCTAGTTGATCCCCTTGTCCTTGCCTTGATCAATGTAATCATTTTGAGGATGGAATATGTAAACTACAAAGTCACTATGTCTTGAGGTTCTTTGCAGAGCTAATTTTGTTAAACTTACAGTCATGAATGACATGTACCCTCACATGTTTCACCATAAATCTCTGCATGTGTTAGATTGATGGTGGATTTGCTAGTTATCTCCTTGATTTACACGTTTAGTGAGGGCCATTGGGATGTGGCCAGTTAACACTTCTCTTGCCTTGAAGGTGCTTTCATCCCTAACATTTCATTTGAGAATATTTTCATTAAATTTTAGTTTGTACATCTATCTTCAATCATATATTTACACATATTTTTTAGGAGTGTGAGATATCAAATTGTTAAAAATATATAATAAATTAAGTGTATGTAATTTACATCTTGCATGTACACAAGATGTAAATGTAGAGTATAACTTCAAAATAGATAAAAAAGAGTTGGAGAATAACTCAAAGAATAGAAAAACCTCCTCCAAATACCTTGGTACATTCATATGTCAAAATCACTTGTTCCTTTGTTTATCTTAAGAACGACTTCACTATTCTCTATATATATTTCTTTTTTCCTCATTGTATATGCAGGCCCTTTATTAGGTTTATTCTTATTATATGTACATTTACCTCCCTATATGTTCTCCTTGGAGTTAGATATACTACCCTTATTTGAATATTTTTGTTCTCAAAGTCTTGTATTTTAGGGTATTACACATGACTAAATCAAGTAATAGGATTTCTTTATTTTTGTTCCGTTGCCATTGATGACGATCCATCTATTCAATTTAATTAGTTTCCATCTTAATCTTTAATAGTTGGTTGTTGCATAATTTTTTTTTGGGTTAAATATTTTAATTCCATGTGGTGTTGCCGTGGTTTCTCCAATTTGTTGTAGATTTTGGTCTAATAACATTTCATTAGGTATGGTCTTTGTTGAAAATGTTGTCATTGATGGCAAAGGAGTTGGCAAGGGAGACAACATAGATGCAAAGGAGATAGCAAAAGAAGATTGTTGAAAGGCAAAGAGAGAAGCAAAATAGTAGAGTAGCAGGGGCAGTAAAAAGAGAGGCAAATAGGGCAGCAAGATGTAGAGAGAGTCAAGCAGCAGCAAAAGAAGCAAGGTTAAAGGAGCATACAATGAAATAGAGAAACTGTAGAGTGAGTCGAGCCGCAGAGTAAGGTTGCAGAGGGTACAGTGAAACAGAGGTAGAGACAGAAAATACACAGGCGGAACCGTGAAGCATAAACATATGGAGGCGTTGTGTTATAATGTTGAGAAAGCAAGAGGAAACAAGAGCAAGAGCGTGAATTAAGACGTAAAATGAATGGTGTGGAACCCTGAGTCAAGAGCGGAACCTTGAATAAACAGTGAAACCAGAGTTTTGGAAACCAACAGTATCGCGTGCGTTTGGGAGTGGTAAGTGGATTTCACTTTTTGAATGCGATCCATGTCGCTGATGGGCACGTGTCTTTGGGTGGTATTTGAATACCACTTACATCGCATAATTTCTGAGTGTTAACCCTCGGCCCAAAGAAAAATGCGATATTTGCTGTGTCAGTCCGATTGCCAAGGCTGGAAGATCTACGGTGATCACACTTGCGCGATGAACAAAGGTTAGTTGAGGCAAAGCACTGTGGGCCCGAGTCAAACGTATGATTGAAAATTGAAACATAAATCAAAGTTTAAAGCCGAACCTTATTTCTTATGAGGCTTATTCGTTATACATTCTAAAATGTTGGATTAATGTTATAAGCCATGATTGGAAGGTTATAAACGCTTGCGTGTTTAATTAAGGGCATCAAATCCATTGTTACAACGTTAAGTGATAAGGTCGGAAGTATGAAAGTGCTTTATTATATCATGGTCAAACCTTAGAGAGCGGGTTAAGAAGTTTGTGCATCGGGTTAATACACTTGATATAATAAACAAAGGAAGGGGTTCATATGATATGAGCGTTGTATTAAAAGGGGACCAAGATTGTAATACAAGGCATATAAAACATTGGATATGCGGATATAAGTTGTAGTGGGCCCAGTTGAATTATTGCGTTAATGGTTAGCTATTAACCATTGAAGAAAATGTTGAATGGATGATATGTATATATACATATTGTGGACCTCGACTATGTTACGGATTAACAAGAGGTAAGCCAAGCTTTAGACATTGCATTATAGTACTATAAAAGAGGCGGAGTATATATGCGGTGTGGGCCCCATGTAAAAAGAATAGTTCAATGCATGTTTATTTCGAGAATCTTAACCCAAGCTGAAGGATACATAAAAGCTGAAGCGGCAAAGTATATATATGTATGTAGCGCTTTATATACAAGGGACCAAGGTTACAGTATACAACATATGTATTATATTCTTGTGCACGAGATTAAAATAACAAAAGGTTCTTTTGTTCGAGTTTAAAACAAACGATGTATTATAAGGTGGGACCTTCACGAATCGCATCGGAGAAAATCATAACAACGGAACATGTTAATTAAAAGTTTCGATTGCGATTGCGGACCCGATATGTTATAAACGGTGATTCATATTTGTTTGAGTTCCGGCTTAAAGTGCATCGGAGGTGAAAGAGTAACATACAATTAAAAGTTTCGATTGCGATTGCGGACCCGATATGTTATAAACGATGACTCATATTGTTTGAGTTCCGGCTTAAAGTGCATCGGAGCGATTCATTGCATCAAAGGTGAAAGAGTAACATACAATTGAAAGTTTCGATTGCGATTGAGCGATTGGATGATAGTCGTCGGATTTGCTGAATGATGGACGACGGATATGAATCGGTTGATTATATGGTGGGGCCTTTGCTAATCGCATCGGCGGAAATCAAATGACCAAGTCACAAGAGCATTGTGAATGTTGCGATTGCGATTGAAATAAATGAGGCGGAGTACAACTGGTATGTGGGCTCCATTCAAAAGAAAAGACTAATACAGGTTTGCTCCGAGTTTTTTAAACCAAAGTTGAAGAGGAAAAGAAAGCAAAGCGGCATATATATGTATGTAAAACGATATATACATATTTACATATGTGAACAGTGAATTATTGCATCGGAGTGAGAGCAGAGCATCGGAACATACAACTGGAAGTTCCGATTGCAATTAATCGCAATTGGAAGTATTCAAGAGGTGTTTCCTCGCATCGGAGAATAAAGAAAAATTTGGATGGTGGGCCCGAAAGGGCATTTCATGTATTAAAAGGTCTTTTATTATTTCTCTGAGAGTTGATTTGCGTTACAAAAAAGGGGAGTTTATATGTTAAAAATTCCTTTATTATTATGCCGAAGAGTTGATCTACGTTATATTAAAATGGTAGTTATATACACAGGAGTTACGTAATTGCTGTGAACAGCAGAGCAAGTAGAGCCGGAAAAAGATAGAGACAATCGCAGAAAAAGACAACACACAGTGATCCAAAAGGCTGAATGAGTTGAGATGGAATTCTCATTGTAATTAAATGTAAATGTTTTAATTGGTTTATATTGTTTGTGATGCACTGCAAGTCTCCATAGGAAAAAACTCCACTGTAAAACTGAAATCTGAATGAGCTGGATAAAGAAGTGAGGAGGTAGAAGGCGAAGAGTCAGGGCTATTCACTTTGAATTCCCTGTAGAATGCGAACAGTTATGAGAAAAACTGTATAAAGGATATCATATTGGTATGCAGTATAGAGGTTAGAGAATGCAGAGTATGAAGAGTTGAGGCAGAGAAGATAAGAAGGAGGAGGAGCAGAAAGAGATGCTACAGAACAGAGCTGATATCCAAGGTAAATCAACATATGTTTTCTTTTGATAGATTGAGGAAGTTGGAGCTTCCCTATGAAGTTGAAGCTTGATAGATGTCAGTTGTAGCTGACTGAGGTTGGAGCCTCCTGTAGGTTGGTGCCTGCAGAAAATTAGTGGTGAGAGGGAGTTGGAGCTTGCCTTTGGAGCTTGCCTTTGCATCCCTTTATGGGTTTCCACTTATATCTGCTGTCTCTGTGTGTGTTGCCTATGTGTTGATATGTTTTATCCAATCTGCTTAATACTTGCTGCTCTCATAATAAGTTTGGTGTCACATTATCTTAATACTTGCTGCTACATATTAAGACTGTTCACATATAAAGTTGATTATAAAATTAAGTTGTAAATAAGCTTGATTAAAAGTTTTAAAAGCTCATGAATGTGTTAAACTGATTCACCCCCCCTCTCAGTTTAACTAAGTATTCAACAATTGGTATCAGAGCGGGTTCCTTTTGTACCGGTTTAACCACTGAAAGGAGATCCTAGGTCCCTAGGATGGCTAGTCAAGAAGGAAGCTCAACCAATAAAGCCCCTTTTTTCACCGGTGCTAATTATGCCTTATGGAAAATCAGAATGAGAGCATCCATAATGTCTCTAGGAATAGAAGTTTGGGCTGCTGTGGAATTTGGATATGCCCCAAAGGCAACTGACTCAGAGAAAGAAGTTAAACAAGATTTTGTAGCTAATGCAAAGGCCATGAATGCAATCTTAAATGGACTGTGTGAGGCAGAATTTATCAAAGTAATGCACAACAAGACTGCCAAAGAGATGTGGGATACTCTAGAAAACATCCACGAGGGAAACAAAAAGGTGAAGACAGCCAAACTTCAAGTATATAGAGCTCAGTTTGAAAATTTAAAAATGAATGATGATGAAGATATTGGTAGCTTCTTCTTAAGAGTTGCAGAAATTGTTAATAATATTAAAGCTCTTGGAGAAACCATACCAGAATGTGTAATTGTACAAAAGATTCTAAGTCCACCCAGCTTTAACCACAAGGTTTCTGCCATAGAAGAAACAACGGATTGGGAAACCTTGACCATGAACTAGTTACTTGGAAATCTAACAGCCTATGAGATGAGACTGCCACAGAAGAAGCCGAATGTGAGGGAGGAAGCCTTTAAGACGGAGAAGAAGAAAGAAGAAAAGGATGATATATGCTCTTGCTCTGATGAAGAAGAGGCCAAATTTGTCAAGAAACTGGATAGAGGCTCAGGTAAATATAAAGGTAAAATTCCATTTAAATGCTTTAAATGTGGAAGAGTTGGACACTATGCTGCTAAGTGTCCTCATAAGAAAACAAAGAATCAGGCTCAAGAATCAGAGAAAACTATATCAAAGAACTGACAGAAAGGAAAGAAATTCAATAGAAAATATTTCTATGCTCAACAAGACAGCAGTGCATCTGAAGACTCGGATGAACTCTCAAGTGAAGAAGGAACCTCTGAATTTTTATTGATGGCCATAGAAGAACTTGAAGGACTCCTTTTAGAAGATGAAGAAGAAGGTGAAGTTGATCTTGAGGGGGAGCTAAGAAGTGCCCTAGAGGAGATTGACAGACTCAAACTGAAGTGCAGAAAATAGAAAGACATTCTCCTCAAGTATGTAAGAGAAGAACAAAATTCAGAAGTCCTCATTCAGCTGAAAGTAGAGCTTGAAGAAGCCAAAAAGGTAGAAGACATGTTACTTAAGCAAATTAATGATAAAATTCAGGAACAAGAGAAGTTGGAAGAAGAAGTAGTATGCCTGAGGAAGAAATTAGAAAATGCCCAAAGAAAAGTGTCAATAAATTCTTCTCAAATGACAAGCTCTGGTAAGTTGAATGAAATTCTGGATGCTCAAAGATCTCCTCTAATAAAACCTGGGATAGGCTATGAAGGAGAATCAAGTAAAGGCAAAGAAAATGAAAACAAAAATATTATTTTTGTAAAAGAAAACAAGGATGATGAAGTAGCTCAAATGATTCTTACAAAAGAAGAAACATGCAATGAAGGAGATAGAAACCAGAAGGAACCTCTAATAATAAAGAATGAAATAAATACTCATCCAACAGAAAAAGGCTCATATACCCCTGAGTATGTCAAATTTGGAAGCCATCAAAGGAGATTCTTCCCTCCTATGAAAAATGCCACCTGTTATGCCTGCCATAAGCTGGGACATATTGCTGCATACTGTCATACAAGGAGGATTAATTCAAACCAGCAAAGGATGCAAACAGTGAAGAGATTATCTCAAGCAAACAAATGGAGAAGACAACCTTTCATCAGGTATGCAAATTGTTTCTATGGATACTGTTTTTACTGTAAGGAATTTGGCCATAAAATAATTGAATGCAGAAAATACGGACAAAGATTGATGTTCAACACCTCAAGGAGGTTTATGAATCATGGAGATTTTACTCATACTCACAATTCTGCAAAAATTATGATCAAATGCTGTGTATGTAATAAAATTGGACATATGCCTTCCAAATGTCCTCTCAGAGAATTTGGTTCATCATCTCAAAAAAGGTACCAAACAAAAGGATGCTTGCAGTGGAAAAAGAAGGTGAATAAATGTGACCTGGCTCTAACTGCTCAAGACCTGAAAAGCCAATGGTATTTGGACAGTGGCTGCTCAAAACATATGACTGGAGATAGAAGCAAGTTTATAACCTTTGATGAAAAGAAATATGGAAATGTTACTTTTGGTAATGACAAAGCAGGGAAAATCAAAGGAAAAGGCTCAATCAGTCTAGATAATGGCAGAGGAAAGGCCCAAGATGTACTATTTGTGGATGGGCTGAAAGAAAATCTGCTGAGTGTTAGTCAAATGTGTGATAAAGGCTATGAAGTTCTTTTTAGAGCACAAGACTGTGAAGTCAGATCAAGCACCACGGGGAAGACTCTGATCAAAGGTGTTCGTATAGAGAGTAATGTCTACATAGTGAAAGAAGAGAATGAAGCATGCCATCTTAGCAAAATTGAGGAGTCATGGTTATGGCATATGAGATTGGGACATCTTAATTTCGACCATATCATCAGACTGAGCAAGAAGAAAGCAGTCAGAGATATGCCAGCAATAAAAAGGCCTTCAAATACCATATGCAAATATTGCTAATTGGGCAAACAGACCCGGACATCCTTTAAGACCAAAGATGGGCTATCAACAAGTAGGCCACTTCAGCTTGTACACATGGACCTTCAAGAACTAAAACACCAAGTGGAGAATCATACTTCATGCTGATAATAGATGATTTCTCAAGAATGACATGGGTTGCATTTCTCAAATATAAATCGAAAGCACTTGAGAAATTTAAGATATTCAAGACATTGGCAGAAAATCAAACATGATGCAAGCTAAAGTGCATCAAATTAGACAGAGGAGGTGAATTCACAGACTATGACTTTGCAGACCTATGCAATGAACATGGGATAAAACAACAGTTTATTATTGCAGGAGCACCTCAACAGAATGGAGTGGCAGAGAGACAAAACAGGTCTGTACAACAAATTGCCAGAGCCATGATGCAAGAGAGTAACATTCCTCAGACCTTCTGGGCAGAAGCAGTACACACAACTGTGCATATTCTTAACAAAGCCCATCTAAGACCAAACAATGACAAGACTCCTTATGAACCATGGCATGGAAAACCAGCCTCAATCAAGCACTTTAGAGTCTTTGGAAGCAAGTGTTACATAAAGAATAATGATGAAAATCTGGAGAAGTTTGATGCAAGAGCAGATGAAGGAATATTTTTAGGATATGCATCCAAGAGTAAAGGTTACAGGTGCTACAACAAGACTCTTCGAAAAATTGTGGAAAGTATTGATGTAAGATTTGATGAAGAACTACCAAAAAATACAAGAAATACAGGTTGCAGCAATCCTCTAGAAGATTATGAAGAAGAGAACCAAGATGATGATGAAATAAGCAAGACAACAGAAGATACACTCAAAAAGAACCATCCAGAAGATCAAATCATTGGGGACAAGAGTGTAGGAGTCCAGACAAGAAGACAACTAACTGAACAGACAGAAGAGGTATACCTAACTATGTTATCACAAATAGAGCCAAAGAAGTTTGAAGAAGCCAACAAGGGCAAGTATTGGGTGAATGCTATGAATGAAGAATTGGACCAAATTGAGAAGAACAATACCTGGGAATTAGTTCCAAGACCCACCGAGAAAAATGTCATAGCCTCAAAATGGGTATTCAAGAATAAAATGAATGAACAAGGACAGGTAATCAGGAATAAAGCCACACTTGTATGCAAGGGATATTCACAAATTGAAGGTCTTGATTACGATGAAATTTTTTCCCCTGTAGCCAGAATGGAAGCCATCAGAAATTTTCTGGCCTTTGCATGCTACCATGACTTCAAGGTATATCAAATGGATGTGAAATCTGCCTTCCTGAATGGAGACCTAGAAGAAGTCTACATGGAACAACTAGAAGGATTCTCATTAACAGATAAAGAAGACTATGTGTGCAGACTAAAGAAGGCTCTATATGGACTGAAACAAGCTCTTCGTGCTTGGTATTCAAGGCTGGATAAGTACTTGCAAAAACAAGGCTTTAAGAGAGGAGGAGTAGACAACAATCTATACACAAAAGCCCATGAAAATGAACTCCTGATTGTTGTAGTATATGTTGATGACATTATGTTTGGAAGCAATAAAGATGAGTTAGCAAAAGGATTTGCTGAAGAGATGAAATCAGAGTTTGAGATGTCTATGATTGGAGAGCTCACCTTCTACTTAGGACTTCAAATTCAGCAAAAGAACACAGGTACATTCATCTCACAAGAAAAATACTTAAAATAGATGTTGAAAAAGTTCAAAATGGAAGACTGCAAACCTGTGTCAACTCCCATGATCACTGGATGCAAGCTATGTGCTGATGATGGATTTGCTGATATAGATCAAAGATTTTACAGATCCATGATAAGAAGTCTGCTATACCTAACAACATCTAGACCAGACATTATGTCGGTAGTAGGACTTGTGGCTAGATATCAAGCAGCACCAAAACAAAATCACCTTCTAGCAGTCAAAAGAATATTCAAATATCTACAATGAACTGCAAAGTATGGACTATGGTATCCAAAAGGCAAGAGCTTCACTTTGACAGCATATACAGATGCAGATTGGGCCAGCTGTGTGGATGACAGGAAAAGCACAAGTGGAGGTGCATTCTACTTGGAAAAAAGTCTGGTGGCATGGATAAGCAAGAAACAAACATCTATCTCTCTATCTACAACAGAAGAAGAATACATAGCAGCAGCAACATGTTGCACACAAGTCATGTGGATGAAACAAACCCTCCAAAACATGAAGGTAAGCATTGATGAACCTATCTCTATCAAATGTGATAATACAAGTGCAATAAGTATATCAAAAAATCCTGTACTCCATTCAAAAACTAAACACATCCCAATCAAGTACCATTTCCTCAGAGAACAAATAGCACAGAAGGTAGTGAAGTTGGAATATGTGCCAACAAAAGAACAAACAACGGATATATTCACAAAAGCTCTTGCTAGAGAGCCATTCGAATATATGAGAGACAAACTAGGGGTAGTGTCTTCAGATGCTACTCTCTGACAGAAAAAGAAAGATTCATTCCAGGGGGAGAACAGAAAAGAAAACATCATTCCAGGGGGAGCTCAGTCAACAAAGAGAGTCACAAAAGAGCCAGAGAAACTAAGAAGAACATGAAACAAGTCCTCAAGATCAGACTAACATGGACGATATTTAAAAGCATACTAGGAAATGAGCAACCCTTTGCCATTGATGTCAAAGGGGGAGGAAAAGCAAGCAACATAAGAAAGGGTCCTAAAAGGCAAGCAGAGGAAGTGTATTGCCATCAATGCCAAAGGGGGAGACTGTTGAAAATGTTGTCATTGATGGCAAAGGAGATGGCAAGGGAGACAACATAGATGCAAAGGAGATAGAAAAAGAAGATTGTTGAAAGGCAAAGAGAGAAGCAAAACAACAGAGTAGCAGGGGCAGTAAAAAGAGAGGCAAAGAGGGCAGCAAGATGTAGAGAGGGTCGAGCAGCAACAAAAGAAGCAAGGCAGTAAAAGGGGCATACAATGAAACAGAGAAACTGTAGAGTGAGTCGAGCAGCAGAGTAAGGTTGCAGAGGGTACAGTGAAACAGAGACAGAAGATATAGAGGCAGAGACAGAGAATACAAAGGCGGAACCGTGAAGCATAAACATATGGAGGCGCTGTGTTATAATGTTGAGAAAGCAAGAGGAAACAGGAGCAAGAGCGGGAATTAAGACGTAAAATGAATGGTGTGGAACCCTGAGTCAAGAGTGGAACCTTGAATAAACAGTGAAACCAGAGTTTTGGAAACCAACAGTATCGCATGCGTTTGGGAGTGGTAAGTGGATTTCACTTTTTGAACGCGATCTATGTCGCTGATGGGCACATGTCTTTGGGTGGTATTTTAATACCACTTACATCGCGTAATTTATGAGTGTTAACCCTCGGCCCAAAGAAAAACGCGATATTCGCTGTGTCCGTCCAATTGCCAAGGCTGGAAGATCTACGGTGATCACACTTGCGCGATGAACAAAGGTTAGTTGAGGCAAAGCACTGTGGGCCCGAGTCAAACGTGTGATTGAAAATTGAAACTTAAACCAAAGTTTAAAGCCAAACCTTATTTCTTATGATGCTTATTCGTTGTACATTCTAAAATGTTGGGTTAATGTTATAAGCCATGGTTGGAAGGTTATAAATGCTTGCGTGTTTAATTAAGGGCATTAAATCCATTGTTACAACATTAAGTGATAAGGTCGGAAGTATGAAGTACTTTATTATATCATGGTCAAACCTTAGAGAGCGGGTTAAGAAGGTTGTGCGTCGGGTTAATACACTTGATATAATAAACAAAGGAAGGGGTTCATATGATATGAGCGTTGTATTAAAAGGGGACCAAGATTGTAATACAAGGCATATAAAACATTGGATATGTGGATATAAGTTGCGGTGGGCCCAGTTGAATTATCGCATTAATGGTTAGCTATTAACCATTGAAGAAAATGTTGAATGGATGATATGTATATATAAATATTGTGGACCTCGACTTAGACATTGCATTATAGTACTATAAAAGAGGCGGAGTATATGTGCAATGTGGGCCCCATGTAAAAAGAATAGTTCAATGCATGTTTATTCCAAGAATCTTAACCCAAGCTGAAGGATACATAAAAGCTGAAGTGGCAAAGTATATATATGTATGTAGCGCTTTATATACAAGGGACCAAGGTTACAGTATACAACATATGTATTATATTCTTGTGCGCGAGATTAAAAGAACAAAAGGTTCTTTTGTTTGGGTTTAAAACAAACGATGTATTATAAGGTGGGACCCTCACAAATCGCATCGGAGAAAGTCATAACAACAGAACATGTTAATTAAAAGTTCCGATTGCGATTGCGGACCCGATATGTTATAAATGGTGACTCATATTTGTTTGAGTTCCGGCTTAAAGTGCATTGGAGCGATTCATCGCATCGGAGGTGAAAGAGTAACATACAATTAAAAGTTCCGATTGTGATTGCGGACCTGATATGTTATAAACAGTGACTCATATTTTTTTGAGTTCCGGCTTAAAGTGCATCGGAGCGATTCATCGCATTGGAGGTGAAAGAGTAACATACAATTGAAAGTTCCGATTGCGATTGAGCGATTGGATGATAGCCGTCGGATTTGCTGAAGGATGGACGACGGATATGAATCGGTTGATTATATGGTGGGGCCTCTGCTAATCACATCAGTGGAAATAAAATGACCAAGTCTCAAGAGCATTGTGAATGTTGCGATTGCGATTGAAATAAATGAGGCGAAGTACAGCTGGTATGTAGGCTCCATTCAAAAGAAAAGACTAATACAGGTTTGCTCCGAGTTTTTTAAACCAAAGTTGAAGAGGAAAAGAAAGCAAAGCGGCATATATATGTATGTAAAATGATATATACATATTTACATATGTGAACAGTGAATCATCGCATCAGAGTGAGAGCAGAGCATCGAAACATACAATTGGAAGTTGTGATTGTG
The DNA here is from genome assembly GCA_034641835.2 of Pinus albicaulis. Classification (NCBI taxonomy): domain Eukaryota; kingdom Viridiplantae; phylum Streptophyta; class Pinopsida; order Pinales; family Pinaceae; genus Pinus; species Pinus albicaulis. Next base: position 917,269,540 of record CM076584.1, read on the forward strand.
ATTAATCGCAATTGGAAGTATTCAAGAGGTGTTTCATCGCATTGAAGAGTAAAGAAAAATTCGGATGTTGGGCCCAAAAGGGCATTTTATGTATTAAAAGGTCTTTTATTATTTCTCCGAGAGTTGATTTGCGTTACAAAAAAGGGGAGTTTATATGTTAAAAATTCCTTTATTATTATGCCGAAGAGTTGATCTACGTTATATTAAAAAGGCAGTTATATACACAGGACTTAAGCAATTGCTGTGAACAGTAGAGCAAGCACAACTGGAAAAGGATAGAGACAGTCACAGAAAAGACAACACATAGTGATCCAAAAGGCTGAATGAGTTGAGCTGGAATTCTCATTGTAATTAAATGTAAATGTTTTAATTGGTTTATATTGTTTGTGATGCACTGGAAAGTCTCCATAGGAAAAATCTCCACTGTAAAACTGAAATTTGAATGAGCTGGATAAAGAAGTGAGGAGGCAGAAGGTGAAGAGTCAGGGCTATTCACTTTGAATTCCCTGTAGAATGCGAATAGTTATGAGAAAAACTTTATAAAGGATATCATATTGGTATGCAATATAGAGGTTAGAGAATGCAGAGTATGAAGAATTGAGGCAGAGAAGATAAGAAGAAGGAGGAGCAGAAAGAGATGCTACAGAACAGAGCTGATATCCAAGGTAAATCAACAAATGTTTTCTTTTGATAGATTGAGGAAGTTGGAGCTTCCCTATGAAGTTGAAGCTTGATAGATGTCAGTTTTAGCTGACTGAGGTTGGAGCCTGCAGAAAATCAGTGGTGAGAGGGAGTTGGAGCTTGCCTTTGCATCACACAATAATAAGATGTGGTTTTCTCCCTTTATGGGTTTCCACTTATATCTGCTGTCTCTGTGTGTGTTGCCTATGTGTTGATATGTTCTATCCAATCTGCTTAATACTTGCTGCTCTCATAATAAGTTTGGTGTCACATTATCTTAATACTTGCTGCTACACATTAAGACTGTTCACATATAAAGTTGATTATAAAATTAAGTTGTAAATAAGCTTGATGAAAAGTTTTAAAAGCTCATGAATGTGTTAAACTGATTCACCCCCCCCGCAGTTTAACTAAGGATTCAACAGTCTTGTGATGCCTTGTTCCATGAATATTGTTTATTATTTCATCTTCCTCGGGCTTTTCATCTTTCTTGGAAATTTTCTTGGCAATGAGGGTGTTGATATGGCTTCACCTTTAATGGTTTTTCTTCATTTTCCACATCCATATCATTAATTTTGATTTCAAAGATAAAGACATCCTTTATCATTTGTGCTTGATCTTTGATTACTTTATCATTTAAGATAATACCATCATATTTGACATGTACAATTAGTGTTGAATTTTGTAAGTGTGGTTGGTCTTCATAATGTATATTTTGGCATTTGATGTATTTATATTGATTATTGTAAATCATATTTTAAATGGTAGAGTAAAAGATAATTTATATTTTGAGGCAAGTCCCATTTGGACTTTTAAAAGAGGAAAATTTGAATTTTTGAAATTGAAATTTTTGGGTCCAAGTTTTTGAAGTCACGTCAAGTTGGCCCAAGAAGGGTCACACCTCTTCGACACAGGAAAATCACTATATAAAGGCAACTAGACCTCCTCATGGCGCCAATTAGCACTCACGAAGACAATTTCTGGGCATCCTATCAAAGATCAAGAAGGACAAGGAGGATAGACTCTCAACCTCACTTGTGTGGATAAACTCTCTTTCTCTCTACAATTTGCATATTTCTAGGAGGTTTTTGTTGCAGGGGCTGAAATTTCTAGGCAATTGCAGGGGGATGAAATTTTGGGTTAGATCAGGTAGAGTGATGTGTTGGATCATGGTGGAAGTCTTGACTTGGAGGGTTTGACCAAGTGTGACCTAGTTAATGACTAGAAGGTCTACGTGTATCTCTTTTTGATCAAAATAATTTCTCTATTGAAAAGGTTGTTGGGTTTTTCCCCTAGGTAAATCTTGTCTTCTCTTTGTGCATTGTGATCTATAATATTCTACTGTTCTTGTATGGTTGGATTTCTAAAGTATAATTATCGAATGATATATTGGAATAATTTAAAAGAAGATCAACATCAAAAGTAGTTATCAGTTTTTTAGAAATATTTTGCTAGTCTCTATTGCACTTAGAAAATCAACATGGTATTAGAGCTTTGGTAAAGGAAGGAACATTTAGATCACTTTTGAAGAAACCCTACATTGAAATCACTATTTTTGAAGTCCTTTTGTTGTTTTGCATCCATGGTTTTTTCTATGAAATCTGAAAACAAGTTGGAAGGAGCCTCAAACTCAAGGGCTTGGAAACTTAGAATTGATCTTATCTTGCGAATAACAAAATTTTAGATATTGTGACAGGAAATGCTATAGAACCAACCTATACTGCAGGAAAGGAAAAATTTAAGGAGGATGCCATCACTTCCATGAGTCTTACTATCAATTCCATTAGAGATCATGTAATTCTCTATATTGCAAAGCTTGATACTTCAAAGAAGATGCATGATGCCCTAACTAATCTATTTATTATAAAAAATGTTGGTCAAGCAATGAGCTTGAAGAATAATCTTTGTGATGTAAGTATGACAAATGGTGACATCGTGGCTTCATATCTCGTAAGGATTTCGTAAACAAGAGACCAAATTCAACAAATTGGAGAAACAATTTCTGAGAACGATTTTGTGACTACAACACTCAATGGTCTACCTAGATCATGGGATGCATTTGCAACATGTATAAGTAGTTGGAAGCAAGATCCATTGTTTGAACAAATATGGACCTCCTGTGCCCAAGAAGAATCAAGGCTTATATCAAGAGATAAAAAGGAATAAGCTTCTCAAGCATTTGCAGCTCGTTTCATGAATAAAGGAAAGACGAAGCTTGTCTTTGAACACAAGAAGTCAGGAAGAAGATCATCTCCTCCCTAAAGGAAGAATGATATGCCAAAATTTCAATGTTATGCTTATTAGAAATTTGAACATTATAAAAGGGATTGTCTTGAGATGGCTAATAAAAATAAGAGAAAGGGAAAATGACATGCTTTTGCAGTCGACATTAAAGATGAACATCCGAAGAAGCCTAAAGGTGACAATATTTCTTTTACTTTTCTGCTCTAACAAGTTCTATCGCTGATGATGATGATATGTGGCTGGTAGATAGTGGTGCATCAATACATATGACTAGATATCATGGAAATCTTACTAACATGATGGAAAGGAGGCTATCCCAAAGGGTAGAGCTTAGAGACAAGCACAACTATGCATTCAAAGGAATTGGAAAGACATCCTTTGAGTTGGAATATGGTAACAATGTTCATCTCAACAATGTTCTATATATACCAGGTTTGAAAAGAATCTAGTCTCTATTTCATGTTTAGAAGATAAACGAGATAAAGTATATTTTGTGGATGGAAAAGTACTTGCATGGTCCAAGGGCTCTAGTATAGATGACGCTAGGATTATTGGGATTTGTGAAGGAAGATTGTATAGGCTTGTGAGTTAACCAACTCAATCTCTAATACACGGTGAAAACAATCCAAGTGAGCTATGGCATAGAAGATATGGTCACATTCATTATAAAGCATTACCAAAATTAAATCAAATAGTTTCAGGCATCCTTGAATAACAAATAGACCATGAAGGTGTATGTAAAGGCTGTGCTCTTGGAAATAACATCAAGAAAATTTTTCCAAGTAGTGACAATAGATCTAAAGAAGTTTTAGATTTGGTTCACTCTGATGTATGTGGTTCGATGCCTGTGAGATCGCTTGGAGGTTCATTATACTATGTGAATTTATTGACTACTCTCGAAAGACATGGATCTATCTCGTGAAGACCAAGGATGAGGTCTTCACTAAGTTTCTAGAATTCAAAGTTGAAGTGGAAAACTTGTTAGGTAAGAAGATCAAAATTATGAGATCTGACAATGGAGGAGAATACACCTCAAAAGAACTTGTTTCCTTTTGTAAGAACATTGGGATTAAGAGGGAGTTGATTTTTCCCTATAATCCACAACAAAATGGTGTGGCAGAACGAAAGAATAGGTCCATTGAACAATATGTCAAGGCTATGATGCATGATCAAGATTTTCCAATGTTCTTATGGGGAGAAGCATCATTGACAAATGTATATATTCAAAATAGAAGTCCTCGCAGAATTATGGAAGACATGACTCCTGAAGAAGCCTTCTCTAGACGAAAGACAGAGTTGGACATATGAGAATCTTTGGTTGCCATATCTACATTCATGTTCTTAAGGATAAAAGGAACAAGTTAGAACCTTCAGGAAAGAAAGGAATATTTGTTGGTTATAGTGAATCATCAAAGGCCTATAGAATATACATTTCAAAATAATGATGGATTGAGGTCAACCGGGATGTCACCTTCAATGAGAAAGTTTCATTTTGGAAGTCTAATGAAGTCTCCATGTATTCATATGATGAAGTAAAGCAAGAGACTTTGAAGGAAGAACATTCGAGTTCTAAAGAATGTCTTGAAGAGCCATAAGGGCCTTGTGAACCAATATAATTGGTTTTTCTAGAAATCAGAAAGAGACCAACATGGCTTAGATATACATTGGAAGAAGCAAAAGGACATGCAACTCTTGGTGGCACATCCGGAGAAATTAGGAAACCTAAAAGGTTTTCTAGCTATGAAACTTTGATGACTAATCTTATTGATGTCGAACCTTCTACTTATGAAGAAGAAGCCATCCAACAAATATGGAAGGAGACCATGAATGAAGAGTACCAATCCATCATGAAGAATGATGTCTAGGAGATTGTGTCGAGGTCGGAAGGGAGGTCAGTGGTGACTTCCAAGTGGATATACAAGATCAAGCATCCTGGAAATGGAAGTATTGACAAATACAAGGCTCAATTCGAGGCTATAGGGTCCTCCCAGAAGGAGGGAGAACATTATGACGAGACCTTTGCTCCAGTTTCCAGGTACACATCCATTAGATCTATTATTTCTCTTGCTGCTTTGTTGGGATGGAATTTACATAGGATTGATGTGAATATTGCTTTCCTTAATGGTATTATTGAGGAATATGTGTACATAGAGAAGCCTCAAGGTTTTTTAGGTGCTTGGAAAGGAATCTCATGTTTGTAGATTGAATAAGGCCTTGTATGGACTTAAGCAAGCTCCAAGAACTTGTTATGCTTGATTTGATAGCGATCTGACAAGTCTGGGATTTATCAGGAGCGATGTTGATCCAAACCTTTATTTTAAGGCTTTGAAAAATGCACCTGTGATCCTATGGCTATATGTTGATGATTTGTTTCTGACAAGTGCTAAGCCTCTCATCATTCAGTGTAAAAATCAGTTGGCTTCTGAATTTGATGTGAAGGATCTTGGTTTGATGCATTATTACTTGGGACTGAAAGTATGGTAGAAACTTGGCAAAGTGTTCCTTGGTCAAGAAAAGTATGTTGTTGAGATCCTTCAAAAATTTGGCATGATGGACTTTAAATCCATGGCTACTGCCATGGTGAATAATTTGAAAAAAGTTATTAGGCTATGAATCTAGATCGATAGATCTATCTGTGTACTAGTGATTGATTGGCTTGTTGATGTATTTGGTTAACACCAGACCATACATTTTCTTTGCAGTGAACACATTGAGCCAGTTCTAGGTGGAGCTGAGATATGAACATTGGATTGCAAAAAAGCACATTTTGAGATATCTACGTGGTACTGTGAACTATGGCATGAGATATGTTGCAAACAAGAATGCACAACTTCAGGGATATACATATGATCACTGGGAATGAAGTGTTGATGATAGGAAGAGCACTTAGGGTTATGCTTCACCATGGGCTCCACTATGATATTTGGGATGAGCAGGAAGTGGAGATTTGTAGCCCTCAGCACTGCAAAAGCAGAATATATTGCAACCAATGAAGCATGTACAAAAGAAATTTTGCTTCGAAAGTTTTTTGCAAGATTGTTTGACCAAGAGCTGAAACTGACCATGATACACTAATAATCAAAATTGTGTGAAGCTTTTAGGGAATCCCATGTTCCATGACAATTCAAATTATATTGAGATAAAGTACCACCACATCCGTGACATGGTACAAAGGAAAACAATAAGGCTTGAGTACATCTCCATTTATGAGAAAAATAATGATGTCTTGACAAAGCCATTGCATAGAGAGAAGTTCGTGTACTTCAAAGACATGTTGGGGCTTATGGAGATTACCCTTCTTGTTGAGAGGGAGTGTTGATTTGATACCAACATGGATGAACATTCTCCTGATAGGGAGAATCGTTTGAGAGGCCCGAAGTGCTCACTAGATAGGGTTGAGTGAGTGCTTCTTGGTGAGGAGACCTAATTACTCACCATAAAGTGTTGAGTAAGGTTTGGACTCAATATCACACTAAGGAAGGGCAGTGTGAGTTATTTCAACATTTGGACTCGATCACACATGAGGGAAGGGTGGAGTGAGGTCTCATTAGAGAACTTTTGAGGTTTAAAATGGTCCTCCTATAAAAAATGTACAACCAAAATAAAATTTATAAGAACCAATAGGATTCAAGATGATGATGTCAACCATGGGGGATGATTCATCATTTTTAGGGTAAATAGTAAAGAGATTAAAAAATAATAAAATAATAAAACTATCTTTTCAACTTGTATTTTCAACTTATCTTCCTAAGGTTTTACTCAAATTTCAAGCGGGAGTACTCGTTGGATGCAAAATTTAATTCCTCATCCAACGAGTACCCATGTTGCATACTTTCGATGGACCCTGCTATACAAAAAATGAGAAATACAAGAAAAAGCGTGATTGCAATAACGTTTCATGTATTTCTCATTTTTTCGCGTTTGCAGAGTCCATCAAAAGTATGTAACATGGGTACTTCTAGGACGAGGAATCAAATTTTGCATCCAACGAGTGTTCCCTCTTGAAATTTGAGTAAACCCATAGGGAGATAAGTTGAAAATATGAGTTGAAAATGTAGTTTTTTCTTTTTTTCCCTCTAAAAGTTGATGATGTAATGTAATTTTATTTTATTATTTCCACTATTATTTTATCATTTCCTTAGGAGGTCCATTTTAGACCTCAAAATTCCCCTAATGTTTAACATTTGGACTTGATCACACACAAGGGAAGGGTGTAGTGACGTATTTCAACATTTGGACCCGATCATACACCAACAAAGAGTGGATAGATATTTTCAACATCTGTACCTGAACACTCACGAGGGAGGTTCGAGTGATGTCTAGAACGCTATTTCTCACTAGCAATGGTGAGTGAGTGCCTTCTAGTTGAGTTAGTGTCTCAACATTTTGGCCTAGTAAGAGACCTTGAAATTTGAGGACCAATCACTTAGAGAAAGTGAGTGCTAATATAATGACGATAAGCCTTAGGTTAGGTACTAACTAGGATATGGCTACTAGAGGATGTTTATGGTAGATGATGATGTTAATAATAATGATGCTGATGATTATTTGATGTAAGCTTTTCTTAGAGAATTTTGTCAACTTGAGAACATCTATGACAATCATTGTGAATACCTCCCTAGTTAAAAGGGAGAATTGAATTTTGTAACTATTGTCGGTCTTCATAAGGTATATTTTGGACCTTGATGTATTTATATTGATTATTTTAAAGCATATTTTAAATGCTCGGATCAAGAGAATATTATTTTTTGAGTCAAGTCCCATTTGGACTTTTAAAAGAGATAAATTTGAATATTTTAAATTGAATTTTTTAGCTCCAAGTTTGTCAAATCGGGCTCCTTCTAAGTCAAGTCAGACCAAGGAGGGACACACCCTTTCGACCCAAGCATATCACTATATAAAGGTAGCTTGACTTCCTTCTCATGGCACCAATTCACACTCTCTCAAGAAGACAATTTCCGGGCATCTTAGCAAAGATCAAGAAGGACAAGGAGGACAAAAAGGCGAATTAATTCTCTCTTTCTCTCTCTTAAGCTCGCACGTGTGGATATAATCTCTCTCTCTCTCTCTCTCTACAATTTTCATATTTTTGGGTAATTTTTGTTGTAAGGGACAAAATTTTTGGGCAATTGCAGGGGGTTGAAATTCTGAGATTCTGGCAATTGCAAGAGGGCTAATATTCTGGGTCAGATAAGGGAGAGCGAAGTATTGGATCAGGTTGGGAGGCTTGAATTTCCAGGGTTTGACCAGGTGTGACCTAATTAATGACAAGAAGGTCTAGGTTTTTCTCTTGTTGAATATAAGTATTTCTCTATTGAAAAGGTTGTTGGGTTTTTCCCCTTAGTGGGTTTTTCTAGGGGAAATCTTGTCTTCTCTTTGTGCATTGTGATCTATGCTGTTCTAATTTTCTTGTATGGTTGAATTTATGAAGTATAATTATTGAATGATATATTGGAATAATTTAAAAGAAAATCAACATCAAAAGTAATTATTAGTTTTTCAGAAATATTGTGCTAGTCTCTATTGCACTTAGAAAATCAATAATTTGAACCCAACTTCAATTATGTTTACGTGACCTCGAATCTTGTCTTCCCTTTTTTTGGATTCCATCTATCAAATTCTTATGTCCTTTAATTCTAGATTGCATTTCTGATTTTACCTTCATTCATATTTAGGTTTCTTTAGTATTCTTGTAAATTTATTTTTTCAAGTATTTTTGATGATATCCTCTTCAACATTTTTGGTGATATGTTCATCCTTGTAAATGAACATTTTCACATTCTTAACATTGTTAGAAAGGTTTCGCTTAATGATGATGCAACCTTTTGATTTCATCATCTTTTTTCAATTCTTTTGTTGAATATTTTTTTCTTGTTTTGATTTAGTAACCCCCTTCATTAATTTTTGGTTAAGGTATTGAGTTTCAATTGCAATCCTTATACATTCATTTGCATCTCCTTTGGCCTAAGCTATTGTCATTGACTCTTAATTAAGGGTAACTAAAAATTTCAACTTATAGTTCAACAATTTAAGAAAAAATGATCACAATTAGTTATGATTTTTGTTCCAACATATTCCCTTTTGTTTCCTTTTTCTAGTATCTTTTGAATCACCTCCATTAGACATTTCCATAAAAAATCATGTTAAATTTAATGTACATTTTAAAACCTTTATGTGTAGATATGTTTTGTTGGTTGACCTTGCACTTGATGTAACTATGTAATTTTGATCCCTCTAAGTTTGAAATTTAGACATGTAAAACCTCTATATGTTTTCTTTGCAATGCCATAGGTTTGACTAGACTCTAATGTGATTTGAAAAAAATATGGCAACTTTCCCAAAACATATTGATTTTGGTCCTTTTAAGAGAGTGTATTTGTACAATTTGTCATGTGTCAAATTTTTTCGATATGCTTTTGAAATATTATGGTCCATATTCTTTCCAATGATATTGGGGACACTCAATTTAGATCTCACTAGAAATAGATATCATTTTTTACTAAGAATACTTGTGCAGGATGACTAATTTTGAAGGAGTCAAACCAAGGATTACATACTCTGATACCAAATGTTATGGTCCAAATATTTAAGATACCATAATAAACAAAAGAACACACAATGTACACCAAATGTAAGCATACGACCTCAAAATAGATAAGATATATGAGTTACACAATAACTCCTTAAAGAACAGGGGAAGTAACTCAAAATACTCCAATATATTTATATATCCAATTTACATATTCCCGTGTTCATTTTATTAATGATTATATTGGCCTCTATATATATATTTATTTTCACTCTTTGCATATGTGGACCTTTTCTTAGGTCTATTGTTAAATATACATTTATCCCTATATATGTTCCCACTCGAGTTATATTAGAGAGCACTCTTAATTTTGAAATGCAACAACAAAAATTTCAATGATATTTAGATATACAAAATACTTCACGACTTCTATATAAATCAATACAACTTCACACCTAATTTGGTAAAACCTCACAATCTTCAAAATAATTCACATCATAAGCTATATATATATATATATATTTGATTCTTCTAGAGGAAAAAATTAGTCTTTCTGAGCCCAAGGGCGAGAGTGAGGTTGCTGTTACTTGGCCAGCCCACATGTATACTCACTTAAGAGTTCACAAAACTCAAAGCCAATGCAACAATAGTCATTCCACTAACCACCCAAAATAACTCCAACTGTATATAATACTTACAAATATAAACTTCATTATAAAATTTATAAACAAATAATATATATATATATATATATATATATATATATATATTACAAATATAATTGAAAATATAAAAACACTGAACTCTATATCTCACACATGTACATGTTGACACCAATTATATTATTTGAACCCAAAAAAATATTATATTAAAATGTTTGTTTGTTTGTTTTTTTTTTCTTCTCCTTCTGAAAATTAGAATTATTTTTGGCAAAAAATTCTATGTTTTGATTGTTCAATATTTTTGACTAGGCAATTTTTATGGGGTTTAATTTACAATTGTCAAATATAAAAAATAAAAAATCTTAAAAAATTGTGTATTGTCCAAGTGTATTTATCTGGTTGGAGCCATTACTGGATTGTACAATGACTTAATGCAAGAGCGATTATTAAACTATAGCATAGATTAATGTAATGGACCATTCAACCAGCTCTATCCTTCTTACTGTTGGCAACCGAGGGTCTCTCGCAAATTCACCACCCATTTTATGTATAGTCATATATAATCAAAATTAATAAAGTAAATATAAAAATAAAAAATCTTAAAAAATTGTGTATTGTCCAAGTGTACTTATCTGGCTAGAGCCATTACTGGAATGTACAATAACTTAATGCAAGAGCCATTATTAAACTATAGCATAGATTAATGTAATGTACCATTTGACCAGCTCTATCCTTCTGACTGCCGACAACTGGCCATTACTAGACTGTACAATAACTTAATGCAAGAGCCATTATTAAACTATAGCATAGATTAATGTAATGTACCATCCGACCAGCTCTATCCTTCTGACTGCCGACAACCAGGGGTCTCTCGCAAACTCACCACCCATTTTCTGTATAGTCATATATAATCAAAATATGAGTACATGTTTTTATTATTATTAAAATACTTATTATTTATTATTTCCATATCATTAATAATACGAATGAAAAATTTTCATTTGTATTCGGAATTTATGGAAATGTATAAAAATATGGTATATATTACTTTATATATATTAAAAGTTATGTAGATTTATAAACATCAACTTTACAAACTTGAACTTAAATTTAAAGTGATTTGTTGGGTCCATAAAAGTTGGTAATTAGAAAACAAAAACTATAAATTCAAATCCTAATAAATTTTGATGTAAACTGCTTATATTTAGTTTTGTGGATATACATCAATATAGGTACATTAATAGTGATTTAAATCCTAATTTTTTTGATGTAAACTGTTCTTATTTATATTTGTAGATACACATTAATGTAGGTACACTAATAGTGATTTTGTCGTAATAAATAATTTTATTTGTAACCTTTTATTAATAAATATTTTTATTCATAATATCTCAATAAAAATAATTAAATTAAATATTATTAATAGAAAATTTTATTTTAGTGTAATTTTGATTATGGAATTGATTTGTAACCATTTATTAATAAATATTTTTATTCATAATATTTCAATAAAAAATAATTAAATTAAATATTATTAATAAAAATGTTAGTTATTGTAATTTTGATTATGGAATTTATTTGTATCTATTTATTAATAAATATTTTTATTCATAATATTTTAGTAAAAAGTAATTAAATTAAATATTATTAATACAAAATGTTAGTTTAGTGTAACTTTAATTATGGAATTTGTTTTTAAATATTTCGTGTATATTTATATTATATATATAAAATTTTATTGTAAAGTAATGAAAAATTTATTACATTTAAAGTTATGTTCTAATTTCTTTTCATCTAACTTTAAAATTTTAATGTATAATTATATTGTTGTGTAAATATAATTTAGTTACTTAAAGAGTTTATGGTTTGTAAGGGTTGTACATCTATTCTTGCCAAATATTTCTAGATTTTGGGTTGTTAATTTGTTTTGATTTGGTTAATTTTTTTCTTTATATTGGAGGAAGATAAGATCTTCTCCAATTAGAAACTTTAGGTCATATTCACAAGGTTATTGTTTAGATTACAATATCAAGGTCATATATGATTCAATTAGAATTTATCATTAATTTCATACATGAAATCAAATATTGCATTATATCACAATTTAACTTCTTAAAAGGAATTATAATTTTTTTTATTTGCTAGTGTGCTTGTGACTTGTGAGACTAGCATGTGCTCTAAGAAACTATGATCTATTGTCAAAATGTAATGTATTGAAATTATAATTTATATTATTTACATATATCTATTTAATCTATTTTGCATAAGAGACAGGTACTAAGCAAAAAAGCTGCATATCACACTTGTTTTATAATAGTTTCTAGTAATAGAGTTGGAAATGCTTGAATTGATTTAAAGATGCAATACATTTTTTTATAATAATTTCTAATAATAGAGTTGAAAATGCTTAAGTTGATTTTATGATTATTATATTTTTATTTTAATCATTTTAAAACTATTATAATAATATGTATTTATAACGTTGCGTTGTTTTTATGTTAAAGTTATATTGAAAAAAATAAATTAGAACCAAATAAATTAGTATATTTTCACATATATGTAAACTTTAAAGTAATTATATAGTAATCAAATGGGCATGGCAATTTAGTCTTTGCTATAGCTCTAATAAGAAAAAATAACAAAACAAAGTGTTGTTAAACGGGGTTGACAAAAATGTTTGTTCTATATTTTCATTGTAGTATTCATTGCAAATTTTGGCTTTTTTCATGCGTTTCAAGTGAGAGTAAAGAAAATATGTAGCTTTCAGCAAAAAAAAAAAAATGTTAAGTGTCACACAAAATAATTTGTGTATATTTTCGTTGTAGTATTCATTGCAATTTTTAGCTTTTTCCATGTGTTTCAAGTTTGAGTGAAGAAAATATGTACCTTTCAACACAAAATATGTTAAGTGTTACACACAAGAATTTGTGTAGAAATTAGTGAGATAATTTAACGTCTTTTTTAACTTGGTTAAAATGAGACAACTTTTCATTAATACAGAACAATTTAAAATTGATAACCTTGATACTTTTGTAATATGTACTTATTTAAATATTTAAACTAAATCAATGAAAAAATTACTTGCAACATATACATATAAGTCATTAACATCTGCAAAATACAACAATCCTTAACATGTAACCATAAGATAATCAAAATACCAATTATTTGACATATTAATGATAAGATGGTGAAAATACCAACTACTTGACATATGAGCTTATATAGTTTCAGAATAATGTTTTTCCCTTGTATGTCATCTTTGTAGCACATGTTGATTTTCGGCCATCAAGTTTGATTCCATAATTTTAATTGTAACAAATGAAGTGTAAGCTCAAAAATAAGTTACTTTAAGAAGGCACTTCAAATATTTCCACGTGATTCAACAAAATACCAAGTTGAAGAATTATAATATATATGGTTACTAAATCTCAAACAATAATGCCTAGATATTTGAATCACATAAAGTTTGGACTTATCTATCATATTATGGTCCATTTTAACACCAAATGTCTCTGCATTTTCTAGCTTTTAAGAGTTGCTTGGTTATGAGTAGTTATGCGATACAAGGTCTATGAAAAGCTCGTTTAAGATATTTAGAAATTAACACAACTTATAATTATAATTTGAAGATGGATTTTTTATAAATGTAAATTAATTGGGAACGTACTATTTATAAAAAGTTGCCTTTAAATCTAATGAGATTAATGTTTCCATGAGTTTAACATTTTAATACATGACTAAAATATCTTTGCATCAAACAAGTAATATATAATATACAGACTCCACTAATATAACTACAACATAATCTTATATAAATAACTAAAAGATATCATTTAGAACAAGATTTTTAAGTCTAGGAATAAGCTAATACACATTCTAAGATTGGTTGGTCATTCATGTTTGCAAAATATTACTAGTTGCTTTCTAAAATAATAGTAATTTTTTAATATATCCAAAAATTTGGATGTACAAGGTTGCAAATTGGGAGTAAGTTGCTAGTACCATTATGAATTCATGGACAACATAAATATGCCTTTTTTTGTTTTGTTTTGTTTTGTTTTTGAATAAGATTAATTTTGTTAAGAAAGCATATAGTATAGTATGAAGTTACAGTCAAGAGAAGCTAGATAGCGGGGAAGCCATAAATGATAAACTATCAACCTCGGTCCCAATGAGTAACCAAGAAATGAGCAACGAGGATAAAAAAGGGTAACAAGGAAACAATGGGATTGACTCAAGAATTTACCCAGAACGGATCGAATCATCCATACGACATTTTTTTTCCTTTTTTTTGCTAACTTTGGCCCAACCGATGTGGTTCGGTTGGGCTTGAACCACTTGTAGACTGTTGTTGACTGAAGGGAGAGTCTCCTTGTCCGAATCAGAGGAGGAGGACTCATGAGTGCGTTTATGTGTATTCAATGGAACAGTGGGTCCCTCAGGGTTGGCCGTGGGCGTCTCCTCCGTTTGCTTTGCTTCCTCCCCTTCTGCTTCATCCTCCTCTTCATCTGAGCTGAAGGAATCAATGTCATCCATGGGGGGTGGATCACATGGTTTCTAGCTTTTGGATTTTGGTTTTCCATTGCTTTTCTTCTTTTGGGCGAGGAACGTCGCACAGGTATTCTGAAGGTGCTCTGTATGATGGCAGTGGCAGCATCAGAAGGCTGTGTTCTCATAGTCTGGGGTCTGTGTCCATAGAAAATCCCCAACTTTGAGGTTGATTTGATTGGACAATCTTTATGTCTATTTTCGCGTAGATTCTGCCGTAGGTGTATATTCCTTTCTCCCCCCTAGAGGGATCTATTGCTAAAAAGCGGCCCAAGGTGTTTCCAATCCCTTGGAAGACAAAAAAGTTTGATAGCTGCGCAGGGAGGTTCGGTAGTCTGACCCAAATAGGAAGCTTGGTGATGACTTCCGTAGAGGGGTCAAAATCTGGGAACCAGGGGGTGAGGAAAAGCCCTGCTGTTACCCAAAACCATGGGCCCCCAGTTAAGGCTTTTTGATAGTCCTCGCTAAAAGCAAACACAACTATGAAGAAACCATTCAAGTAGAAGATAACCTTGCAGTTTTTGGTCCAAGTGGAGTGAATCCATTGGTATAGATCTGCTGTGCGAGGCCATAGACCATTAAATCGACAAATAATGGAGGATTATGCATACATTTGAAGTTGATCATCCAGAGATGGATGGGAGATTTAAATGGAGGGAAATTCCTCCAGTTTATCAACCAAAAAAGTCTTGGGAGCCTCAGAGGGTTGAGCGGTTTTCTTGGGTGGCTGTGCATAGACTGCATCATTGTAGGAGAAATCAGGAGTAGAAGATGGCTGCCTGATTGCTCCTCCTCTGAGACAAAGGGTTAATACAAGTGAAAAATCTCTTTCAATACTGTAAAAAGAGAGAGGAAGAGAGTCCTCTAGTTTTTTAACTCCATATAGAAGTCTCTGAAGAGCAGAGGGAATCCCCAGCTTCCCCAGCTTGAGTTCAAGGTCTCGCGAGAGGTTCTGCACCAGATCCGTTGAGCGCACCCAATGAAGCATGGTTTTGCCAGTAAGAAGAAAAATATGGATCTGAAAATAATGGGAAGAGAGATATGAGAAACCCTATTTTTCTGAGTGTGTCTGAGTCAGGAGCGTGCTTGATCCCTAGATTCCCAGATCCGCATGGCCGTGCCAGGGTTTGATGGCGGTTGAGTGTTGAGAGTCGCATGCTAAGGCCCTTTCAATGTTATTAACTCCTTTCTTGCTGGTGGGTGCGTTACAGATAAGTTGGATCTTTCCAACCAATAGTAGCTCCTTTGATCTTCCTACTCGTAGATCCGGGAGGCTGAATAGCTACAAGGCAGCGACAAAGGGAGGCTCTACGTATTTTCCAAAGCCGTTTCCTTCATCCGTGTGACAACCATGAAGGAAAAAAACACCGTGGGCCCGGATCTGACTCCCAGTTCTGTGGTTGATGGCACCTCGCAGCAGGTCGATGGGAGCTGCGACTGAAATGATTGCATCAGAGGAGAACACCTTGACGGCGACGACGTCTGAGCTTGAAACCCTAACATTCTCCATATCGCCAACCATTTCCTCAACATAAATATGCCTATTGACCTAACATAGAGTGTATAATTAACTTTGTACAATAATTTTTTCTATAGGTACAATGCTCCATAACCCTATAGTACACAAATGACTTTGATCTAAGTAAAGAACAATGCTATACTTCCCAAGAATTTAAGGGAACATAATTTGGTATTTGTCCCTTTCTGCACCATGTAAACCCCATGTTCCAATTTGATATTCCAACATGGATATTAACAAGCACGTGAAGATAATTACAATATAAAATTTATTGACTTACATTTAAATCAACCTTCATGAAAAATGATGCAAAGATTGATATATATTTATTATTTATCATGATTTACACTCCATATAATAATGATGCAAAAATAAATCAACATCATTGAATACTTGCATTGATCACAATTTTTTTGTTTTTGAGAACAAATTGAACCACATGATATTTGCATAAAATAACGAAGAATGAAATATTGTCACAACCCATTATTTGTGTTTGCATGGAAAAAAATCATTACAAATAAGAATTTACCACAATATAAACTTGGGATTTACAACATCACTTGCATGACTATTTCTAACAAGTATACTTATTTCTTTCGAAGAAGTTATAAGGCCAATGTGAGGCATTTGACTCAATCGTTGCACTTCATGCAACGATAGAATGATGAAGTTGATTAACACCTTACATTGTTCATAAATAATGCAACCATATTAGGTTGAACACCTAAACAAACTTTAATCTAATATATTTGAAGGTCTCTGAATGCTTGTAGATATAATACAAAAGAAAGAGGACATAAAATATTCATTATTTTATTTGGCATAGGAGAACCAACCTTGTTTTGTTGGCAAATGGGTTGTCCCAACATATCTCCACTTGTACAACTCTTGTCCTAAATTGTAGTATGAAATTGGGTTCAAGTAGTTTCAAAATCCAAATAGTGTGCCATCCACATATGTTTTTTCCATGCACACGGTGAATGATTTAAGAAAATTTTTTTTATTGGACTAGATGACATGGAGATATAACTATTAATTGTAGCACTTGACAATCTATTATTTAGAATGTGCAAGCATTTTAGGGTTATTTGTTACTCATGTTGGAATGTGTATATCCAACTTGCAGTGTTTTGGAGGGAGAATCAGTTGAGTGGTATTAACCAAGATGGATAGGTTTAACTAAGTGCTTATAAACTTGTTGATTAACCCTTGATTTCAGTGATAAAGATTGACTAGATCACCCTTGATTTCTGGAAATCAATTAGATACTCAAGTATAAACATATGACCTCATGTGGTTACTAGACAATAATGATGAATTTTGATGAACAAATATTGTGTGTTTTATGCGTTAATGCTAAAATGGTGTCTTTGGACACCATTGCTCATAGCTTGAATCTCTTAGTTCACTTTTATGATGCACTTGTGAATTATAACATGTTATTAGATCACTAGGGTTTGAATATATTAGCTTGGTTCTATGGTTGCAAGCTGTTTTGGAGGTTGTCACATCATAAGAATATTACATATGGTTATGTGCTCTTAAGAAGTTGTATATGTGAAGGAATTGACTTGTTTGGACTTGTGGATTATGAATTAAGGTTTGTAGAAATAATATAGTCTCTAAGTAGGAATTGGTCATGATCAATGGGCATAATTATGGCATTCGAGCACAAGATATGGAGAATTTAGGAACTGGTCATCATCAATGGGCATAATTATGGCATTCGAGCTCAAGATATGGATAATTTGTTGAAGAGCGAAGGGCCATGGTAGTGTAAAAAAATTGGTGTTCTTGATACTAAAGATGATTATAAGAATTTATTTTGCAATGGTAAGAAGGATGAGGTTATAGGTGTCATGATGACCTACATCTCAAGGGAAATTTAGTTCCATACAAATGGAATTGGCTAATCGAATGCGGTATGGAATAATTGAAGAATTTTTTTGACAAAGTTGATGAAAGCTAGGTCACACATCTTGAG